>JASDQU010099830.1:469421-481979 GCA_032191745.1 Picea mariana
ACATAAATAAAATAACATTACTAATGTAATATGCCCCAATTAAGGGGTAATGTGCCACTATTTAGGGATTAACACTACATAATTCTATTTTTATTGTTATAAGTTCATAATTATGATAGTTATGAGAATTGTTAAAACATGCAAATTTAAATGTGCAAATCTGATACATGGATATCGGTTCAAGTTATGTTATGAATTAATAATAGATGCAAGGCATGATAAAAATAAACCTACATTTCTTAATTGAATGTCAATATAGATATGGATTCTTATATGAAATTGTGATGTATATGCATTGATATGAGCTATTGGTGAATTAACCTATAGTTTGATAAGCTATGTGATAGCCAAATGATTGTAGTGATGAGGTAACTTGGATGTCATAGACATCAAGAAGATAGCGTATGTTATAAGTTTTACTGATTATTTAATTTATGATTCAAAATATTGCTATGATCTATGGTAAGTGTGGTTTTGACAGGATGCACAACTTTCCCAGAGTGGACATTGTTTGATGACGTGACTCTAAAAACAATAGTTGCATAGTATGGATCGATATAGGGTGTTGACCCTAGTTTTATTAGGAGGGGTAGAGGTATTTCCCAGTTCCCACTGTGTATCCTCTGAAACCTGGAGTCGTGGGAGAGCTATGTGAAGTCACACTCCACTAAACGTGTGATGATGACTATCAGTTTCCCACTGGGGAAGCTTGGTCGAGATGTATGAAAATATTACTTATGAGTTCTAACTAGAGTTAGGTCAATATAGTTGACGCTCCAACTTAGTTCAATAGAGGAAATGATAGGATGGAAGATAGAAGTAAGTTAGGAAGGAAGGATGATTCGATGTTAGTTGAGATTATTGCTTGGGAATTAGATGTGTCACTCTTGTTTCTTACTTGGTTTTAAAACACTCATTTTTATTCCTTTTTTATATTTTAAGTGTAATGATCAATTATGAATGAATTATTGTAGTTTTGTTAGATAATGTTACTAAATGATGCATTTGTTGTCTTCATGCCTTGGTGTGATCATACAGGAACTATGCACTAGAGACAATGACTAATTATTATTAGCACATGCACATGCTATGTGTCTGCTAGCTATGCACACATACCCTACACATGTACACTAGTAAAATTAATTAATGTATTAATTATTAAACTAGATTATTAAGTATTTAATTGAATGGTTTTATGACTATGTAAATCATATTACAAAGAAAAATATCTAGTAGCATTAAATAACTTCTTTGACTTGATTGATGGTTGGTATGATGAATTAAATGAGTATGGTGGGTTGTCATGTTCATTTTGGGGAAAATTTTCAAATTGCATTTATAAGCTAGCATGAGAAGAAAGGCTTTGCATTTATTTATTGTTATTTTTGCAAATAATTATATTTTGGTTTTATTTTAACTTTCCCAAAAAAATCTAGATAAGGGAAGTTGATGGCTATTAATGAGGGTGGTTGAGGAGACTTAGAGAAGGGTGTATGGAAACTTGATAAATAAGAGAGAAGGTTGAGAGGTTAGAGGAGGTTGGGAGGTTGGATAATTCTTGGAAGATATATTTCTTGTAATAGTCTTATTAGAGCATATGTGCTTTGTTGTTCTTGGAGTCACGGGCATGGAGGGCCAAGAAACCGAAAGGCTTCTTGGAGATAGGAAGTCGGCTAGGCTCCTAGTTGGTTGGGAGGATTCCATTGTTTCCCTTTGGGAAAGTGGGGGAAAAAAAAGAATGATTGGAAGTATATTCCTACTACTGGCAGGACTACATTGCAAATGGTCATCTTCAACATACCATGAAGGAGGTATTTTGTTAGTATGTATTCATTATGTTTCATGAAATTTTATGTGAAAATATAGATATTTGTTTACATCAAATATATTAATGCACCTGTGTATAAATTGTCCCTTGTTAATTCATAGCCTCTCATGGAGAGACATTACAATTCTATTTTATTAATATACATTGCGATTTAGTCTATTTTGTATAGATTTTGTAAATAATGATTATTTTCTACTCTTTTTGAAGTTTGTAGTTGTTATTTTTTCATATTATGTATGGATTGTGTGTGTGTGTATCCCTCTATGTTCATGTTTCTATTTCTCACATAATCTAAAAAAAAAATATCAATTTGAAGTTAAACACATTTACTTGATATTTTCTAAAATCAATTTTGATAAACGAAAAGGAAAATGAAAATCTATTGATTATTGGAATTACTAATAAATGAAAAATTTAATAACAATGAAAGAAATCAATCACTGGTCTGTGATAAATTTTCAGACGATGATAACCACGCTGATAATTGAATTTACAAATGGTTGGGACCAAAACTTTAATGTATGTCGTTACCTTTTTAAACATTTAATGCTTTAAAAGGGGCTAAAACTCGACTCATCTCAAAAAGTTGAGTAATCCACTTCACATGGTATACATGTATATGTCATTTGAGTGGTATACATGAACTCCACCCACTTCATGGTCCTCGAGATTGAATCAACTCCACCCACCTCATGGTACTCGAGATTGAATAATTGGTCCTCGTGGAAGAGGGAGAAGGAAATGATAGAACTTCATTCATGGATGGTCTACCAGTAAGTGTAGATACGAGTTTGACTAGGGTATATACTCAGAAGGAAAATCTTAAAATATATTAGGAGATAACAATAGTAGAGCTAGAAAAAATAGTTTGGGCAAGAAAGGATACATCAAATGTGGCTGAATAGTGGGAGATGGCAAAGATTGAGTACTGAAATGATAACTCTAAATTATGTTACAAATTTGGTTACAAGATCACTCAAAACAAATACTTGGCAACATTACACTTCACATCAATATATGGCATCACATTTATTTATTCCACTGACATGAATTTAATGACAACAATGATGCAATAGTTATATAAGATTAAAACTCCAAACTTAGGCTATATATGTTTGGAAAAAAATTGCATTTTGTGCATGTTCGGTGATTAAAGCTCAAAATTTAGGTATAATATAAGATTGAAAAATCGCCTTTTGTTAGAGCTCCGCTAAAAGACATCGATTTGGTTAGTCAATCACATGTGTGATAAAAGTAATTTAAATATTATGAAAAAATAATTATTTTGTTAAGCATGTGTAGAATATTGGACAACAAGAAAAATATTTTTAGTCAGAGACAAACTAATGGATGGTCAACAATGAATCCAATTTCATAGTCATAGCCTTAGGCAAGTACTAATAAGGCTAATACTCTCTATCAAACTAATTTTGCATTAAGTAAGGCTAATACTCTATATCAAACTAATTTTGCAAAAATGTAAAGTGTTAATTTTTTGTTGATATAATACTCTCTATCAAACTAATGTTTGACAATATTGTACTTTTATAGATGAAATGGTAGTGTCACTTCAATTTATAAGTAGTGACATGCTTAATAGAATTCATAAATATCAAGTGCAACGAAGTAAATGCATTTATAATAACCATTCACTCTGATGAGCTAATCTGAGAAATTAGCTATACAACAAATGTTGTGACCCCACTTTCCATAAATTTGTACTATTTTCGATGCCACTCCCTCTTTTTATAATGATTTGCTTCTCTTTTTATAATGATTTTATTTACTTTAAAAATTGGCTTGGTTTTTATGTTTTACTTTTTGTTATTTTTTTAGGAAGTGAAATCTTAATTTTTTTGTTGTTTATATTGTATTTTTGAATGTATAAATTGATTTAGCATGTTGAAAAACCCTTAGGGCATTTGGATTAAACAAACTTAACCATTCAAATATATAAATATAGTAGTTCATTAGTACAATGTACCTCTACGCCAGGGATGAGGGTCGAGGAGAAACCTTAGAGGGAATTGGGTTAGTTTACTAGGCCATCGTTGTCGAGGACTGACATAGCCGAGCTGATGGGACCCTAATGGCCTTGGGAGGGGCGTCATTTTGTATCTTGGAGGACATAGATAGATGTCAAGTGGGGAGGGGTTTGTTTTAGGGTTGACCTTTTAGTTGGATACTGACGGGGTTGGTACTAGCTACCAATGTCGGCAGTAGAGCTGAACTCTGGTCCTGGTCTGGACTACGATGATTGGTGGAGCTAGGTGAGTCTCCTCAAATATGACGAGGCATATAGGGATGATTTGAGAGTGTACAAACATAATTCAATTATGTTCGATCCTAGCGTAATTCCACTCAAGACGAATATTAATACACGTATGTACGTTGGAACAGGTGTCGATTTGGATGGACGTTCGCTGGACATGAGTCCATCGGGATAATCAACGACCTATTTACGCTGGAAGCGGCTGGAGTATGGGTTACACGCGCCAAGTTTCTTGCACTTCAGCATTCAGTATCCTCCTCTTTATGGACTGCAGTGGGAGGATTATGTAGTGAGGTTGTTTTTGAGAGAGGATCGAAGGTTTCTTCAGTGGGAAAGGGCAGTGAGTCGAGAAAACAAGGTATTTGCATGGAGAGGGGTGGTTCTGCTGGGATAGGATTACATAAGGCTGTGGGGGAGGAAAAGTATCCTAGAGGATTAAAGGCATGGAGGGTTAAGCAACATAAGGCCATTATGACTCTTGGTCGCGATATTGGGCTGAGGAAAGTCACCTCCCTATCCATGCATGCGTTGGTGGGCCAGTTTAGCTATTGGTCTATGTCGATGAAGGAAATTCACAGGTGGGTTGAAGACTATTGGTGTCCAGTGTTGGGATACACTCCTGAGGTTTATATACTGGTAAAAGGATGGTTTTACTTCACCTTTAAGTCTTCGGAGGAAGCTGTGGCGATTATGGATAGGGTTTCGGTTTATCATAAAGGGAGTCTCATGTTGAAGCGTTGGACTCATTATTTTAATCCTGAGAAGGATCATTTCTGCTTCCACCATTTATGCGTCCTTCTTCCTGGTTTTTCGCTTGCATTCTAGAACATGGAGGCATTCAAAGCGATTGGTGACACCCTTGGTAAATTCTTGTTTGTGGTTCCGCAGTTTTTAGCAGGTTAGGATAAACGGGTGGGGCATTTATTGGTTGAATTCAACCTGCATCAAGGCTTACCTCCAGATTTGGAAATTGAATGGCGCGATTGTGTGTACCAACAACAGTTGGATTACCTTGGGGTTCTAGTTAGATACACGACCTGCAAGGCAACGGGACATTTAAAACATTCTTGTTCTGGGGTTCGGAAGATTCTTCCTTCCTACTATTATGATTTAGAGACTACCTTGGATCTAGAGATGCAGAGAAATTCTTCGTCTAATGACCTTGTCGGCATTGCAACATCCTTGATCCCTTTGGAATTGGATAGCAACTCTTTCCTTGGTAAGTTAAAAACTCTGTGCCTTGGCCTTTTTTCCTCTATGTCTACTAGTGATTTATTTTGGTTGCGGGATGTCGGGTTGGAGACCTCCACTTCTATGATTGTTCCTAGTGTGCTCTTAGAGACCGCTGCTATTGTGGGTTCCAGGGAGCCTTCTGGGGAGGGAAAACTTAATATGGATATAGGAGCCTGCTTGGAGGAAGGATCTTCCTCGATGTGCTTGGGAAGGATCTTGGCTGGACTGTATTTGGGAGGGGAGTTTAGAGATACTCCTTCGGGAGGGGGGTTGATGTTTTATCTCCTCAAAATTACTTTCCTGTGTCCTTGGCTGGAGTGGTTTGGGGGGAGGGGGGTTTTGATAAAACCGGTGTTACAACTACCCAACTGGTGGAGGTTATTTCAGCCTTTGATCTGGAAACTATAAACTATATGGTAGAAGAGGACTCTTTTAACCCATTGTGAAGACATATACAGACTGTCCTGGGGGGATTGGGAGGCTTGGATGATGGAGCTAAGTCCTTGTTTAGGGATCCCAACGGTTGTATTTTGGCAGAGAGTGCGACCAATTTTCCATATTCTACTTAGAAGCATGTGACTAAGACTAGTGAGGTTTTGGAGGAGATAGTTCTCTTAAAGCCCAAAGGACCTCCATTTCAATCAATTGAGCCAACATTTTCTAATGCTCTGGAACCAAAATCCATTGGGGTTTCAGAGGACTTTTTATATTCCTTGGGTGACTACACTCAGACAGACCTGTCTGTGCTCAGGGAGATTGATGACTCCTTAGGAAACTTTATTCCCTCTTATAAAGATGTACTTAATCAATATCCTCTTCCGATCTACTGGAGCGGAGAACCTATTCATTCGGCTTCGGTAAAGGTCCCTTTGGATGAGAAATTGAAAAGGGACTCAATGAGTAGTTCATGGGAGTTTCAACAAATTTGAAAGGGGCTGTGTTTGGAGGACTGGAAATAGATTTTTCTCTGCTCAAAACGAGAAGGGCTAGGAAGCTAGGAAAAGAGAGGGAGACAAATAATTTTTTAGGCACTTTGGTTATAGATGGTCTAAGGGATCTTAGAGCTCAGAAATCCCTGGAAAGTGTTAAAAAATGATTGTTGTAACCTTAAATGTTAGAGGAGTCGGGGTGCTCCAAATTTTTTATGCTTCAAAAGGTTTTTAGCACTGGTAAAACCAAACATACTGTTTATACAGGAAACTATGGTCAGTGAACACAAAGCGAGGGAGATGTCTACTAAAATCCTTCCTACGTGGAATTTATGTGGGGTGAATTCCTTAGGTTTATCAGGCGGGTTGTTATCTGCATGGAATCTGAGAAGATATGACTTCTCTTCTTTTCTAACTCCTGCACGGATACTTTTGGATAGTTTGGTAAAGTATTTAAACATAAGACTGAACCTGGTTAATTGTTATGGCCCATATGGAGACAGACAGGTTTTCTGGGATAGGATTAAGAGGGATGGGATGCTCAAATATCAAAACCTAATTTTGGGAGGCGATTTGAATTTTACCATTTCTAATAGAGAAGTGTGAGGCCCCCATTCTAGAACTGATCCAATGCAATCCTACTTCAATAAATTGATACAAGATGAGAGTTTGGTTGATGTTGAGCCAGTAAAACTTCTCCCTACCTGGAGAAATGGAAGGGTGGAACCGGATTACATTGCTAAGAGATTGGATAGATTTTTGATAAATGAGGAGTTAGCCCTGTCAGGACTCAGATATAGATATTGGGTGAGTAATTTTAAGATTTATGATCACATGCCAGTGATTCTACATTTAGAACATGATAACGAAAAGCATTGCTATCCTTTTAAATTTAATTCTCTTTGGTTGGAGGAACCAGATTTTATAAACTTAGTAAGATCGAATTGGAACAAGCTCTTGGAGACAAAGTTTTTAAATCCTATGGACTCACTTGTTCAAAAGCTCAAATTGCTCTATTCAATGGTTATTAAGTGGGAAAGGGGAAAAAATTCTTGGCAAATGAGGAATTTCTACAACTAGAATTTTATTTAGACACTCTTTATTCTGACTTCCCGGGGGGGATTGAGAAGGATGATGACAAAGTATTGGTATTAGAAAAAGAAAAAAGAAAATTGTTCCTCTTAACTCAGGAGGAGGAAACCTGGAGATAAAAGAGTAGGATAAATTGGATTTCATTAGGAGACATGAATACTAAGTTTTTCCATGCATATGCAAACTCTAGAAAATAGGCCAATGCTATCTGGGATATTAATAAGGAGGATGGATCAATTGTTTCAAGTCAACAGGGCCTACAAAATGAATCCATTGGGTATTTTCATAATATCTTTAAGTCTCAGGAAAATATCACTATCTCCAATCAAATGGAAGTCATTAGTGCTTATCCTAAGATTTTCTTTGAGGAAGACGGTCTTAGAATTGTTGATCCTGTTACTTTACTTGAAATACTGTCAACTCTTAAAGGCTTTGCTGCATCAAAAAGTCTTAGGCCGGATGCTTGGATTGTAAAATTCTTCCTATCTTTCTTTGATCTCTCGGCAATGAACTTTTGGAGGCCATTGAAGAGTCTAGAAGGAAATGTAGGGTTTCAGGAGCTCCAAATGCAACCTTTCTAGCCCTTATTCCTAAAAGAGATGAGCCAAAAACTTTTGAGGGGTTTAGACCAATTTCACTCTGTAATTTGGTGTATAAGATTATCACAAAGATTATTGCAACCATAATTAAAGACTCACTTTCAACAGGTATTTCAAAGGAACCATTTGGATTTCTGGAGGGTAGACAAATAACAGATGCCATTGGAGTGGCACATGAAGCCTTACATAGTATAAAGGTAAAAAATAAAAAAATCTTTGGTTCTTAAACTGGATATGATGAAGGCATATGACAGGGTGGACTGGGGTTTCTTAAGGTTAGTCCTACTTCAGGTTGGACTGAGTCTAGAGACAACAAATTGGATTATTGGGTGTGTATCTACTGCAAATTTTGTTGTCTTAATTAATGGTAGCCCCTCCAGTTTTTTTAAAAGTTCAAGAGGATTGAGACAATGATGCACGTTATCCCCATTACTTTTCCTACTTATTGTAGAGGGATTGAGTAGATCCATACAAAAGCTGGTTGCGGAAAAGAAAATTGAAGGTGTTTTAGTTGCAAAAGGTATTAGAATAGCACACTTACTATTTTTCGATGATGTTTTATTATTTTGGAACAAAACTATTACAGAATGGAAATTTTTTAAGGAGGTACTTGATCTTTTCTACAAAGCGACAAGGATGTCCTTCAACACACAAAACTCATTATTTCTGGAAGCAATGCGGATAGAAGAGGAGCTCTTAGTTTTGAGAGAGATATTTCCTTTTGAAGTTAAACCATTAGATGTTGGTTTTAAGTACTTGGGTTTATTCATTAAACCAATATGCTATACAGTAGCAGAATGGATTTGGCTTGAGAAAAAATTCGAAAAAAGAATCTTGAATTGGAGCCATAGATGGATAACTTTAGGGGGCAGGGTCACTCTGGTAAAATCTGTACTAGAGAGCATACCTATCTACTGGCTCTCATTGGCTAAGATTCCAAAAGGCCTACTATATAAAATTAGAAGAAGGATGCTTAGTTTCCTTTGGATTGGGAAAAAAGAAAAAGAAGTAATGCACTTGGTAAATTGGAAAAGAATTGCTAAAAATAAAAAGAAAGGAGGGCGGGGTATAAAAAATATTTTCACTTTTGGGAAAGCTTTGGCAGCCAAAATCTTGTGGAGGTGTCTAATGGTTCCTGGTCTCTGGCATGAAGTGGCCCACAAAAAATATTTGAAAAATAAAACTGTTGTTGATTGGTTCAGGGAAGGCAGGAAAAACTGGGTTGGTATGTGAAATTGTTGGAGAGAATTAACATACTCATTATCTGATCCGTAGGATCTTTTAAATGACTATGGTTGAGTTTTAATTTTGCATGCGTTAATTAACCATTTGAGAAACTTAGTGAAAGAATGAGGAAAGAAGAGGAATTATAGCAGACATATACACATTTGCAGATCTGAAATGAAAGAATAAACAGCAAACCATAACACGCAGATTGATAACGGAGTTCAGCACAACTTTGCCTACATCTTCGGGCCTTTGTCTCTGTGGGGGAGGCTTCTTTATTTCTGTTCAAATGATAAAAAGTAAATTGCTTCAATTCCAAATGGCTACAAGACTGATCTAGTCATGTTCTTTCAGATCTCTAGAACCCTGCAAAGAAAACGGATCGCAAAATGGACGTCCGGAGCTCTCAGAAATGATCCGACAGTGTCTCCTTCTCAAAAGCTTCTCTACATCAAAATGACCTTGGCTTGGATTTTCTCCAGCATAACTCTGCTCTGACTGCTCTCTCATGGCCTCAAACATGCCTGGTTTATATAGCCTTGAATTTGGTTTCTCATCTCCAACTTCCTCCAAGAATTTGGGCTCCAAAAATGCCTAATATCCCCCAAAAATGGAGAGAATCAGCTAAAAATAGGCACATTAATAAAAAAAAAAACCAATCATAGGTATAAAACACACTTTATAATGATTTTAGGTGCTAGGCCCCCGATTCCGTGTGTGTGCCCTAAATTCTCAGTCATATAGGGGGCCATGTGGCCATGCACCCATGCGCTGGCCCCCCTCCATACGCTCCCGGTTTCTTGGCGCAATCATATGGCCACGGGGCTAATGGTTACAACCCCCACCCTGCACTCTCATCGGATCAGCTCTGAGTCCTGTGGTAACCTCTCGGGATCCAGGGGCTATCCCTATTCACATATACCCACCGTTACCTTCCGCTCCCGGTCACGATCGAATGGTCCTGTGGTATGTTTTTTTACGCCGAGGGCTGGGGCTAAGCCCCGGCCCTTTTTCCCGTGGGTTGAACCATATTTCAAATTCAAATATTAAATATGCCGTAAGGTTAAAAAGAACCACCGGCTTCCCAGGTGGCTAGCCTATTCTGCCAGTCCGTTCGCCCGCCGGGAGGTTGTGGGTTCGACCCCCGCTCATACCATGTAATTTTACACAACAAACCAACGAACCAATCTCAGGGTGCCACGTGGAAGCCCACGATTGGGCCATGTGGCACCTTGCCAACCAACCAAATTCTGCCAATTGTGAACTGTTAATTCGTCCATGTGTCACTTGCCGATTCATCCATGTCACCTGCCACATGTCACTGCCATACTGCCCTATCATATGACATGTAAGCTACTGATGTCACCCCGTGCCATGTGTCACCCTTACAGTGGTGACATGTGTCACCTCGGGATAGGTCCAACTGTACCCCCGTACGCCCAAATCTGCCTGACACGTGTCGCCTTCTGGAGATGCCACGTGTTGCATTCTAGAACTGCCACATGTCACATTATGGAACTGCCACATCACTTGTATGGACCATACGTTCTGTACAGTCATCATGACATGTGGACTGTACGGACTGTACAGTCATCCCCCTTTTTTGCCTATTTGACTTTTCGAACAGAATGCGATATCTTCTCCATACGTAGCCTGTTTGAAAAAGTAAATATACCACCGGAATCAGGAAGACGAGACGGACACAATGGCATAGGTTTCGTCGCATTATGAGCACTTTCATTTTTGAGCATTTTTCAAGCCCTATCAGGCTTCTAGATCCAATTTTGGATCACACCTCCCCACAAAAAGACCTTTTGGTTCCCAAAAGGTTACTGACCAGTCAACAAGCTCGGGATAGGCCACCCAGCTTGCTCTCTGTCTCTGAACTCTATCCTGTGCCCCTGTCTCATTAAGATCAACTGTAACATAATCATGACAACTGACATTATATTATTATCCATTTGAACCCTGTTACATCTTACTGAAGCCACTATCATCCATGTAGAAAACATTGCTAATGACAGCATCAAAAAGGCAACTGCAAATGAACTGATATACTTTAGATATCTGCACAACATGAGCTTATCTTGAAGCAACTTATGATTGATTTTCCATTCAACAACCATGTCTTGTTCTTGCTTAAGATCAATTATTTCATTTGAAACAATTATTGTTTTGTTGCATGCTTGCACTACCTTCGTTAATTGTTCCCTTGTTTGAAGTGTTTTACTTTCTTTAACATGATGAGCATGAACCACATAATCATGACCTGCTTTAGTGAATTGATATTGATTCTTTGTCCTGTAGAAGATTTCCTTACGATCATATAAATATGGGCTACCTAAGACCATTCCACATTCTTTTAATGACACAACATCACAAGTTACTTCGTCCACATACTTGGATGAAATTGCAAATTTGATTGTGCACTGCTTTGTTATGTGCATCTGATGATGATTGCTTATCCATTTAAGTGTGTAAGGCTTATGATGAGTTTGTGTTTTTAATCCCAATTTCTTAACCAATTCTTTTGAGATTAGATTAGATTAAGATCCACTGTCGATTAATGTGTCTATCTTAGTGTGTCTCATGATTACCCTTATATGAAACAACTTGCTTCTACAACCAATATCTTCACCAAATTTACCTGTCATACCAACCAATAAAATCTTTGACTCATCATCTGAATCTGATCCCAAGTCTGTAGGTTTTGATGTCGTTGCCACTGTTTGCGTTCCCTTCTTTTCTTTGAACCACTTTGGCCTCTTCTCGTGATGCAACTACCAACATTTGTCCTCATCATGTCCCTCTTTCTTGCAATGCTTGCAAGAGGGCTTTCCTTCCTTCTTTGTCACTGCATTTGTATTCTTTCCATGCCTTTTCCTCTTTTATTCTTTCTTTGAAAACGATGATTCCCCTGACACACCTGTTTTCCCTGCTTCAATATATGTAGCTTGAACAGAAACCTCATCAAGGTTAGTGGGTCCAAACATGAAAACAGTGTTTCTAATATGCGCAGGCAAACCTCCTATATACTTCATAAGGGTTTCTTGTGTTTGCAAAGGGGTGTCTAACATTAATGCCATTTTTCTAAATCCATCAGTGTATTCTTGCACTGATTGTCCTTTTCTTAGTTTTAAAGATTGCCATTCAATTATTGCTTTTTTTTTATAACCCAAAGGATAAAATTGTTTCCTAAGTGCAGAAATGAAATTCTTCCATGATGGAAATACATTACCCAGATCTTGTGTTCTTTTTTGTAGCTTGCTTTGCCACCAGATAAGCACTGTACCTGCAAGTCTCAAAGATGCCAACTTAATTTGTGTGGCCTCATCCTTGATCTGCTGCACACTGCAGTATACCTCCATCTGCCTGATC
>JASDQU010099830.1:482029-510776 GCA_032191745.1 Picea mariana
GCTGCACACTGCAGTATACCTCCATCTGCCTGATCCAGTTATCAAGTTTTTCTGCATTTACTTCACCATCATATATGGGCAACTCAAATTTTACATCAAGTTTTAACAATGGCATTTCATGTTTATTCTTATGAACATTTTTCTGCTCATTAGATTTAGAACTTGAACTTGAAGAAGAAGGAGAAGAAGGAGGTGTTCATGGAGGTGAAGGAGGAATGTGAGGATGGTCCTCTTCCTCTTCAATTTTTCCTTTTGAAGAATTACCCAAAACTGGTCGTTTCCGTTCCAAATAATCTTCGTTAAAAACTCTCACCATCTCCGACATAGCATGGAATGTTTTCCGAAACTCTTTCTCATCTTGAGAAATCCCTTCTTCCAATGCCATCTTCTCGCCATGAAAAGATCTCTTTCTCAATCCAATTAATGGATTCTCTGCAACAAGCTTGTCTTCACCACGCTTTAGCTTTTCCCTGGTTAACATGAAAAACTCAAATCCAAACGTCAACTAGCTCTGATACCACTTGATCCGTAGGATCTTTTAAATGACTAGGTTGAGTTTTAATTTTGCATGCGTTAATTAACCATTTGAGAAACTTAGTGAAAGAATGAGGAAAGAAGAGGAATTATAACAACCATATACACATTTGCAAATTTGAAATGAAAGAATAAACAACAAACCATAACACGCAGATTGATAACGAAGTTCGGCACAACTTTGCCTACGTCTCTAGGCCTTTGTCTCTGTGGGGGAGGCTTCTTTATTTCTGTTCAAATGCTCAAAAGTACATTGCTGCAATGCCAAATGGCTACAAGACTAATATTTTCATGTTCTTCCAGATCTCTAGAACCCTACAAAGAAAACGACACGCAAAACGGATGTGTGGAGCTCCCAGAAATGATCCGACAACGTCTCCTTCTCAAAAGCTTCTCTGCATCAAAATGGCTTTGGCTTGGCTTTTCTCCAGCATAAATCTGCTCTGACTGCTTTCTCATGGACTCAGACAGGTTTGGTTTATATAGCCTTGAAGTTGGTTTCTCATCTCCAACTTCCTCCAAGAATTTGGGCTCCAAAAATGCCCAATATCCCCCAAAAATGGAGAGAATCAACTAAAAATAAGCACATTAATAATAAAAAAACCTAATCATAGGTATAAAACCCACTTTATAATGATTTTAGGCGCTAGGCCCCCGATTCCATGTGTGCACCCTAAATTATCAGTCATATGGGGGGCCATGTGGCCACGCGCCCATGCGCTGGCCCCCCTCCATACACTCCCGGTTTCTTGGCGCAATCATATGGCCACGGGGGTAACGGTTACAACCCCCACCCTGCACTCTTGTCAGATCAGCTCTGGGTCCTGTGGTAACCTCCCGGGATCCGGGGGCTATCCCTATCCACATATACCCGCCATTACCTTTCGCTCCCAGTCACGGTCGAATGGTCATGTGGTATGCTTTTTTATGCTGAGGGCTGGGGCTAAGCCTCGGCCCTTTTTCCCATGGGTTGAACCATATTTCAAATTCAAATATTAAATATGTCGTAAGGTTAACAAGAACCATCGGCCGCCCAGGTGGCTAGCCCATTCTGCCAGTCCGTTCACCTGTTGGGAGGTCGTGGGTTCGACCCCCGGTCATACCATGAAATTTTACACAGCAAACCAACGAACCAATCTTGGGGTGCCACGTGGCAGCCCACGACTGGGCCACATGGCACCTTGACAACCAACCAAATTCTGTCAATTGTCAACTGTTAATTCGTCCACGTGTCGCTTGTCGATTCATCCATGTCACCTGCCACGCGTCACTGCCGTACTTCCCTGTCATCTGACACGTAAGCTGCTGACGTCACCCTGTGCCACGTGTCACCCTTACAGTGGTGACATGTGTCACCTCGGGATAGGTCCAACTGTACCCTTGTATGCCCAAATCTGCCTGACACGTGTCGCCTTCTGGAGCTTCCACATGTCGCATTCTGGAACTGCCACGTGTCGTATTCTGAAACTGCCACATCACTTGTACGGAATGTATGTTCTGCACAGTCATCATGGCACGTGGACTGTACGGACTATATAGTCATCCCCCTTTTTTGCCTGTTTGACTTTTCGGACAGAACGCGATATCTTCTCCATATGGAGCCCGTTTGACAAAGTAAATATACCACCGGAATTAGGAAGACGAGACAGACGCAATGGTATAGGTTTCGTCGCATTCCGAGCACTTTCATTTTTGAGCATTTTTCAAGCCCTATCAGGCTTCTGGATCTGATTTCGAATCATTATCCATCATAACTGATTGGATTTTCTGGAAGCCTGGAAATGGGTGGGACATTAGAATTGGAGTAGATCCGATGATTGGGTCACAGTCCTATTATAAACTTTCAAAGAATTTAATTAGTATTCTGTAGACACAAGGCATTAAATTTTTAGCACAAGCATGGATAATGGATATTGAGAACTCAAGTTCATTAAGTTGGAAAAAGGCAGAGACTCTTGGACTAGAGGGAGGGATAAAAGAGGAATGAGACAAGTATGTTAAAGGTTTAGTTGTTTCGGGTTTTGATTTAAATACATAAAATGATACTTTAGTGTGGTCATAGAATACCAAAAGAGGACATGTTAATGCCAAATAGGATTATGAAGTACAAATGCTGGAGGATATGGAGGGATGTCAATTGTTTTGGTACAATGAATTTTGGAAGTGTCATATACGTTTTAAAGTTAAATTATTCTGCTGGTTAATGTTTGAACAACAAATTCTTACTTGGGAAAATTTGACAAAAAGAGGCTTGATTGGACCTAGCAGATGTGTCATTTGTGAGGAAAATGAGGAAACATTGAATCATTTATTTGTTGAATGCCAATTCACCAAAGATATATGGACCTTAATTTTAAAGGAACTAAAACTAAATAGGTTCTGGGAGGGAGGACAGATTATTGAGTGTTTTTAGTTCTAGATAAGAAAGATGGAATACTGGAAAGCAATTCCTTGTTATATTTGTTGGGAGATTTGGAAGCACAGGAACTTGGTTATTTTTTAGGAGCATACACTGTCATTGGTTAGTGTTTGCAACAGAATTCTACAGGACTTGGGTGAAAACAAATGTACACAAATTTTTTAACATATTAGGATTTCTAGGCCTCCCTTGTTAGACTGGAACCTGGTAGTTGTTTTTTTTTATGGTGCCTCATAATGTAAGGGCACAAAATGTCGGGCTGGCGCTATATAAAAATGCCCAGTTTTGGGTACTTTCAACATTATGATGAACTGTGGTACTGGAACTAATACCAAGGGTGAACTTTTAGCCATGTGGTGTATTTTATATTTTTCTTGTTACAAAAAGTTAAAAAGATTACAACTGGTAAGAGACTCGAAGATTATTATTGACTGGTTTTCTCATGAAAACAATTTACAAGTGGTTTCTCTTCAGCCTTGGATAACAAAAATTCGAGTATTGAGTGGGAAGTTTCAACAACTAAAAGCACAACACATATATAGAGAATACAATAAGGAATCTGATAAGCTATCAAAGCAAGCAATGTAGCTGGAAGAAGATGGGATATAGAATGCAATGGGTACAGGAAATCAAACAGAGAGATTCGAAAGAATGCCTATCAGCTAATATATTTTTGCAACAAAGTTGAAGAACTTGATATTTTCTTTTTCTTTTGTAATATGATATATAAAACCATAAAACTTTATATTGTGAAAATGCACTTATATATACAGTGTATGATGGATTGTTTTGTTAAATACACTTAGACCTCTAACTTATGATGATGTAATAGGGAAGAAAAATGTCTTTTAGAAGACAGATTTTATAAAAGACATATTATATTCACTAATTTAAATATCTTTTTCATTATTGAAAAAAAATCTATAAATATAACATTTTTTCATCAAATTTTAGGTAAAAATAATTCAATAATATGGTTGAAATAAAACAACACTTAAAATTTTTAAAATCAACTAAAACCACCTTTTACACAAACAAAACCGCCAGGTTTTCTTTAAAATGGACGGGTAATCTTCTTTGCAATTAACCGTCCACTAGATTCTCGGTGGCTAGGTGGGAATTCGAGGCAAGGTCCTTTTACTCACCCGTCATGAGATGCCAACATTATGTTGACATTCAATACACTCGGGAAGATGCTCGGCTCCATAATTTAACTCAATCGTGGATCTATGTAAACTAGCATAATATCACTTTTATTTTAACTTTCGAATAAATAAAAATGTTACTCCAATATGTTCAAAAAAAAATATCAAATTCATTCTTGGTATCGTGGCTTTAACAATCAAACTATAATATCTTTTCCATGGCTCTATCTACCTTCAAGGTGTAGTGAAGAAAATTAAAATTAGTGTAAAACCATTTTATGAGTCAAATTATCATAAAAAACCATGTGTCTCACACAAAAATTGTGAGTGAGCAAAAACTATTTACTATGATCATTGAACAAGTAGATATTATCATAATCACGATACTTAAATAATAGTAATCATATTGAAAGTTGAGATAATTTGGTTTTGTAGTGATGACAAAGAATATGTTATACTTTTGTATGTATGTTATTTAAATTATTTATTAATTATAATGTAATGGACATTGTAAACATTTTAAATTTTGGTATTATTTATTTGAATTCTGTAATATAATTTTTTTGTCGTTTAAATTGTTTTTTTGAATGTATAAATGGATTTAGTTATTTTTCATCAAATTTCTAATAAAAATAATCAAAATATAAAACATTTAGAATATGACTAATGATGTTCTACATCAAAATGACATGTTTAACAATATTGAACAAAGAATATGCTAATCTTCACTCCAAAAAACTAGAAGAGAACTAGAAAAAAATCATTTAAACTGTAATCTACTTTCTCAACAAAATATTGAATAACCAAAACAATCTTATCCATTCTTATAATTAAAGTCTCTACCAATCCTCATTCGTTCTTATAATTACAATCCTTACTAGTCCCTAAAGTAGAGACTTGTTGATATGCAACTTTACTTGTTTGGATTGTGTATTTAGTGTTAGTTATAACCTCAACAACGTATGACTGTACACTGCCAACTGTTCTGGACAATTGTACCAATCATTAGAATTTGTCCTATCTTCTTGATTTTCTTGATTTGTTTTCTCTTTATAGCTTTAGACTATCATCTAATACAATTGCGCTCCACACATTCATGTTCCCGTTATGTCTTCTTCATTTCTTGTTTTGTCATGGTATCAGAGCATGGGAGGTAAGACTCTTCATAGAGCTTGGAGAGAAGTCTGCTTAAAAGAACGTTGGAGACAGAACAGTGCGTGGAGGTAGCCCTGCAGAAGGACGAAGTGTTTCAAGAATTTTTGAAATCCCTTCTTCAGAAAGAAGTTGCAGAAGTAGCAAAGGAGAAGCTAGAGATGTCATTGGATCAGTCACGAGAATAGATCTGGGCCTTCAGATCAAGCCCAGATAGATCGAGAAGCGTGCATAAGGAGAACATATCCCAGCTGTCAGATCTGAGCGAGTAGATCAACAGTCGTCGGATCCAGGTAAGTCGCACAGTGTTTAACCCTTAGCCTCCTTTGGACTTCGGAAGTTTGAAAGTTTTCTATTTTTAGGCGCAAAGGAGATGAGTATCCTGAAGTCCTGAAGTGAATTTGAATTGTCCATTTGCAAAGGACGCATGTCAACAGATCCTTAAGTATGGAGGGTAAGCACTCCAGCAGGAAGCTAGTGCTAAATCTCACGAGACTCTTGAAGCTCTAAAGAGCAGAGCACATCTAAACCGTCAGTGGAAAGGCCACGCAATAGCAAATCAAAAGAGGTCTGGAGGCTCGAAGGACTCGGAGACAGAGTTAATCCAAGCTGTTGATCACTCAATGGAGACATGGTAAGAGATCCTCTACTCCAAAGGATAGCCACTTCGGAAGAAAGTCAAAGGTGTGAAGTGAGAACTCTCGGAGGCCCGAAGCCCAAAGTTTGTTTGGAACCTCCATCAACGAGGACACGTGGCGCGAGATCCCTTACTTCGGAGACTTAGCACTCCGAAGGGTTTACGAAGTGAAGAAGCTGTCGAAGCCCAAAGAAAATTTGAACTGTTGAAGGTTGTTGACACGTGTCAACAGATCTGACACTCCCGAAGGTAGACACTTCGGAAGTTTGTGGTGTTTTGTGCCTTGGAACTCTTGAAGCCCAGGATTCTGAAGTGAATCCTTGCCCTTGATCTCGTTGGACACATGGAAGGAGGATCTGCCACTTCATTAGTTATGGGTTCGAGGAGAATAGGATGCAGTGTTGTGAGGACTCCTAAAGGCCAGAGATAATCTCAACCGTCCAATCGAGAGGACACGTGGAGGATGATCTCATCGCTTCAGAGGTTAGCACAAGTTAGCAGACGAAAAATCCTGAATGCCGAAGTTCCGAAGAGGATCTTGTTGATACTGAGAGGGGGGTGAATGGGTATCAAGTACAATTTAAAATTTTTTTCAACTTATACTTAAACCATTCAACTATATCCAATGAGCAATGAACAATAGTATAAGAGTTACACCATTACACCACAATACACCATGCACAATATATGAGAAATAATCAATAGTTATTATTCAAGGGAAGTAATAACTTCCAAAGGTAGCTACAGCTTCCAAATGTAAAGGGAGGGATAAACCTCCAAAAGGAAGATTCAATCCTCTAATATCAAGAGATATTTGAACTCACCATCCTTGCCCCTTCCTTCCACCCAAGAATATATGAGAAATAATAAAACTTTACATTAAATCATCACCATCAACCAATCATCACATAGAACTTGATAATGCTTCCTGAGACTTCTTCAATTTTTGCAACTCTTCAATTCTTAGAGTACTCTGATCCTGTATATAATATTAGTCAATGCATTCTATGAAACTCCTCCAAGTTTCACTCCTTGAATCCCCCCCAAAAAGAAGTTATAGAAAGAATGGTAGACTTTATTCAATTTTGGTCTATTCAGGAGACCGACCTTGTACAGAATGCCCTACGCTCAATATTTAACATATGATTCTAAAACTTGTACAGAAGAAACTACAGCCCATTCTCTTTCCAATGAAATCTGTTTCACGTCATTTGGATTCTTGATGAATAAGTTATGACTGTTTTACCCGGAACACCTTTTATTGACTAGCTTCAGGACTGGTCACAAACCCTATCTTCCACAGAGTGTATCTCCATAATTATAGTGAATCAAGAGCTGAAATTTTTACGAGAGGTACCTTGATATGTATTCTCAATACCATAGCAATTTCACCATCTGAATCGTTATAGAAAAGAAGTTATAGCAAAAATGGTAAGATGACCTGAAAATAACATACCTTAGAACACATCACCAAAAGACTTCATCCTCCCTTGAAATCCGACCTTCTTTTCTTATTATTTCCTCTAAAATTCAACTTGTATAAAATGAATGTATAATGATGTTTATTTACACAATTTATGTCACTTCCTTTTAACATTAGGGAAGACCTGACACTTTCTTATTTTGTAATTCTTTTCTTTAATTATCTTCAGGGCCTACATGTACTTCCTTCTTCAATTCACTTTGTCATCTTCAAAAATTCATTTCTCCTCAACCATGAGTATCCACATGATGTGCCACATACCATCGAAAACAACATGATTTCTACTATCCTTCCATGGGTGTTGTATCTGCATGTGCATTTTACTTCATGTCCAAATACCTTCATCAATCTTGCGGTCCAAAACCCATGACTAGGGTTGGCATCAATGACAACAACCAATCTTCCAACAATCTCCCCCTTTGTCATTGATGGCAACACTCATGCTCCCCCTATCATCATGATCCCAATTTCTCTCCCCCTTTGACATCAATGGCAAAGTTTAGGGCTGCTCCCCCTGAGTTTAATGGAAAAATGTAACTCTCTTCTTTGTGGTTGCTCCCCCTGAACATGTGGCACTCAATAATACTTCATCCTTATTTTTGGTCTTTGGGACTTTCTATTCCTTAGAATCCTTTTGTGTGGATTCTGTATTCTCTCTCTTCTTCATGTCTAGGATGTATATGCTATTTCGTCTTCTTGTTGCAGTTGCAACCAATCTTCCTTAGTTATTTTCTCTGATTTTACATTTTCGGGACTCAAATGTAAGAGTGTATCCTTGATCACACATTTTACTAACAATGAGTAGATTATGATTCAAGTCTTCAACCAATAGAACATTCTTTGCTTTTACATTTTTTCTTCCAAGATCTACTACACCTTCTCCAAGTATTTTGGCAGATGAGTCATCTCCAAATGCAACATTGCCACCCTTTCTCTTCAAGCTGATGAATTTGTCTTGATCCCCAGTCATGTGTGAAGAACATCCATTGTCTGTGTACCATTCATCTTCTTCTTTACATTCTTCAACAGTCAATACTATTCCACAATCTTCATTGTTTTTTAATCTCTTTCCTTCTCCATACTGTGGTTGGCATAGGGACATCTTCATTCATATATCTGCAATCTCGTGCTTTGTGACCAACATAATTACATTTGTAGCATGCAATATTTTTTTCCATCAATGGGGAAAATGAATTATAACTTCTGTTGAAAAATCCATGATTATTTCCATATCTTCTATTTACACCATTCATGTTTCTTGCGTATGTGTTCCTTTCATTGATTCTGCAATTAATTGCCTTATGTCCAAAAATTTTGCAAGTATAACAATGGCCAAGAAATAAATTTTGATACCTTGGAGTAAGTGGGATTTTTTGTGATGTAGTCCATCTGGGTTCATGATCTATTCTTCTGTAGTTTCCTTCATACTGATTGAAGCTTCTTTGATTCCTAAATGTAGGAGGTATTCTTGGATATTCATCTCTTTTGTAATCATTCCTTCTTTCTGGTATCCTGGTCCACTTCTCATCAACTGTCTGTGTAGCTCTTTCTTCAACCTTCTTATTGGTATTTGCATCTTCTTTGTATGAAGTTTCACCCATGCATCCAATATGTGTTAAGTCTTTTGGCACTTGAGAGTTTCTTAAGCTCTTCCTCAATGAGACAACTTCTTGTTCAAGTTTCTCACAATCTTCTTCTTTCTTCTTCATTTGGGCATTCCTTACTTCTCCTATTCTTCTTTCTTCTTCAAGTAGAGTTTTCAAGGAAATGGTTTCTTCTCTTAGTTTCTCAAAGTCTTCTAATTGTTTCTTCAAGATTACAACTGTTTTTTCACAACTACCCAATTCACTTCTTAGTTTTCTTTGCGTGTCTTTGAGTTTGCTATTTTCAATCTCACCATTCTTCAATTTTTTAAGATTCTCATATTCTTGTTGAATAATTTTTTCTTCTTCTTCATTGGAATTTTATTCTTCAGTGTCATTTCTTTCAATATTTGGATGAGGACATTCAAATTCAACATGACCTACTCCTTCACAATTAAAACAAAAGAACTGACCTCTATTTTCTTCTTTGAAATCTGAGATGTTGTAATTTTCTTCAACTTCTTCTTCTTCTTCTTCTTCTTCTTCTGCGTCTTACCTTACATAAAGGTCTTGTAGCTTGTCCCAAATCTCTTTTGATGATGCACATGATCCCACCTTTGATTTCACTAAATCTGTCAATCCATCCAGGATGGTATCTATTGCTAATTTGTTGTTCCTTTTTGCTTCCTTCTGAGCTGTAGTCTTTGGTTTCTTCAAAGAATTGTATCCTGAAGCAACTGAGAACCAAACATATGCCCCAAGAGCTTTCAAGTAAGTTTCCATTCTATTACTCCAGTATTCAAAATTGCTTCCATCAAATGGTGGAATCCCATTTGGAATTTTGTCTTCCATTTCTTCTTAGGATCTTCCTTCCAGTGGTTAAACTGTACTAAAGGTAACCCGCTCTGATACCAATTGTTGATACTGAGAGGGGGGTAAATCAGTATCAAGTACAATTTAAAACATTTTTCAACTTATACTTAAACCATTCAACTATATCCAATGAGCAATGAACAATAGTATAATATTTACACCAATACACCACAATACACCATGCACAATATATGAAAAATAATCAATAGTTATTATTCAAGGGAAGTAATGACTTCCAAAGGTAGCTACAGCTTCCAAATGTAAAGGGAGAGATAAACCTCTAAGAGGAAGATACGATCCTCCAATATCAAGAGAGAGTTGAACTCTCCATCCTTGCCCCTTCCTTCCACCCAAGAATATATGAGAGATAATAAAACTTTACATTAAATCATCACCATCAACCAATCATCACATAGAACCTGATAATGCTTCCTGAGACATCTTTAATTTTTTCAATTCTTCAATTCTTAGAGTACTCTGATCTTTTATATAATATTACTCAATGTATTCTCTGAAACTCCTCCAAGTTTCACTCCTTGATTCCTCCCCAAAAAGAAGTTATAGAAAGAATGGTAGACTTTATTCAATTCTGGTCTATTCAGGAGACCAAACTTGTACAGAATTCCTCGCGTTCAATATTTAACATCCGATTCTGAAACTCACATAGAAGAAACTACAGTCTGTTCTCTTTCCAATGAAATTTTTCCCACATCATTTGTATTCTCTATGAAGAAGTTATGACTATTTTACTCGGAACACCTATTTATTGACTAGCCTCAGGACTGGTCACACACCCTATCTTCCATAGAGTGTATCTCCATAATTATAGCGAATCAAGAGCTACAATTTTTACCAGAGGTACCTTGATATATCTTCTCAATACCGTACCTTGATATGAATCGATCTAGAAAAACAGTTATAGAAAAAATGGTAAGATGACCTGAAAATAACATACCTTAGAACACATCACCAAAAGACTTCATCCTCCCTTGAAATCTGGCCTTCTTTTCTTCTTATTTCCTCTGAAGTTCAACTTGTATCAAATGAATGTATAATGATGTTTATTTATACCATTTATGTCACTTCCTTTTAACATTAGGGCCGACCTGACACTTTCTTATTTTGTAATTGTTTTCTTTAATTATCTTCAAGGCCTACATGTACTTCCTTCTTCAATTCACTTTGTCATCTTCAAAAATTCATTTCTCCTCAACTATGAGGATCCATGTGACGTACCACATACCACTAGAAACAAAATGATGTATAATATACTTCCATGGGTGTTGTATCTGCATGCATGTTTTCCTTCATGTCCAAATACCTTCATCAATCTTGCGGTCCAAAACCCATGACTAGGGTTGACATCAATGACAACAACCAATATTCCAACAGATCTTGACCGTTGGTTTGGCGAGGTCTAGGAGCTGTCAAATTTGTGCATATTCGAAAGGTTCGCTCCTTCGACACCTTGCGGGTATTATGATTAAGAGCGGTGGAAGGCTCCAAAGCCCAGAGTGTCGAAGTAACTGTGGCCTTTTGATCTCAGATCAACGAGAAACGTTGATTTTTTCTCTTGTTCGGGACTTCGCCAGTTCACCAATTCGGAGGATCTGAGGTTTCAAAACCCTCAAATCCCCAAAGCACCTGGTTCTCATCCCTTGTTCATATGAGGATCTAACATTAATTTCTTTTTCTTCGTTAAAAATAAATACGATTTGGCTCTCGAGTAAACTCAGATAGCTCGTTTTGACCATTAAGAGGGGCTACAGTTGCTAAAGAATAGTGCTCGGATTTTTGACTCTGTAGATCTCATGCTCGGATAGTTAGATCCAACCATAACGAAGCTAAAGAAGTGGTATGGCCCGCATTTTTTCAGCGCGAAGTCACACTGAGGATTTCGAGGACCTGGTTTTTTACACACAGGAACCAGAAACAATACCTGTTAGCTTGCATCAAGTGGGATCAGTGATAATTTTCTTCCCTTGTTGTTTGTTATGATTTTTTTTACAAAAATGGCCACCTCTAACCATTTAGGGCCAACACAAGGGCCAATTCTTCTTGGGAAGAACTATGAATTTTGGTATCTCAGAATGAGATCCTTCTTACAAGTACAAGAGTGTTGGGACCTAGTGGATCATGGATATGTGGAACAAGATCCAACAGATCTAGCTTCCATGACCAATGCAGAGAGAATTGTTAAGGAAGAATAGAGGAAATGAGAGAATAAGTGTAACATCCCGCTCTGGCACACTTACCAAACTTATTCTTTGAGGACACTTGCTCGCAAGTGATCTGGATTTTTATGATGATAAAACTTTTTCCTTCATTATGATGCGTTAAGTTATATGACATGATGTTTTACTACATTGATGTAGACAGGTGCTGCTGACTCAGTTTCATTGAGTGTGCAGGGTTTCGGACCTTGAGGATGCAGAGGCATCGGTGGAACTCCCTTGGACTCCGGATTGAGTTAGGGAGTGGGATGTTTGGGTTGTTTCATTTACGGTGATATTGTGTTGTTTTGATGATATGCTATTGATTTCATGATATGTTGTTGACATGATCTAACATGATGGTTGATGATGCAGGCTGACGATAGCTTGTCGACCAGACTCACATATGGAGTAAAGGGGCCACACACGAGTTCCAGAGAGATTGAGGGAGAGGGGTGGACAGCAGCCCTGCCACAGCCTACTATGGCTCGAACTGTAGGTTAACGATTACCTAGTTCGAGAGGATCCACGATGCAGTGAGGGTAGACTGCGACAGTCACTCACGATGATTCTAAGGGGCACGCAATAAGGCGGGGGGCCTTATTCCTTAGAGCCCTTAGTCTCCCACAAGTTCACCTGGCGGAGTGTTGACTCCAAGGGTTATAGAGTCTACCAATCCGACAAGTCAGCGAGTGGCACCCTTGGAGCACGTGGTGCATCCTGAAGGGCACGTCGCACAAAGAATTGCAAGTCAGCGAGTGGCACCCTTGGAGCACGTGGTGCATCCTGAAGGGCACGTCACGCAACGGAAGCAAATGAGGCGAGTGGCACCCTTGGAGCACGTAGTGCGTCCTGAAGGGCACGTCGTATGGAGATGATGAGGAGACAACTTAAATGACCCTAAGACCTTAACCCCTGATAAAATCCTTAAAACTACTCCCCTAATTAAATTGTCGCCCTGTTCAAATCAAAACCTAAATTAAAACATCTCTAAGTTAAATTGACAAGCCCTAAGAAAAGATTCTACAAAAATAAACCTAGGGCGTAAACTAAAACCCTCCTAGGTGTTAATTAAAGTCTTATTAAAAGTGAAGGGGATAAAGTAATGAGGGAATTAATTTAAGTGAAACCCATGGTCTTTAAATGATAAAGAAGGAATAAAAATTATTAAAGTGGGGGAGTATTAAAAGATAGGAATTTTTAAATATATTGAAAAGATAAAAACTGCATTTATCTTTTGGGTTCAAAAATAAAAATAACAAGAGAGAATTAAATAATAAAATTTAAGAAACTTAAGGAGTAAATTAAGGAGTAATTTAAGGAATGATTAAGGAGTAAATTAAGGAGTAAATTAAGGAATGATTAAGGAGTAAATTAAGGAGTGATTAAGGAGTAAATTAAGAAGAAATTTAAGGAATGATTTTTGAGGAAGTGAGGGGAATTGAGTCTTTTAAATATTAAAAAGGAATTAAATTTGGAGAACGATAGGGATGAGTGACACATGGACGACAGAGAACGTTTAGAGGGTTGTCATTAAAAATCAATTAATTAATGATCTAGGAATTTATGTCAATTTCAAATTCTATAAAAGTGGGGGAGAAAAAAAGAGGGGCATGCTGTCGAATTGTGGCTTGACGGATTGCTTGTGAGGAGTTGGGTTGTCTCAGCTATGTTGGAGTGGTAGCTCAGCCGTGGAGGCGATCTGAGACGCTAGTCTATCTCTGGTTCTTGTGTGGCCCCTTTGCGGCTTGGGGGGCTAAGGGGGAAGCAGAGTACCCCTAGCGTTGGCTGGGAGGTACCGGTGAGCTTTCTGTGGTCGGCAAGCGGGAGCGGCGGGGAGAGCGGACGCGACACGGAGCACGGAACGTCGTCTGAGGCAAGCGAAAGGCTACGGTATGATTTAGTTGATGAATTAGAATGCGTCTTTATATTCGGCAATTTAAATGTTATTTAGGCTATATGGTTCCATTTCATTCATAGTTCTGACTGTATGAAATCCTTCTGCTAAAACTCTGGACCGTGCAATTTTAAATAATGGTGCGGATTTTGTAATGTTAATATTGCTGCTATATTCTTTATCCAACGTCTCGGTCAGTGTAAATGATGGCTGTTATGAGTTTAGGACTATGTTTTTGGGTTACAGTAAAACTCTGTCCGCATTTCGTTATGCAAACGTTATGGTGTGATTGGTGGTGGGCTTTCCCGTTTTTACCTTGCTGGGGCAATGAGCGTTAGCTTCTGGCATTATTTATAGGGGGCGTTTGTAACTGTTATACTGTGGGTTGTATCGTTTTGTATGCTTTTGTATCCCTGCCCTTATGTATGCGTCCTTGATGTACAGTGCGTTTGTATACAGTGTGATGGGGCATTTTATACAATGCATTTTGGTATACATTGTGATTGTAGACAGTGCGTAGGGGTATCATAATGGTATGTGCATCTCTTATTGTGTTCGTGCGTTTTCATGTGCCTTGTATCCGTGCGTTTTACCCCCAGGCGCTTGCTCTGCATGTAAATGCCTTAGAGACTCGTGTTTTTCCTTTAGAACATGCATTTTGCCATGCGTTGGGGTTAAGCTTTTTCGCGAATTTAAATTTTCGGATCTGTTAAGGAAAAATGGCTTAAAGAGTTGCTTACCCCTGTAAAGTACTCTAAATTATTCATTTAACATTGGAGTCTTCTGGCGTATCCCAATTTTTGTTCACTATCTGTTCTCTGTGTTTTTTCTCTCATCAGTTAACTTGCCTGCCATGTAAGCCTTGCCCGCGCGTGTTGAAACCCTTCCTCTGCGAATTCGTATGACGCCTGTCTCATGCCAGGTTCCTTTTCATTCCAGAATTCGTGCAGCTTGGTTGCCAGTGGTTCGCTGCCGAGTTATTGTTCAATCCACAGTTAATGCGCAGTTGAATTCGCAGTTGATATGGTTAAAATAGATATCGTTCAAATCGCAAGTAATTCGCAGTTTAAATTCGCCATTACTATTGGTTAATAGTGATAATGTCCAAGTTGTTGTTTACTCGTTGTTAATATGGTACAAGAGTGTTGGGACCTAGTGGATCATGGATATGTGGAACAAGATCCAACAGATCTAGCTTCCATGACCAATGCAGAGAGAATTGTTAAGGAAGAATAGAGGAAACGAGAGAATAAGGCCAAGTTCTAGATTCAAAAATCAGTGGATGACTTGATTTTCTAAAAACTCATAGGTGTTGTTACCTCAAAACAGGCCTAGGAAATCCTAAGCACAACCTACCATGGAAATGACAAGGTCAAAACAGTCAAGCTGCAGACCTTGAGGACACATTTTGAGACTTTAAAAATGACAGAGTCTGAAAATATTGATCAATTTATGACAAGAGTCATGGGAATTGTAAATCAGATCAAGTTGATTGGTGAAGCCATCCCTGATCAGACTATCATTGAGAAATTCCTCATAAGTCTTTCAAAGAAATTTGAAATGGCTGTTACAACCATCCTTGAATCCAAAGATCTATCAATTTTTTCAATGGATGAACTAATGGGTTCTCTGTTGTCACATGAGACCAGATTGCATCTAGAAGATGAGTCAATATCTAATGCCTTCAAGAATCAATTATCTTTCAACAGAGGAAGAGGAAGAGGAAGAGGCAGAGGTCACAGAGGAAGAGGGAGAAGTACAAGAAACCATCACTCAAGTGAAGGTCACACATCAAAATCAGAATCAAAATTTCCATCCTCAAAGAGGCAGAGGGAAGAGATCCAATGACAAAGCAAGCATACAATGCTATTACTGCAAAAAGGTTGGGCACTATGAATCTGAATGCAGGAAGAAGCAAGCAGATCAACACTCAGGCAGATCCCATATCACAAATCATGAAGGAGACACCTCAGATGGGATGTTTCTTTCATGTCAAGAAAATGAAGAACAACACAAGGACCTTTGGTTATTGGACAGTGGATGCAACAATCACATGAAAGGTAACAAATATTTACTTTCATGCATTGATTCTTCTATTTCATCTGATATTATACTTGGAGATGACTCTTTAGTCAAAGTTCTAGGCAAAGGAACTGTACCTATCTTCACTAAACAAGATGTAAAGAAAGACATAAACAATGTCTATCACATTTCAGATCTGAAAAATAATATGTTAAGTGTAGGATAACTAGTTGAAAATGGATATAAAGTACTTTTTGAAGGAACATTATGTAGGATATATGACAAGCCTCCCAACAGGAAATTGATTTCTAAAATCAACATGACTAGGAATAGAATGTTTCCCTTAGAACTGCAAATTTGACCCAATCTTATGCACAAAGTGCATCCACTCCCAATGAAACTATGATATGGAATGAAATATTTGGACATCTACCCTTTAATTAGAGTTTGAGTCTCCTGCATAAGAAATCCATGGTTAAAGGTCTACCTATCTTCAAAGAGAAAAATCCCCCATGTGAGTCTTGTATTCTTGGAAAACACAAGAGAACTAGCTTTCCACAGTTCTCCACTCAATCCAAACAACACTTAGAGCTGGTTCACACTGACCTATGTGGACCAATGCAAACAAAGTCAATAGGTGGTATTTTTTTATTTTTTAACATTTATTGATGGTCTTAGCAGGAAAATATGGATCTATTTCCTCATACACAAATCTAAAACCTTTGCAAAGTTCAAAGAGTTCAAGGATGAAGCTGAAAAATAGAGTGGGAAATATCTGAAGGCTCTTAGGTCAGATGGAGGAGGAAAATACTATTCAAAAGAATTTGCAAATTTATGCAAATCACAAGGCATAATCATTCAAACCACAACTAGGTATACTCCATAGAAAAATGGAGTGGCTAAGAGAAAAAATCAGACTATAATGAACATGGCAAGGAGCCTTCTTAGAGAGAAATGTTTGAACTATTTATTTTAGGCTAAAGCTTTAGAATGCTCAGTTTATCTCCTGATTAGATCCCCAACCACTAGTGTCAAGATGAAGGTCCTTCAAGAAGCATAGAGTGGGACAAAACTGAATGTTTCTCATCTTAGGACCTTTGGATGCATTGCATTCGCTCACATACCTTTCAAATAGAGAAATAAAATTGATGATCGAAGTGAGAAATGCATTTGTTTTGGCTACAGTGAGACAGCCAAATCCTACAGACTCTACAATCTTATTTCTAAGAAACTCATTCTCAGCAGAGATGTCAAATTTCTTGAAAATCAGTGTTGGAATGAGTCTGAAACTCACCCTATGGAAAGTCAAAATCCTTTGTTTCCACTTCTTGAACACACAAAAAATTTATGACAACAAACACATCAACTTGTCCTTCCAAGATTGCAGGTACAAGGACAACCTAAAAATTCTCAAGACAACTCTTCTTCAAGCAGAAATTCATCCTCTGAAATCCAAAATCAATGAACTCGAAGCTTGAGAGAAATCCATCAGCAGTTGAATGATATTAATCATCATAATCATTTTGCATTAATGTCATGTCAACCTACATATTTTAAAGAGGAAGCTAAAGAGCCACATTGGGTTCAAGCCATGAACCAAGAAATTAACTCTATTGAGAAGAGCAAGAGGTGGGATCTTATTGTCTTGCCCAGGCATAAGACAAGTATTGGTGTCAAGTGGGTGTACAAGAAAAAAACTCAATGAAAAGGGGTAGATTGAAAAACACAAGGCAAGATTTGTTGCCAAAGGATTCTCACAACAACTAGGCATTGATTATGGTGAAAATTTTTCTCCAGTAGCAAGGTTGGACACTCTAAGGACTCTCTTAGCCATAACAGCTCAACAAAAATGGAAAGTATACCAGATAGATGCCAATTCATCCTTCTTGAATGGTGTCTTAGAAGAAGAGTTCTATGTGGATCAACCACTTGGATTTAAATTCAAAGAGCATCTGACAAAAGTGTATCGGCTGAAGAAGGCCTTGTATGGATTAAAGCAAGCTCCAAGAGCTTGGTACAACAAAATTGATACTTACTTGATTAAGAGTGGTTTCAAAAGAAGCCAAAATGAACCAACTCTATACACCAAAGTAGATCAACAAGGTAAAATCATGATTTTCTGTCTTTATGTTGATGACATGATATATACTAGAAATCTTGAGTTAACCAGTTTTAAACATGCCATGCAATCCGAGTTTGAGATTGCAGATCTTGGCATAGTGAAATATATTTTGGGGATTGAGTTTGAACAATCAACCAAAGGGATTTTTTTCAGTCAGCAAAAGTATGCAACATACATCATCAAAATATTATGCATGGAAGACTGCAATCCAGCAGAAACTCCTATACCCCTAGGCACAAAATTGAGCAAGCAAGATGAAGGCTCTACAATGGATTCTACTTTGTACAAAAGTTTAGTAGGTAGTTTGTTGTATCTTACATCATCTAGGCCTGATATTATGTATGCAACTGACTTTCTTTCCATGTTCATTGTAACATCCCTAGCATCCAATTGGGCTATGCCACATAAAAATTTGGAACTGTATACAAAATTAAAACATATACACATAGAAACTCTTGCGGAACTTTATATATATATAACTTAAAACATAAAAATACATTCTGCAAATGCACAAATTCATACAGAATAATAATAAAAATACACATGCAGCACACACAAGAATAACCCATAAAAATAAACGCATACATAATAATGCAACATGTAATTTAACACACAATTGACACTTATCTTAGTAAAAATATCACCAACTGCGTGCAGACCTTCCATGAACCTCTAGCCTTAGACCATGCTCCTCATCACTCTCAACAGTCGGTCACCCTCGAGCTGGGACTAAACTCCACCCGGGTAAAGGGATTCCTAACCAGGATGATGTATCTTAGACAACAGGAAAAACTTCGTCACAAGTGACAACTTGAACTAACATCCTATAGTCCCTCATTCCCCATATGCCTGTCCCACCCCGAGAAGTGTGCCCCTTATTTGCTCAACACTTCTTCGTCTTCCCCACTTCCTTTTCAGGGATTAAGCAACATGCTAGACATGAAGTCTCGGAGCCCTGTAGATGCAGTTTGGCACCTTCAGGAAATCAATTCCCAACAATTCTCTCACCTAGAGAAAAATTTCTCATGGGCCTAACAACCCACCTCTTCAATATCCCATGGACCTGACAACCCACTTCTTCAGCCTAGTCTAGGATTCCCTTGCCTTGGGTGGAGCTTAGTCCCAGCTTGGGGGTGACCCACTGCTGAGTGCGATGAGCAACGTGGTCTATGGATGGGAGGTTTATGGAAGGTCTGCACGTGGTTGGTGGAGTTACTACAGTTTCAAATATAAGTATATGCATGTGTTCAATTTCAATTAAAATGCATGTCTATGATGATTGCAATATTATCATGTATTCTTTTGCGATGATATTTACTATTGATTCCATTAATTCTGTATGTTAGTAGTAATTATATGTTTACTTTGTTAAGCCATTTACTCCATTTAAATGTATACTACATAAGTGAGAATGTTTTCGCGCAGTAGCGTTGCCCGACAAGTGGGTTGATGGCCGGGGACGTTACAATATGGTATCAAAGCCCCAAGTTTCAACGCCAAGCCTAAATGGGCCAGATAAGTGGTCTTTGGACCCAAGGTTTCAATAGGAAATTGTGTCTGGAGGAATAATTTCGAACCTTAGAATGTTTCTGAGTGCCATCGAGTTACTTGGTTGTGTACGAAACTCAGGAGACGTAGTGGTTGAATAAAACCACAACTGATGTCGTATTTGACCACAGAGAGAAAGGGCACTCAACACTTGGGGTGTTGGAGCCGTAGGATCTGTTCAGAAGAAGAGAAATACCTTTACGACTGTTAGATCCATAGAAGGTGCGGGGAGGATATCCGAGAAGCCTTTCGGGAGTTCGGTTGTCGGTAAAAGCGGGGTGCGCTGAGACACAAACCCTCGAAACCTGAATCTCCGAAGTCCCGAGAAGATATACACAATAGATCTGGGGAAAAGATCTCAACGGTTGGATCGAGAAGACGAGTAGGGAGTAATTTTGGGAGTTCAATTGTCGAGAGAAGTGGGATGTGTTGATGCAAAAACTCCCAAAACCCGAAATTGCAAAATTCCAAAGAGATGAAGTAGTAGGTCAGGTTGACGTCACTTGGATGGATGTGGACCCGAGGGATGTGTTCCACGTGCCAGTGGGCCCCAAAGGAAAAGTAGACATAGTGGTGCCAAATGGCATCACCTGAGGTAACATGGGCCTTATTAAGTACACCATGTGTCACCACCTGGGTTGGTGACAACTCTGTTGTGGGGCTGGTATCTAGAAAGGTTGGAAGTTTGGAAGTTGGGAGTTGGAGAGGGAAGCGAGTGTGAGAGCCTTCGAGACCAAAATCCTGAAACTCCAAACCCTGAAGTCTCGATTAGAGAACCTTGAGAACTAGCGCTTGGCCACGACCATGGTCGCATGGGGTGGGAACTGAGAGAAAGGAGCTAAGGCCTGAGTGCACTAGAGAGCCGAGTAGAACTCGACAAATTCATGGAAACTAAACGTTTTCTTGAATCAAGTTGTTTATGAATGTTGTGGGATTTGTTAAGGAATAATGATCTGACAAATTCTGGTTGTCTACATGTTGTGTTTGAAGAAGTGTAACGAGTGTCAGAACCATTTAGAGTTGCCATAGAGGGAAAATAAACGGGGAAAGCACATAATGCTTCCAGTTCCAAGAATGAAGCTAAAGGGATGGATGTTCATTTGGGAGTTTAAGGATCTAACTCCAATGGCCATGGAAGAGATAGATAAGGAAGGAAACATGAGAAAGATCATTTAAGTATTGCAAAAGGATGCCCAAACCCGCTGAGCAGATAGCAAAAAACTCAAAAAAGATCAGGAAAAACAAGGATAATTCAACATAAATTTGCTAAAGAGTTTGGAGAGAATAGAAAAGAAGTTGGATAAGGAGAGTGACTCAAGAAGAACAAGGAGTCACCAAACTTCTGAGGGAAGAAGGTCAAGGAGTGTGGGTAGACACCATCATCACTCCCAAGTTCGCTCCAAGAGAAGGACACACAGTAGTTCAAGCCCATATCCTACCAGAAAGAACAGGAGATCTAGAGTGGATGAATTGAAGGGAGAGATGAACAAGATTAAGCCTCCTACATTTGATGGAGAACATCAGAAGGAGGAAGATGTCGAAACATGGTTTCTTGGTATGAAGAAATACTTCCAACTACAGAATTATTCCTCTCATGCGGAAGGAAGAGTTGTGATGTATCAACTGAAAGGAAAAACATCCATGTGGTGGGATCAACTTGTGTAGGTGCAACACATTAGAGAGAAAGATATCACTTGGAAAGAATTCAAGAGGTATTTCGAGAAGAAGTATTTGACTAAGAGATATTATGACAGAAATATGAAAGAGTTCTTTGAACTCAAGTTAGGCAGCATGACCATTTATAAGTATGAACATAGGTTTTTGGAATTGTTGAAGTATGTTTCGTTCATCAAAGAAGAAACTCTCAAGATTCAAAGGTATCTGAGTGGACTTCCACTTTCCATCAGTGACAAGATCCAATATGATGACCCTAAGACCATGGAAGAAATGATAAGAAGAGCGAAATGCTTATACGAGAAACAAAGAGAAAAGCCTACCTTTCAGAAGGCTTGGGACGACCAGAGGAAGTTCAAGAAAGAACAGAGGAAGAAGGGAAACAAACCTCCCTTTTTCAGAAATAGTCCTCAAGAATAGCTATCATTTAGAGAGCCGAGAATGACTGAAGTAGGGGAACAAATGCCAAGACAGACACCCATTCAGTGTTGGGGTTGTCAGGGAAACCATAAGTACAGAGATTGTCCCCACAAAAATGGCAAAGTGAGAACTGTCCATAATGTTCAACAAGCTGAAACAATGGAGGACATGGGCAGTAGAATGCTAATGATTTATGCATCCCTGGACAACAAGCAAGATGAATTTCAATTGCACATGATTGAAGTATAAGGTATGATTAACAACCAACCATTTACTATTTTAATTGATTCAGGGGATAGCCATAGTTATGTATATCCTAGAGTGGTGGAAGGTTTTCATTTTTCAAGAAGCAAACATGAAAAGTCTTGGTTAATGCAGCTAGCTACAGGAACCAATATAAAATTCACTATGTTAGTTAAGTCTTGTCTAGTGGATATGAAGGGACTGAGCACAAAGGATGAATTGAATATTCTGCCTTTAGGTTCTTATTAATTTCTAATTGGGATGGACTGGTTGGACCAGCACCATGCCATCTTGGAATGTCATAACAAAGAATTCACTTTCCTGGATGAGGAAGGGAATCTAAAAACAGTCCAAGGAATTCCCACAGCTGTTGCTATCAAAGAAATCTCAGCAATGCAGTTGAAGAAGCGCTATAGAAAAGGATATCAATTATTTGCAGTTCATGTGGAGGAAACACCTAAGGATAAGGTGTCAAGTATTAGAGATCATGTGGTGCTAAAGGAGTTTGAAGATGCATTTCAAGAGGTACCTGGATTACCCCCGAAGAGAGATATTGATTTCTTTATAAACTTGATGCCTGGAGTAGCTCCAGTGTCGAAATCTCCTTACAGAATGAGTACGCCAAAGCTAAAAGAGTTGCAATTGCAACTTGAACATCTTCCGAAGAAGGGGTACATATGCCCAAGTGTGTCACCTTGGGGAGCCTTAGTCCTGTTCATGAAGAAGAAGGATGGAACACTGAGGTTGTGTACCAACTTTAGACAATTGAACAAAGTGACTGTAAAGAACAAGTATCCTTTGTCGAGGATTGATGACTTCTTCGATCAATTGAAGGATGCGAAGATATTTTCGAAGGTAGACCTCAGGTCAGGATATCACCAAGTAAGGATAAAGGATGAAGACATCAGCAAAACCGCCTTTAGAAAAAGGTATGGTCATTACGGGTTCACAGTGGTTCCGCTTGGCTTGTCGAACGCACCCATTGTTTTTATGTGTCTGATGAATGGTGTATTTAAGGACTATCTAGGCAAGTTTTTCATAGTCTTACTGGATGACATTCTGGTGTATTCCAAGTCATAGGAAGAGCATGAGTAGCATCTGAGGATGGTGTTGCAGGTGCTAAGAGAACACCAACTGTATGCCAAGTTGAGGAAGTGCTCGTTTTATCAGAAGCAGATCCATTATTTGGGACATATTATCTCGAAGGATGGGATAGTTGTAGATCGTGAGAAGATTGAGGCATTAGAGGATGGTTCGCGCCAAAGAACGTGACAAAAGTTAGATCCTTCATGGGATTAGCTAGTTATTACAAAAGTTTTATTGCAGGGTTCTCGAGGATAACTCACCCTATCTCTTCCTTGCAAAGGAAGGAGAATACGTTTCAGTGGACAGAGGATTATGAGAAAAGATTTCAGCAATTGAATCAACTATTAACTAGTGATCCAATATTGAGGATTGCAAATACAAACGGAGATTTCGTGGTATGAATTGATGCATGCAAATAAGTACTGGGAGGAGTCCTCAGTCATAATGGATTCATATTTTTTTATGAATCCAGAAAGTTGAAAGAGCATGAAAGGAACTATACCACTCATGATTTGGAGTTGGCATCCATAGTACACACTCTAAAGAAGTGGAGGCATTACCTCATGGGAAGGAGGTTCGAACTGAGAATAGACCATAATGGTCTGAAGTATCTGTTTGATCAACCAACCTTGAATGCTAGGCAGAGTAGGTGGGTGGTTTTCTTGTGTGAGTATGATTTTGATATCAAACATATCAAAGGGATGGAGAATAAAGTGGTTGATGCACTCAGTAGGAGAGTACACAAATTACATGCTACAACCATTGGCATGTACCAAACTAAAATAAATGGTAGAATTTTGGAAGCTACAAATGTAGATTTGCAGTACATGGAGCTGGTAGCAAAGCTACAACAAGGTGAGATGCCATAGAAAGTGGAAAATTATAAATTGGAAACAGATGGAACACTTTTATATAAAAACATAATTTATGTACCTAACGTCCAGTACTTGAAATGTATGATTTTGCATGAAATGCATAATGTTCCTTATGCAGGGCACCCTAGATATCAAAAAACCATGGAAGCAGTCAAGAGACATTACTTATGTCCAGGTATAAAGGAGGAGATTTCTGAATACATTGCCAGATATATGGAGTGCCAGAAGGTTAAAGCTGAGCACAGACACCCAACAGAGTTGCTATAACCCTTACCCATTCCTGAGTGGAAGTGGGAGGTAGTGACAATGGACTTCATCATAGGATTTCCCAGAAGAGGAAACCAACATGATTCAATTATGGTGGTGGTGGACAAGCTTACGAAAGATGCCCATTTCATTCCATTAAAGACTACTCACAAGGAAACAGATGTTGCCAACATCTTTATGAAGGAAATAACATGATTGCACAGAATCCCTAAGACAATTGTGTTTGATAGAGACCCGAAATTTACCTCAAATTTCTAGAAGGGGTTGTTCAAAGGATTCAAAACGAAGATGAAATTTAGAACATCTTATCATCCTGAGTCTAATGGATAGACAGAGAGGGTGAATAGAGTAATAGAAGACATATTGAGGATGTATGTGATGGACAAATCATCAAAATGGGAAGACTACCTGGATTTGGTAGAATTCTCCTACAACAATGGGTATCAAGCATCGTTGAAGATGAGCCCATTTGAAGCACTTTATGGCAGAAAGTGCAATACTCCAGTAAGTTGGGATAATCCAGCTGACAGGGTAGTAGTTGGGCTAGAGTTGCTCAAGGAAATGAAAGAACAAATGCTAAAAATTAAGCATAATTTAAAGGCTTCCCAAGACAGGAAGAAAAGTTATGCTGATAAGAACATAACCCATAGATAATTTAAAGTGGGAGATCATGTATTTTTGAAAGTAAAAGCCAATAGAAGTTCCCTGAAGCTGGGAAACTACGCCAAGTTGGCAGCCAGATTTTGTGGGCCATTTGAAATTCTAGAAAGAATTGGGCTAGTTTCATATATGCTTGCATTACCTACATCCATGAATGTACATAACGTGTTTCATGTTTCATTTCTTAAGAAATATATACCTAATGCTAATCATGTAATCGATTGGAATGTGATTCATGTGGAGCAAGAAGGTGTCCTGCAAGTGCAACATGTGTGCATATTGGACCGGAAAAGCAAACAACTATGGAATCAAGCCATAAGGCTTGTAAAGGTCTAATGGACCTGGTATGGTCCTAAGGACGTGACGTGGGAGCATGAGGATGCTGTTAGAAAAACAGGACCGTGGAGCAATAAAATAAAACAAATGCGGAAACAAAACACAGAAGATACAAATACAATAGAGACATAGATTTACATGGTTCACCCAGTGTGGGCTACATCCACTAGAGAAATTGTCAGGTCCTTCCTTTATTATTATCCAGCATATGAAGGGATACAACCTACAACAAACCCATTGTAACTTCCTCTTCTTTCTCTCACAGTCTCCTATCTCAGAATACAATATTCACCATCAACCATAGCCGCAATACATTTCCCTCATAAAAGAGGGTTGCTTTCTAGGGAAAAAAACCCTAACATAATCTCTATCGTTAGATCTGCAACCTTATAATGAACGTTCCAGATTTACAATGAAATTACAATATACATTTACAAGGCAATTTTTCCTTCGGGGGCTTCGCCCCCGAACCCCTACTACGGGCCCGCTTGCCCCCAGACCCCACAGAGGGGGTACCCCCCCTCTGCACTCCCCCGCATGGAAGAGTGTACAAACTTCTGGGGTGTAAATACTTCATGGGGTATAAACATGGCTGGAAGTAAAAGACCTCTAAATCAGGAAGATAATCAGTCTCCACAACCAACAGATGCTATGCGGGCAGAATACCCACATCTTTTTGAATATTTTCAAAAACTTGTTGATGTTGTGTAAAGGGTTCCACTGAGGACAGTGCAAAAATAATGGGAGGGGATTGTAATATTCCCAAGGACGATACCTGTTGTAATCATGTTTATGAATTGTAAATAATGTATTTTAGGCTGGTGAGCCAAGTATTGATAAGCTGGTAGGCTTATGTGTTTATTAGGCCAGAGAGCCTAAGTGTTAAAGGCCAAGAGCCTATTTTTGTATATGTAATATGCAGAACATTAATAAAAATATAAGTATCACTACGTGCAGACCGACCATGAAGAAAGAGTGATGGGGGAATAAGATTCCACAAGGTGGGTAAGGGAAAAGGGGTCGAAAGGTTGGAAAGAGAGGCTAAGTTTTGAGCCTAGGGGCTTAAATCCTTAGGAATAATAATTTATTATTATTCCAAAAGCTATGTGAAATGTATGTTTTTATCCGAAGTTCCTAGAAGGGGGAACGTCTGAAAAAAGGGAACGCATGTTGATGGATTGCATGCAACCTCATGGGCGACATGTGTTAGCCTAGACACATGCAATTTAACCCAAGAGTTGAGCCGTGATGGGGTTTCATCCTCCATTCTGTCGACCACTGTCTAAACCGAGGGATCTCTGCATTTGAGTTCTATAGGCCTCACGCAGCTCTGAAACCTGAAGCTCGTAATGTTTTCTTGAGAAACTGTTACACTTCTTTCTGAATCGTCGAGTCTATGTTCGATCTCTGCTTGAATTGTTTGTCACGCATCCTGCAAACGAGTTTTATCCAAACTGGGTTGTGTCTTAGTGGCATGTTTTCATTCCTATTTCCACACCCCATTTTCCTGTTACTGCTTTCACTTGTGAGTTAACCCAAGCTATTGTCATTGCTGTCATCCTGAACTTGCGGGAATTGAATTGGAAACTGGTGGAAGAATCGGGTTGTCAGGCCGTGGTAGAAGAGGCAAGTTGTCAGGCCTATGAAAAAATCTCTCCGGGTGAGGGAGTCTGCTGGGGAAGTGGTTTTCTCCCAGAGAGATTCCAGCACCAACTACGGAGCTCTAAGAATTCCTGATCCAGCATGTTGCCAAGGCTCAGAAGGGAGGTGAAGCACCGATGGATTGTTCTTGTGAAGGTGTATACTCTCGGGTGGAACATGCATGTGGGGAATGAGATTCTATGAGTAGTGGGCATAAGAAGGCTCCTAGAGAGAATCCTTTCGGTTTCTCTGTACAATTTTCCTATAACCTCAACCTAGTCTAGGATTCCCTTGCCTTGGGTGGAGCTTAGTCCCAGCTCGGGGGTGACCCACTACTGAGCATGATGAGCAGTGTGGTCTATGGTTGGGAGGTTCATGGAAGGTCTACATGTGTTTGGTGGAGTTACTACAGTTTCATAGATAAGTATATGCATGTGTTTAATTTCAATTAAAATGCACATCTGTGATGCTTGCAATATTATTATGTATTCCGTTGCGATGATATTTACTATTGATTCCATTAATTTTGTATGTTAGTAGTAATTATATGTTTACTCTGTTAAGCCATTAAATCCATTCAAATGCATACTACATAAGTGAGAATGTTTCCACGCAGTAGCGTTTCCTGACAAGTGGGTTGATGGTCAGGGACGTTACATAATTCCATGCAAAGTAACGATCACCAAACCATAAGAGAAGTCAATATTACATAATTTGTTCTCGTTGTTTTACTGATACTTGCAAACGATAAGTATTTTGTTAACTTTGAAGTCAAATTTAAAGATCTCTCCCATAGAATGTGCCAAAGGTCGTGATTGATCTCAAATTTGCTTGATTTTTATAGTAAGTCTTGTTTTCACCTATTATGCAGATTTGAATGTTATGAGTCTATTACAATTAATGTTACAAGAAGGAAATGTAACAAATGATTCATTGGAATACAAATTAAATGTATTACCTAGGTGACAAGTCTGTAATGGATGCATCAGCATTAGATAGAGTAGTCACAATAGGAGCCTCAGATGAAGCAGATAATACAGAAGAAGATATGGTTGCATGTGCATGTGCGCACAACCCTGACCCAAAACTGGTGGACTTGTTGTGTTGGGAAACATTAGACCTCACAAAAGCACGCTTTGTGGGATTCAATAACGTCATAGATTCAGATGAAAGGATCAAATTCATTTAGACATTGTCGGACAAAGTGATAGGTCGGATTGTGTACACAAAAGACCAATGTGAATGCATCGTAAGGCTTGCCCCTGATCGCGTGTTTCAAATATTGTTGGATCAATTATCTGCACATTATTTCCTCATTTGTATAATCTCCACGCCTGCATAATCACAACGGATCGTCATTTTGATATTTAATGTATACATGATGGAGATATCCATATGATCAACCTTAATTTAATTTTAATGTGAACGAGTACAAAATTCAATAGATAAGAAATTCATATCAAAATAGATCAGAAGTGAAAACCCGAAACTCATACTTTGATAAACAGTTTATATATTGAACAAAATAACATATCCTAGATAATGTAGATACGCTAAATATCATAGTATCTCACCCATCCTAAAAGCATCTACATTTCAGGTGACAAACTAAAATTCGTGTTTTTTCTTCCGGAGAAGAACACCAAAGCTATAGACATCAATGTTTACAGATAATTTGTTAGAGATAATGCCTAATTAATGCCACTACTAGAGTTCAGGGATTGGATTTGGTTAGATGGAGGATGTTGAGAGATTGTCTCAACCTCTCCCTCTAAGAGTGGAATAAGTTGGATCTCACAACACTTATTTAAGTGTGATGCATCTCTGTTTATTGTGAGCAATATAATCAATGTTTGTGTGTATTATGTCTGTGCTTAATTATTCCAATTTTACAATTTGGTATCAGAGCATAGATGA
>JASDQU010099830.1:510796-530181 GCA_032191745.1 Picea mariana
ATGTTGAGAGATTGTCTCAACCTCTCCCTCTAAGAGTGGAATAAGTTGGATCTCACAACACTTATTTAAGTGTGATGCATCTCTGTTTATTGTGAGCAATATAATCAATGTTTGTGTGTATTATGTCTGTGCTTAATTATTCCAATTTTACAATTTGGTATCAGAGCATAGATGATCCTTCTACGAGTACGAGGAGCCATCCGTCTACCTCGTCAAGGATCCATCTTCAAAGAATTCCATCAAAATCTAGCACAGGAGGTCGCAACTGCTGAAGAGTTTGAAAGGGGCACATGAAAGAGTTGTCAGCCACATTGAAGGATCACTGCACTCTTGAGATTCATTGATTCTATTGCTAGATCCGTGGAAAGAAGTTGATGGTTAACTAAATGCAAATCCGCGGACTAAAATTTCTAGAAGAGGAGTCGTCTACAAAAACGCTAGGTTGCCTGTTGAATCACGTACAAGGTAATCACTCTCTTGAATATGAGAATTTTTACAAAAGAAGACTATGTGTTTTTCTTTGATGAGGAGGAAGAAGATGATTATAGTAGTTATGAAGGAGATCAGGAAATTTTGTTAGAGCAAGAGGAGGCTCTTAAATATATGGAGGACGTAAATGCCCTGGATGAGAAACCCACAGCAGAGAGCAAAGAATACTCCACTGCAGAAGAGGATGAGATTGAGGGAGGAATCGTGTGCATGCAGAATCCATCACTGTGCATGGACAATTTTCCCAAATTCAATAGTCTCCCACTGTATAAAAAAGCATCCATCGAATCAAAGAGTAGAGGTCGAGAAGAGCCACCAAATCAATTGTATGAACAACAGTGGGTAGTCGCAGAGGGTGAAATATGTCGATGGGTGAAAATTCATTGCTTATGCATTGTCTATCAAAATTCAGAGACCACACTCCCTGTACATCCATGCAGATTCACACCCACAATATCATTATTTTTCGTCTTTCAAATCTATCTTGAATATTCTCTCCATTTTGTGTGTAGCAGGGTATTGGAGCATGGGCTTGACGGCATGTGTAATAATTTACATATGTGGATAGTTCCACAAGCTCAAGTTCTCACATCAACTTCTGTTGGATTTTTCCTCCGCTTGATGAAGTGGCACACATGGCAGATGCAATCCCAATTGCCTCAGACATGTTTTCTTTCATTTAGAAGTTCTTATTATATTTCTTTTAGTGTTTGTTGTTTCTGCTGTCGCAGGGCGAATGTAATCATAGATGGCAACTATAAATCTATGTTTGAAATTCATTGTTTTATGGAGTGGTGTGAGGAGTGGTGTGGTTAAAGTTTTTTTAATGTAAGTGTTTATGTGAAATAGGAACTCTTGTATCTTGATATAAGCTGGCAGCCCCGGTTTCAAGAACAACTGCTCTTATTGGAAATCACCTTGTATACTTGAATGTTCAGGACATTCTGTATCCAAACTGCTCTTCTAGATACTGACAGATAGTTGAAAGCATAAATCCGACACATGAAGGCATGTTCATAGAATGCATCAATAATTGACATATTTTCTCATGGAAGCCCCGGTGAGCCAAGATTGTCAAAATTGTCAATCGTACAAGTGCATGAATGATGATCTCAAACATTTATACTTTAAATGAGGGTGAAATCATGAAGATGGGTTACACTTTTTCTTGTTTTATGAGAAAAAAAACTGTATTTTCACAATTTCTTCAACTTCTGGCATACAAAAGTATTTTTTTATTTAGAATTTCACTTTATAGTAAAAACCAAACTTGTGAAGAATTTTGTTAGCTTTCCAATGACTATTTTTCAAAATTTTTTTATCACGATTTGATATGTCAATTTGACAATTGTTTAACAGTATGTTCGTTAAACATGAAAGGAATGATAATGAGTTACTTTTTCCAACAACAATATATCTATTATTAAACTTATGTTTTTAAGAAACGAAATACACTGAAACAATCTACAGGGACTCTATTTTATTATGACTATAATTTTCAATCTAACAGATGAATATTATAATTTCTATAATTTTTTGAAGTTGAATAAGATGAAAACGTTGCAGATTTTAAATACATGTTTTAATACACCTTGTATCTGTCTTAATTTTTACTTAAAACTAAAATCTAAATATACCCTTTTGAAAAGAACAGTTTAAGGATTATGAATATATTTTTTTCTAAATTTTTCACTATATATTTTTAGAGATACCGATATTTCATTTCACCGAATCATAATGTCTGTTGAAAATACTATGCAGTGTTTTTATTTTAAATAAATAAAATTAGATAAAAATAAATAAAATGAAACCAATTTATAGGAATTGAAAGTAGATTCAATTTTGGAAATGCTGGTGTCATTTTTCAAACCAAATTCTCATTATTTGTAGGAGTCTGCAACCTCCGAAGTTTAGGTAAGCTTGGGGAAATTCTTTGGTTTTTGTTTTTAGTCCCAATTTCATGTTTTCAACCGAAATAATCTTTCAGCCGAAAAAATATTATTTCGGCCGAAAGACTAAATTCTAACGGAAACCGTTAAAACTGAACGGTTTCCAAGGTTTTCGACCGAAAAAAATTTCTTTTGGCCGAAAGCCTGTTGAGTGAATTCCATCGATAAGAAAAAATGAAAAGACGCATCGTATCATTTCATTTCATGCCAAATTGTATAAATAGGCTTTCGGACGAACACATTTAACACAATTCATCAAATGGACAGACGTATATGAGCTCGGGGATAGGGATTCAAAGCATTTCTATTACTGATTGCAGCTATATTCTTTTCTTTCTTTATTTCTTCCCTTTGTTCCATAGGCTTAATTAGAGGATTGATATAGATACATGATGGTTTTCTAGAGCACCTAAACAAAGTTTCGAATCATATTTTTGGTTTTTGTTGAATAAGGTAATTGATGTTTATTCAAGTTTTTATTGGAATAACAATTTATATGTTGAAAGCTAAATGTTGAGCATTTTTTCAAGGTGAAGTCTTTATTGAACATATCTTTTACAGATAACTATAAAAGTCATGGGAAACAAAAGTTTGTGCAAGAGAAAATTTGATCGCATTCGAGATGATACTCGCCAAAAAGAACAAAGGAAAGAGCTTTATTGGAGAAAGAAACGAGAACATGAAAATATTGAAGAAAGAAATGGTGATAATGTCAATAGAGATTTTCAACAAGAAGAAGTTCAACTAGGTATGCATGCAAATATGATGATCGAACACACGACACACATTGAGACTGTATTCAGAAAGTACATAATTCAAAGTATAGAATTCAAATTTAAACTATTGTAAATAATATAATTGATTTAATTACAATTTGATGTTTTTCAAAAAACATAAATAGATTTGTCTCATAATGTCAAAGAAGACGTTGAAACCGAAATTGAAGCAGAAGACGTTGAAACTGAAATTGAAGCAAAAGACGAATCACCTATAGGTATGTACATAAATTTAGATAATACAAGATGAACACTCAAGTATATATAGTTTAGTGAATTTGTGTTCAAGTTATGTTTTTTAATATAAACTTTAAATTTAAATATGCAGGAGAATCTATCAACATTGATGATGAAATATTAGAAAATGTTGATACTGACAAATTTGGGAAGAAAAAAGCTAAGCATTATATAAGATATCAAACTAAGAATATGTATAATAATTTTTTCAAAGATCACTAGTACATTTGGGTCAAATTCTGACGGCACGTTCGACGCAATTGCCACTTTATATTGTCGAGAGAACGAAAAACAACGAACCCCCTCAAATGTCATTTCACATGACATCTCTTTTTCGACGACATAGATTTCATCGTTATTGCGACGTCTTGGAGGTGGCAAGACCGACGTCTTGAATGTGGCAAGGGAGAAATCTGAAATTTGGCAAGAGAGACGTCTTGAACATGGCAAGAGCGACGTCTTGAAAGTGGCAAGAGAGACGTCTTGCACGTGGCAAGAGCGACGTTTGGAACATGGCATGAGAGACAACTTGAACGTGGCAAGACCGACGTCGTGAAGGTGGCAAGAGAGACGTCTAGAACGTGACAAGAGCGTCGTTAAGAGGTATCATCTCTGACATGGTTGCTATGGGAGAGACACTCCAAGATGTCGCAATAGCGACTGTGTTGTAGGTATTTAAAAAAAAAAATACAATATCAATACTGAGAGGGACAGGTACATTAACCTTTGCTAAGATACTAGCCATATCAATATTTAAATCTATATCATCGGTCTTAGGCAAGGTTGGTTGAGGAGGAGGGATAGCTTCCAATGGTAAAGGGGGTCTTGTTTAATGAGATTTAGGATCACTAGGATATGTCTTGGGTGTGTTATCACATGAACTCACAATTGTTGAGCTAAAGTCCAAAAGCTCAAGTGCAATCATGTGTAATAAGACTGCAAAAATATACTAGAGAGTAAATCCCTGTTTTTAGATAGGATCAAAATAATACTATACTTTCTTGGGTACGTCGAAACAAGTGCCATCCAATACAAGATCCTATATACCAATGAGATAGCTGAGCAACAAAAATTCCAGAGCCTTCACTGAAACCTCTAACAATTTGTTTGATATTTAGTAGAAAATTATATCATCAATAATACAACTTGAAGTCAATGCTGGTATTGCTTTGTATCTTTTGGCTAGAAAAACAACTTCACACATAGCATGCAGGTGTTCTATATATATACATTGATTAGAAGAGAAAATTCATAGAATGCNAAAAATATACTAGAGAGTAAATCCCTGTTTTTAGATAGGATCAAAATAATACTATACTTTCTTGGGTACGTCGAAACAAGTGCCATCCAATACAAGATCCTATATACCAATGAGATAGCTGAGCAACAAAAATTCCAGAGCCTTCACTGAAACCTCTAACAATTTGTTTGACATTTAGTAGAAAATTATATCATCAATAATACAACTTGAAGTCAATGCTGGTATTGCTTTGTATCTTTTGGCTAGAAAAACAACTTCACACATAGCATGCAGGTGTTCTATATATATACATTGATTAGAAGAGAAAATTCATAGAATGCAAATTGTAGCAATTCGAAACAACCATAACATATTTGGACTCCAGATATAAAGCTCATAATCTCTCATGTCAAGACATTTGAAAATGCCAAACCATGTAAAATTCAATATCCCAATACTCGGTCAGAACAAGCGGTGAAAAAAGACAAATTTAAATACTTCAACAACTATAGAAGATTTGGCCTTCAGATATACAACACATATATATTCCAAGTTTAGTTTCAAATAACAACCAATGTTACTGTTATATACACAACTAATCTATCTATTTTCAAACAACAATCAATGTTAACTGTCATATACAAAGCTAATCTATGTAGTAGATATATTAAGTGACCGAACATCAGTCATTTTTCAAACATGATCCAAGAACATGACAGGCCAAAGCAGAATATTCTGAATTTGTTCAAATGGCTTCCTGTATTTCACATTATGAGGAAGGTGCACATCCAAAATGCAGATGCTCTCACAGATTTCAAATATAATCTTAGGAAAAGAAACATCCATATATCAAATTACTATATTCAATATATACGCAATATGTTATCTAAGTCTGCAGATGCGTCCATTTAGACATAATTATTTACATGCTCACATTCATCAATCCATTTGGAATACCTGCAAACATTTTCAAAAATACAAATGGCTAAGTCATCCATAGAGATATTTATTACTCCATTGCATATTAAATCCCTCTCCTCCAATTCAATAAGGACAACCTTTGTTCAATAATTCAAACCTCTATAAATATCAACTACTCAACTGATCTAACTACACTACTATAAAAGGGCATGTGCCAAAACCCAAACACTAAAATATATGGTTCAGAAAGATTACACATCAATGGGCTCACTCAATACTATCAATTCCAATTAATCCAAGAGAATATATTATGTTTAGTAAGGGCTCAAAAGTAGAAAAGTCACCTGTGAAAAATAATACTACATAAAAATAACCTTAGGAAAACACAAAAAACTTCATTGGCCATTTATTGAGGTGTTGAAACTCTCATGGCATATCTTGCATGAAGCCTCCCTGATAAGATCTTTCTGATCCCTGAATGAATACAAATGTTAGAGGTGGAAAAATGTCAAACTGCAAGGCTTCATATAGTCAATAGAATAAATGTCAACCTGCAAAGCTTACTTTTTGTTGGAGAGACTTGTTGTCCTAAGTGGGCTACAAAAATCATTGAGGAAACAAGATCTAATGTCGATGATGTCATGAACACTCTAAAAGACTCATGATCATAAGAAAAAATAAAACTTTTCACTATGTTGATACCTGTGACGATTTATGATCCTTATAACTATGAATAAGCTCATGGAAAGCATGGGAGAATGTTATAACATAAGAATATATGTCCTTGATAAAAAATGAGATATGGGAGGTAGTATCTCTTCCATTAGGGAAGAATATTGTTGGATATAAATGGGTCTATAAAATGAAATTCTATGTGAATGGTAGTATTCATAAGCATAAATCTTGATTGGTCACTCGAGATAATTATTCTCCTATTGCCAAGATGAACACCATTTTGATTGTGCTTTCACTTGCCAATAGTTTCTAGTGGAATATTCACTAGATGAATATCTCTCAACTGCATTATATTATCTTGTGCACTTGTTTCATTCATTTATTATATATTGAATACTTGGGTAACATGGGCACATGCCTATATTGATTGTCTTGGCTTTTCTTAATGTGGTGTCTCATGGCAATCCTAATCTCTATTTTCTACATATCAACAAGCTAAAATCCATTGATTAAGATCACATTACATTATTAACTTATTAATTACAAAAAAAAAAAAAATATTAATCAAAGTTGCAGCTAATAAATAACCCATGCATGTATGGAAAGCAACTAAACTAATTTTGCAATATCTAAATAGAACACTTAATTTTGGCATTATATTTAGTGTGTACACTTGTAGTGAAGAGCTTCAACAACTTCTACAATTTTACAATGTTTGATTGTGAAGGTAATGTTGACCAAAAAGGAAGTCCACTAGATGTTATTGCTTTACTTTTGGAAACGAAGTTGTGTCATAGTGTAACAAGAGAACTTTTAATGTTGATTTTTTACCACAGAAGCATAGTTGTTTAATTTTGACAATAAATTTCTATCATTGTGCCACAAGAGAAATTTTATTGTAGCTTTGTGAAGCATTGAAGATACTAACCTCGGTTGCAAAAGAAAGGAAAAATTAATTAGAATGAATAGGCTACTATCAAATGTTGGAGAAAAACCAACATATCCTATGATGTTATGAAATGACATTTAGAGTTTCATTTCTCTAACAAATAATGTGAGATTTCCTAGGAAAATAAAACACATACATATACAAGATCGTTTGTGAAAGAAGTTGCTAGAAAAGAGTTGGAGCTTATGTTTTGCAATTCAGAAAACATAGTAACAAATACCTATGAACACCAAACCTTGTACTAACTTGTATTCACATATGATAAATTGAATGTATTGTCTTTGTTTTTTTTTCATGAAAACAAGTTGAGCAAGAGTTCTATAGGTCCATCCCAGAAAAATGTGTGGATGGTTAGAATGAGGGTAGGTAGGTAGTTCAACATCTATTAGTGATCATATTTGTAATAGAGATGTAATTGAAGTCACTCTCAATTGAGAGTGCAGTGAATGTTAAGGTAAATACCAAATTTAACCAATATATTCATCAATCATGCTAATATTAATGAAGGTTTTAATTTATTTATCTACTAGAATGTTTAAAGCATACTTTCTTTTAATACTAAATGATAAAAACTCATAAATCACTTAAAAAAATTAATCATAATTTAGGAAAGTGACCTTCTAGCTAGTGGGAATTTTCAGTATATTGTCAACTATATGGGAAACTTATTGTACTATAAGGGGTTGGCCTAAAGGTTAAGACGATTGGTTGTGTCCTTGGAGTTTATTATTATTTATTATCTTTTCATAGAATCAAACATTGATGTCTACATATTAATATCCATTCTAGCAAGATAATGTAACCATTACATGCATTATCTGTTCATAGAATCAAACATTGAAGTCCATGTATTAGTCTCCATTCTAACAAGATAATGTAGCCATTATAGGAAGTAGGCCTGGCTATATATCATAGATTGTCAAAAAATGAGGTTTCTTCTATAATTATTTGCAATTAAGATTCTCATTCAATCAAGTTGATATAGAGCTTGCATTTCAAATGGGTACAACATCATGACAATGGGAAATTCTGCAGTACTGTATTAGATAATCAGTGGCCCGTGTAGATTTAGATTAAGGCAAGCATGTACTCGCTTGTTGAACCCATTATACCATATGGGTAAAGGTTTTGGGGACCTTTCTTAGGTGAGGTTAATTAGACATATATTGAAAGAATGTTATGATGCTATTGATTATTGCATAAGGCATTCAATATTTCGTACAAGGTTTTCTCTTTCCTTCATCTAAGCCCATCATTTCCCTACTTAAATTAGTAGTATAGTATGTAAGTAGCAATATCTCCAAAAGTCACCAAACCAATGTTTACATGACTTCCTCCATAACACCTAGCATATTAGAAGCTAGAGATTGCATACACTTGAGCCTCCATATATCCACACTGTCAGATTTGGGAATTTATCAAACATCTATTTTGGGAGTGTAAGGCAGCTAATATCATTTGGAATTGGATACTTCCAAAGTTGGAAGGAATATTCCTTGGTCAAATCCATTGGAGGATTGCTTAATGGGAATATAGCACCCTATAGCACCCTATCAGGTTGGTGACTCTACACTTTAATAAGTCCCAATTATGTTTAATTACTAGTTTAAAAAAAAGTTCTTTCAAAGTTCTGAGCCACAGCTAAAGGCCAAGTCAAGGGGCTCTAAAAAAGACATGAGGTCCAGATCTCACATTGAAATAAAACATAATACTTATTTTCTGCCATGACTGAAGGGTCTGAATCACGCTGATGTAACAGATTTTTTGATGTATAATATAAGCATCATTTCAAAAAAAAACATTAGTAATATGTACTGAAATTTAATAATAAATTATTCTGACCGCCACATTCTCTTAAGAGCAATATTGTTTATTTACTTATTCTGTATAAACCTATCATTTCCGTTCATTGGTGAGCATGTCAACCGTTTCTAATGGATTTCAGCATAGTTCTGGAAAGGAGACAGGAAGTGTTCCACACATGGTTCTGGCACATGTTGATATCAGAAATCATTTGGCACATAGTAAGAAAATCATTAATCCCAACAACTTTACATTCACATCTCAAATTTTTTGTAACCACAGATTGGACAGTATTTACAAAGATCTTTATCCTCAAACCAAGACAAGCAAAATAGGTGTCCAATGGGTAGAAAAAGTGTGAGACTGAACTCTGAATTTTAAATATTCATAGTTAATGTTACAGTGTAAACAAGACACTAACAAAATTGCCTACTTCGCACCAGAACCAATGACTTAGAGTTGACACTCAACATGAGACTTCATGAGTTCATATAACCAGAATTAGAACAATTCTGAATAAGAAAATAATATACCACTACTTCGCACCAGAACCAATGACTTAGAGTTGACACTCAACATGAGACTTCATGAGTTCATATAACCAGAATTAGAACAATTCTGAATAAGAAAATAATATACCACTGCAGTTGGATAATTTCAGTAACAATTCTAATATTTACCCTGACAAAGTCAACAACAATGATAGAACTGAAGGGAAACAAAACATTCAAACCTTTAGATAAAAATCAAAGGTGCATAGAAAGAATCGAGCCAGATTTTAAATCAGCTCCAAATATCTGAGACTTAACCTCGTTTAAAAAATATTGTTTTATCACCTGTTTCATCATAAATTTCCCAGGCAGGTCGCTCTGATTTTTCCCTTTGAATATCTTTCTATATGGCCCTCCGGATTGGCTTCACTATAAAGAAGTACTGAATAGGATTGTCAAGATAAAGCATTGCTTCATCAGAAAGGAAGCAACCATAACCTCTTAAGAAAAATAATTATGAGCAATGCACAGGCTTATATTTATCACAAGAAAAAACAATTATTGAGAAATGCCTGGAATGCCAAAAATAAAGGAATCCAACGTTTGCCCCATTGATTAGCAGCTCTTCAAGTGATCAGTTTGTGTGGCAAAGCTTTCAGTCTCCAACCGATACTCTTCTTCCACTCCAGACCCCCCCTCAATAGTTAATGTCGAGATTAGGGAGGTCCACGTTTAACCGAGGCTACTATCGTCTCTATTTCGATAGCAACAACGTTCTTCAACTAACGTACGAGGGATCAGGTATATCGAGCAACTACTGGCCTGTTAACCCCAACAACTTGCAGAATGGCAGAAGCACATACAATAGCAGCCGCCAAGCGGTGTTGGATGCCTTCGGTAGTTTCCAGTCAAGCTATGGATTTACCTTTAATGCGTCAGATTACGACGAATGCCCCAAGAGAAAATTAACTTTGGACTTTGATGGAAACCTCAGACTATACAGCCTGGTGGAAGAGACACGTACATGGAATATTATTTGGATGGCAATTCCTGATCAATGTCCCATTCATGGCTTCTGTGGAATCAACGGTCTCTTCATATACACTCTCGTGCCCAGTTGTATCTGCCCCCCTGGTTTTCACAGGAACGATTCCACCGATTGGTTCCAAGGTTGCTAGCGCAATAAACAACTGAGTGCATCTAGTACAAAGCTTATTTATCTTCCACATACAGATTATTATGGCTACGATCTAAGCTACTATCAAAATCAGATCACGTTTAAAGAGTGTAAAAGTTTGTGCATGAATGACAGAGCGTGTAAAGGCTTTGCCTACAGAATGGATGCCACCGGAACATGTTTTCCTAAGTCGTTACTTCTCAGTGGATATCGATCTCCCGGTCAGCTCTTTAGGTGAGTATCGGTTGGAGACTGAAATCTTTCCCACACAAATTGATCACCTGAATGCCAAAAATAGAGGAATCCAACGTTTGGACCTTCAATTAACTTTTACTGCCATTTGTTGCAACCTCCACAATCTTCTCTATTAAATAAGGAAGCCAAACTGTGCCATATGAGAGAACCTGTATCCAACAGAACCCCGTAAGGGAAGCAAATGAGACTTTTGAAATATACAGAAGATCGACTGGTTAGCTTGGGTGAAAGGATCATAAGACAAAAAGGTGGAGACAAAAAGGGGGAAGAAAAACCTTTTCCCCACCCCTGTTAGTATTGCAACACCCACTATTCGTATTGCAGCCTCCGTAAATCCTCTCTGTTTGATGTGGGCATGGATCACCTTACCCTCTGGTAGGGCATTTCTTTGAATACATCCCTGCAGCGAACAAATATACAGAGAGCAGTCTAAACGTTTACCTGTGATACCCAAAACGCCTAAAGCCTCGCTGAAGTGGCCCTGTTTATAGAGTGTTGAGATGGTCAAGAGATGTGGGCTCCTTCGGGGCGATCTTCTCTGTCCCAGCTTGCTGTCGATCGGGGTCGGCTGAGTTTTTTTTAATGTGGGTTCTGAAATTTTGGCGCAGTACTGATCGTGGATGGGGTTTTGTGGGTATTGTTTAGTCCGGGTTTTCAAATTTGGGTAGCAAGGGTTTTCAAGAGTGGTCAGGTTTGTTTTCTATTTATTTTTTGTTTTATTTTTTATAATATATATAATCAATATGTGTTTTTTTTTTTTTGGTTTATCATATATGTTTGGTTTTTTTTTTTTTAATATATATATTATATATTTTATATAATAATATAATTAATATATCATATAATTAATATATCATATTGAGGGTGTAACGGTTAAGAACATGAATTTACTTTTTAGAGGTCATAGGTTTACAAAGATATGATTGCAATGACAATGAAGATGACAATGACGATGATGACGATGAAAATGGTGATGATGACGACAATGATGATGACGTTAATGGAGGAATTATTTGACCCAAATGTACTAGTCCTTATGGAGAAGTAACCAAATGACCCAATTAATTTTTCCAACGTCACCTTTGAGGGTTTTCAATACTAGTATGTATGCAAAGTTAATGGTTTTCTTTCATTAATACTATGAGTCCACAGTCTAATCTACCATTGGTACAAATTATTGGTCTTACTGCCAGCACGTGGATTCAATTTACTTCCCTTGAATATCTCCACTGCTCTGCCTGTGTCAGATGGGGCTATGACTCGACACCAATCGCCAGTGTTGTAGCTAACACTCATGGCTATGCCAAACCTTTGTAAATAAATCTACCACCACTTGGACAACCAACAACGGGCTCTATAAACCCTCAATCCATGGCTAACGACTCAACTCCACAACTACCAAGTCTAGTCGCTATGCTTTAACTCACAATCAAGCAAGGCTACTCGAATACTCCATCATACACAGTGTTGCTTTAGGCTAAACGCAGTAAATCAAAACAACGACTAGTAGTGCGGGTGGTTCTTGTTGGGTGGTTTTCTCCTCTACCTCTGTCGAATTGAGTTTTTCTCTCTGAACCTGCCCTAAGCAATGAACGAACGATGTATGGGGAATCAAGACTTTTTTTTGCTGACTTTTGTGAGGTACCTCCCTCCCACCAACCTTCCTCCCACTAAGTTTATTGACATTATTGTCATTATTTTTTTTATTGTTATCACTATTAATTAATTAATTTGTTTTTCATGTGATGCATACTTACATTACATACAATAGAACATTATCATGTCAAGCAATCCACCATTATGAGTTGGTTCGATTAGCTGATGCCTAAACACATCATCCAACCACCTCCTCAATGTTTTTTCGACCATCTAGACACCTTCATTTTTATCCAAAACTCAACACTAGGAGTATGTTTTTCAATGCTCTTCAATGTTGGCAAGAAGGTTATAGTCTAGGACACCAATACAAGTGGGGATACCATTGGATACTTGTGTATAACTATATCATTCTTAAATCCAACAACACTATAGCCTCATACATGGCTATCTTATATGCCATTCACTTTCACAACATGATCATAAGTCCTAACTTTCCTTGGTGATTACCGCATAACCAACATGAAATGACATTACATTCTTGATATGATCAACGCATTAATAGATTTTGAACATTCTTTATATGTCCAATATTTCTTACCTTTACCATACCCCACCTGGGTATCATTCATATAAATGTATTCAAACATTATAAGCATATCAACTTATGATACCAAAGCATGGTTGAAGGAATTGCTATTCAATTTCTTTTCAGTGCTCATGCAACATTGGCATGACCAATTTCATACCTGTAAGGTTTCCATCAACATATTTGATGTTACATAATCCACTAGTGACTTATGTAAAATCCCATGATCCCTCATCCAAACTATTGACAAGCATCGTCTCATCCTTATTCTTTCCGATGAGGTTGACTATCATAAGTAGCTGCATCATCAACATCTTCAACCATGTCCTCAACCGTTCCTAGTTATGCAATCACATCAACCACATTTAGTCATCACACCATTCTCATTGCATATGTAACAACAGACCACTTTTAATCAAGATGCAATACCATATATGCTCAAGCATATCTATATGCACTCTACCAGATATTAACTCTCAATATGCCCACTAGTACATATGCATTCCAACTAGTTTATTCTCTTGCATTTTCCAGCATTCTTATGCCTTAGTTATCTACAATAGAACCCAAAGAATTATAAACATAAAATCAAGATACATATTGTAATTGCTTTGTATCCTTTGGCTAGCACAACAACTTCACACAACTTCACCCAAAATCAACTTGCAGATTGGCAAAGCTTTTGATGCAGGTATTGCCTCATAAACCCAGTTTATCTCACAACTGCTATACATGTGAGATTATTCAACAAACATGTGGCAAGAGTACAATATTGCTTGTGCTTTTTTGGTGGCACTGCATATGTGACCAAAGAGTATAGTACTTATTAATCAAAATATAATCCCATCTCAAGGATAAGCCATTGTGGTAATAACTTGCAATACATCACATGTGTTTAGGAGTGTGCACTTGGATGTGTGTGAGAGAGAGATGGATAGATAGATTTTATCCACGTCCTCAAGACCAAAGTGGTCTATATGACTGAAGTCACATCAGTAAAAGGCCATGCCTTGACAAATATACTAAGAAAAAGTGTTGCCAAAGTACAAAAATATGTTAGAAAAGCAAGGGGCTGCCCTAAATATGTTGCTGAAAAGAGCTGCCCTAAATATGTTGTTGAATAGAGCATTGATATTTTTGTAGGCTGAGAAACACATCAAAGTATATACCAGACAAGGATTTTCAAGAATACCATCTGCATGGAAAATACACAATATTCCTTTTGCATGATAGCAGGGCACTAACAAAAACTTGATGGTGGAAAGATGATGACTAGAAGTGGACTTGTACCTGTGGATTTCATGTTGAAGAATTCTTGGTTTGTGGCTATTTAGTAAATGCCTCAAAGGCATATTTATAAGCTGGAATCACTGCAGTGACAGGGGTTATAACAGTTATTGCTTTGTTGCTTATGTGATGTTGAGAGAAGCATAGCAAAGCTTCAGGACCAAGTTCCCCCATTTGATTCAGAAACTGCAATCGCTCTGTTCTAGAAACAAAAGGATTATCCCTTCTAAGAAAAACTAGTGATGATGGTGAGAGTATCTTCTTTGCAGAAAGAACAGGTGACATGTTTTATCAACGGTGGTGCCAATGATTAAAGCAAGGTTCAGGGATCTCCTAGGAGAGGTGTAGTCCAAGCATTTATAAATCAAGGACAATCCATTGACAATGCAGACTCAAAATATCAATGGAGTTTATCTGTAGAAAAATGATGTGGCTATAGTGCGGCGCTTAAGGTTGAGTTGAAATACCTTCATGATTATGTTGGGATCAATACAATCATAGGTTTAATAGCAGCTGGAAAATTTTCTGCCCTTATCTAGCATGAATGGAGTCCAAAGTCTTTGATAGCCATTGGCGAAATAACCCTTGCAACTTAGTGAATATAAATAACCTTGATGCAAAAGATGATTATACAGTGGCATAGTATTGCAATGTAGCAATGTTTGCAACATTTAAACAAGTTTTGATTGACATACAATTAGTAACATATAATATTATAATTTGATTGACAAGATGCAAGGCAGGGGAGGCCATCCTGCAGTTGAAAGACTAAAATTTCAAAAATTATTTTGTGTCTTCTATGTTGTTTTCTGGGGATAGATTCTAGGATAAAGAAGGCATGACAAAGTGGCAAGGTTTATTGGGAGAGACCTAGATCAGCGGTTGGTTAGGGGCTTCATATAAAGCAGAGGCATGGAGAATGACCATATTCTCTGCCATCAGTAATAAGCAACAAGAGAAAATTGAACAACCAACACTTTATAGTAATGGAAGTTGGCTATATAATAATTAGTGATCACAGATAATGAAAGCGTATTTTAGAGGTGGATATGTTGGCTCTTGTTGCCTATGAAAGGGGGGGTAGTTGGTATAGTTACAACTTGGCTCAATAATGTTTGATTATTGATGTATTTGTAATTGCTCAGCAATCAAATATAATGTGCATTTTCCGGAAAATAAAAGATTAAATACTACTTACAAAATAGAGTTTCTAGTTAAGCATCTCCAATTACAAACCTTTTCAAGTTTGTTGCAAAATGACTGAGTTCTCAAACCATCCTGCAATTGCTAAAATTAGATTCCAGACGGATGTTTTTGTGGGGTGTGCTCTTGTTACAATGTATGCAAAATATGGGATTGTAGATTATACATGCAAAGTGTTTGATGAAATGGACACGGTAAGATTGGCATTGTGGAATTCAATGATTGTAGCATGTGTGAAAAATGAACTTGATCTACAAGCCCTTGAACTCTTTTCTGAAATGCATCATCTAAGCCTGAGATTGGACATATTTACGTTTGGCATTGTTCTTCGGGCTTGTGCAAACCTTGGTGTTCTAGAATAGGGCAAAGAGCTTCACGTCCATGTGATCAAAACTGGATTTGAGTCAAATATATATGCAACTAGTGACCTTGTTACCATGTATGCTAAGTGCAGTAGCATAGAGTATGCACACAAAGTGTTCAAAAGAGAAACCAAACATGACTTGATCTTATGGAGTGCAATGCTTACAGGATATGCTCATGCTAATTTTGGAGAGGAGGTACTGGACCTCTTTTGCGAAATGCAATGAGCAGGTATGAAATCACATCAATTCATCTTTGCAAGTATTCTCCAAGCATGTACAAGTTTGGAAACTTTCGGATATGGTAAGGGGATAAATAATGGACATGCATATCGAAAAACAATAACAGTGTGTGCTTTCGTATAAAACCTCATGAAATTACACGGAAAATGGCCAAACATACATGAAACTAAGAAAAAAATTAGAAAAATTAAACTGTTGGTTGCATTCATGTGTCCTCATACACAAAAACCTTTCTTATCAAAGATTTTGACCTTCTTTTAAGGGAAGTCATAGTTGTATTTGGGAGTCCATAGCATTCTAATGCTGGTTCTATTTTAAAGAATGTTGTGTTTGGAGGCTTTGATGACGTGTTGGAGCTGGGAAAGCATGCAGTAGAGTGTATTGACAATGAGGAGCTTATTGACAATGGTAAAGGGACATAAGAGAGAATAAATAGATACAGAGAAGTATTTTCAACAACTTACCATTCTCTTCGCGAGTTCTCTCTCATGGTCGGTGCCCTCTGTGAGCTCTCTCTCCTGGTGCCCTCCGCGAGCTCTCTCTAACCGCATAGCTTATGAGCTCTTTCCCTATGCCCTCCGCGAGCTCTCTCTAAACTTGAGCTCGAGCTCTTAGCTATCTCTTCTTGTGAATGGGTGCGAGTTCATGAATGGACGAGCATAAAAGTATTTTCATGAATGGGCGTGAGTATTTTCATGAATGGGCGTGAGTATTTTCATGAATGGGCGCGAGTATTATCATTTCATACATCTTAACATGAAATTTCAGCCTCCTTCTACCCATTCAACTATTGAACATTACCATATAGTTTCGATTCCCACAAAAAATTACCACCAAAGGTGTTGGAACCCAATGGGGGTCAATAAGGGAATTTTTCAAGGGTATCTTTCCATAATCCCACAAGTGAGTTTACTTGTGTTTATAAGTAAAATAAAGGGCCACTAAGGTTTCCTTTCATAAATTTGTGGCTTTGGGAATGAAGTTACCAATCCTTGGTGTTGCATCTCTTTTGTCACCTAAATGAGCAAAATAGAGATGCTTACAAGCCCAGTTGGGTTAGCTAGGAAAGACAACAGTGAAGGAAAGAGTTAGAAGTATAAAGAAGAAAGGATAAGCAAAGAACTAGACTAAGAACATTAAAAGAAGCTAAACTAGAGTGCATAAGGACATTAGAACAAGAAATAAACAACATTCATGCCACCAATGGAAATGATTGTATTAGTGGAAAGAAAACACCAAAGAGAAAGGGAGATGTATGGGTCCCCTCTTCCTCCAAGGGAGGGCTCTTGGACCCCCAAATATTGAGCTCTTCTTACAAGTAACAAACTACAATGAAATGGTGAAGACAATCCAAAGCACATTCACTCAAGAGGTGGTGTGAATGGACAAATGAAATGGTGCTTGCATGCTCTTGATAAGGAAAGAGGATCCTCCAATAGAATATAAGCAGCATAACAATACAAATGAATTCCTTGAAAATATAGTGCACCCATGGCCTCGTTTTATAGAATATCTTTGAGGCATTATGCAACCAGTTCTTAGTGTGAACAAGGGGCCCTTTAGGGAAATTTTAGGTCTTTGACCAGCACCCCAGTCAGATTCAGCCGAGATTTGAGTGTCAAATCGACTTGGAAGCTGAACCAAAACTGGGTGGAAGGCCGACCAATATCATAAATGTGACATTTTGAGGTGTGTGCGGCTTTTTGCGTCCATAGTCATGCATCGGGCACATGTGCATTTTTCTGATGTTATCTTACTATCGCACATGCATGCGCCTTGTGTAGTTTTAGCTCATGATGATTTTATTGTTGGTTGTATAGTTTTGGACCTTTTGGAAATGCATTTTTGGTCCATGAGTGAACTAATGAGTGTTTTGAAAATGTTGGATTCCTGTAACCATTTGCGGACGAAATTCCGATGATAACACCTAGTGTGCCAGTTGATGTTGACCCAAATTACAGTAAATCACTAGAATTGGGTTAAATAGGTGTTTCTTAAGTCCATTGTGTGGTCAAGGGGTATTTCTAGTGATATCCAATTCACAATAATTTCCTCTTCGATTGTACACCCTTATGAAGGTCTTTCCGAGAAATCACAAATGTTACGAAGGACTTTAAAACTAGTTATTCAACTTTTAAGTTTCCAATTTAAATGGTCTTAGGGATTTTGAAATGACTACCCAAACCTAACACCAAGGCTCTATATTAAGGCTAATGTTGGCGTGCTAGACCCAAAATATAAATGTTTAATTCATTTTATAATCTAGATTAATTTTAGGGTTGTTATTTAGTGACGGGTTGTGCCTTTCRTACTTAATAATTCACAAATGCAAAAAATTAAGTGTTGTAAAAATTGAAATTCAAAAATGGAAAAAGGCATGAAAACCTATAGATGTTATTTTCCCTTTCCCTTTCTTCCTTTCATTATAGAAACCAAAAAAACTGTTATCAATAGGCAATACATATAGAAGGCTCCAAACCACTATGAAAAATAAATCTTTAACCCTATTTTGTAAGCCCAAAAAACCAAAAATATGTGGGAAAATGCTTTACAATCATGAAGTTGTGTAGAAAAATGGTTTCCATACATGAAATTGTATCAATGGGGATAAATAATGGACATGCATATCGAAAAAAAATAGCAGTGTGTGCTTACCTATAAAACCTCATGAAATTACACAGAAAAGGGCCAAACATACATGAAACTAAAGAAAAAATTAGAAAAATTAAAAACACAAAAGGGAAGGCAATCATGCATAGAGCTAATGTGGATTTTTGAAAAAAAAAATGTTGACAAGCATACAAAAGATTAAAAAACGAAAAAAACCCCTTAATAATCAATCAAATAAGGAAGAATTTCAAAAAGCCTTCCCTTGTGGACTCACTGTTTTGTCGTAGGAATATTTTAGCATAGTGGGTAGAAACCATTCCACAATACTGGATTGATATGCTAAGGAACAACAATAAAAGAATTACCTATTCTACCCTCCCAAACAAACAAGCAAATGATGGAAAACTAAAGTTTAAGAGGAAAGAGAAAGGATTATACATGTGAGACATTCCTTTCAAGATATTCAAAGCTTTAGGTTGAGTTGAAAGAGAAGGAGAAGGGAAACAGTCTTGAAATAAACCTACACACAAGAC
>JASDQU010099830.1:542195-578317 GCA_032191745.1 Picea mariana
ATATAATCAAAGTCTCAGTAGTTACACTGTAAAATACATAAGTTCCACGTCCATTTTAGGATGATAAAAAAAACTAAGACATTTAACTCCAAAATTCTGGACTCTAAGCCATCGCTTTAAGATAGATCACTTCATACCTACAATTCAAACTTGCAAAAAAAACAGAATTCAAAAATAAAAAATTTACAATTCAAACATGCGAAATAATACAAAATTCAAAAATTGTGATTAAAACAAAATTGACATACATACCAAAAGAGTTAAGTCTTATCCTCCAACATACCCTTTCCCACAAAATATATTGTAAACATATTTTCCACCAAATATAATTTAGACATCTGTAACAATAAAAAACAATAATAAAAAAACAAATAACACATATTAGCATATATATTGTAACTAAATATCAAATAAAACAATAAGAAATAATAACATACTCAACCACAGTTAAACAGATTTAAGATATTTACTCTCTAATTAAGAGTACATGATTTAAACAATTTGTAAATCTTATATAAAATCTTAAAAAAAATTAAAGAGAAAAATTTTGTTCTTGGTAAAAAAAAATTGTGAGTTAGAGTTAGATAATAATCTGAAAAAAGTTCACAAATATACATGAAGAAAGTTCACAAATATCCATATTAAGATATTCTTCCAATGAAATACTTATCTCCTTGTGGATAAAGTCCCAAATCCTTCAGGTGAAATTTCCCTTGTGGATAAGTGTAATGTCCCTGTAATGTCCTTTTCCAAATAGGAGCTCCAGAGAGGAGGCTTAATGGTCTCAACCACCCCGTTAGACTATAGCCAGGGCCAAAGACGGGTAAACATGGTTACTAGAGGTCACTCCAGTCACAGGTGTTATACTTGAAAAGTGACATTGAGCTAAAAAGGGTTAAAAGCACTTTTAAGTCATTATGAGCTAAAAATAGAAGTCATCAGTGAATTAGGGTTTCAACAATGATTTAGGGTTTTTGAAGTCAACAGTGAATTAGGGTTTCAACATGATTTAGGGTTTTGGAAATCTATAAAGAAAGGGTCAGCGACCTAATTCATCATTATGGAGATTATGAATTGCCATTGAGGAGAAGAGGCACATCTTTGGAGAGATAGTTCAGTGTATTCTAGGAGGAAGACACCAGTTGGCTGATTTCGGTGTTGAAAGACACACACTGGTCACCAGGAAGATCATCCAGGTCTTCCATCATTCTTCATTGATTCCGAAGTGCTCCCATATTCCGGGTATTATCTTTTAGTTGCTTATTTGTATTCCAGCTAAGATCCTTTTGTCTTTTGATCTAGCCGAGTGTTGTTATTTAATTCAACCGCAGTTTCTTATTTGTATTTCGGCTAAGATCCTTTATCTGTTGATCTAGTCAAGTATTGTTAGTTTATTTAGCTGCATTCAGCCATTTTGTAATCCACATAGATATCATAATACAAACTTTGCAGTCCATTGTCATGTTTATTATTTGTATGATCATTTATATGTTGTAAACCTTTGGTCCTACACAGACATTAGCAGTGTTTCCTAGACTAGCCAAGTCGGGAACATTACAGTGGTATCAGAGCTTTAGTCCTGTCAGCCTGTGACTAAAGACAATGAGTGCAAAAGAAGACCCAAAGGGCCGTGAACACGTAGGTGATGAATATGTCACTTATAACAGGCATCAGGAAAGAAGGCATAGGCCTGATTTCCCCCCTTTTCCTCCTAGCTTAGAGGAAGAGGAAGAAGCACACAAAGAAGCTAAGAGAAGGGCAGAGCGGGAGGCAGAGAGGATGCTAGGAGACATATATGAGTGAACAGAGGGCAGTGGAAAGGCCCCCATAGATCCAGAGGAAGCTTTCATGCAGGTTATCAATGATATGTTAGCTAGTCAACAGACCATGTCTCAGTCCTTGGCACAATTGGTTGATAGATTGGCTAGAGTGGGCACCCCAGATACACAAGTCTCACATGCAACAAAGGGGAACTTGGGAGAAGGAAGTTGACCCTAATCACCCTCTCTCACATACACCTCTGTGAGTAGGATTCCCAAACCCTTGTTTCCCAGTTTCCATAGGGCACCCCCGATAGCAGCACCGCCACCGATAGAAAAAATTCCACTCACTCATGTCGACAACATTGCAAAGTATAGGAGGGAGTACACAGCATTGGGTCATGACTTCCATCAGGACATAACCTTAGTCGATTACTGTGGACTCAGACTCAAGAACCGCCCCAGAAATCTGCAAAGGGGAGGACCACAACAGTAGCAGAGGCATAACCTCAATTTCATCCGAAAAGTTGGGAAACTCACCATCCCTTCTTTCGACGGATTTCCCAAATACACCGCTAGAGCTTGGGTACAGAAGATAGACACGTATTACAAGCTCAACCAGATGATCGAAACAGAGGCCATCAGGTTCGCGACCTTACACTTGGAGGGTGAGGCACACAAGTGGTGGTATCATGGACCGGTTTGACAGGAAGGATCCAGAGATACACTTCAGGGATCTAGACCAGTTTGACAGATAGGCTCATGGATCGGTTTGAAAGGAAGGATCTCGAGATACACTTCAAGGATCTATCCCAGTTGAGATAAACTGGTACAACAGAGGCGTTCATCACAGAGTTTCAGTGGGTAGTTGTGGTAGTGATAGATATATCAGAGCCCAGGTTGATCATGCTATTCACAAAAGGACTCACAAAGCCTTTGAGAGGATGGGTGAAGGCATACATGCCTCCCACTTTGCAGGATGCCATCCTTCGCACTCGAGATCTGGCAGACTCAGTGCCAAAGACTAAAAATTTCTCCAAACCATTTGTGCCCTATAGGGATCGAGACAGGAAGCCATTCCAGAGAGAATGGAAGGGAAAGGAGAAGTTGGATGATGAAACTAGGCGAGAGCTTATGAGAAATAAGCTTTGCTTCATCTACAAATATCCTTGGGTCCCAAGACATAGGCGCATGGGAAAGGGATAGATTCATTATATTGAGGTAGCAGTAGACAACGTGGATAGTGAGGAGGAGGAGAAGAACAGTGGATCCACTAGTTCAGAGCTGGAGTTAGCACCAGCAGAGGAGCAACCTCCCTGTAGACCACCGACACTGGAAGGATCACATCCTCCAGTAGTCCCACAACCGCTAGAGCAGGCTAACAAGAGGAAACTAGCAAAGGGAGGAGTCATAGCGACCCTTTCTGGTATTTCCAGGTATGACACCCTCTGTATCGGAGGGATTATTCAGGGGCAACAGGAAATCACCCTGGTAGATGGTGGGGCCACCCACAACTTCATCAATGCTTCACTAGTATCGAGACGAGCACTTCAGACAGAGGAGTTTGAGGGGTTTGATGTTGCGGTAGCAGATGGCCACACAGTGGAGTGTCTAGATAGAATTCCAAACTTAGAGATGAAGTTAGGTAACTACACAGTGAGAGACGCATTTTATGTGGCTGAACTATCGGACAAAAATGTGGTTTTAGGAGTTCAATGGATGATTACCTTGGGAAAAATCACTACCAACTACCAAACCTTGGAAATGGGATTCAGAGATCAGGATGGGAAGAAGGTTGTTCTAAGAGGTATGTCGACAGGAACACCTATGACAGTTTTAGCCAAGAGGATGGAGAGGATATTCAGACATGGGGAGGTAGCATATGCCGCAGAATGCTTGATCACTACTCAGAAGGATTCAAAAGATTGACAACAATACCACACAAAGATCAAGAATTTATTGGGACTACATCAGCAGGTCTTTGAGGCAATCCCACTAGGGAGACCACCTGACAGGCAGTTTGAGCACACCATTGAGTTAGAATAGGGGGCCAAACCTATGATCACCCCCCCTAATCATCATCCTAGGAGGTTCAAGGATAAGATAGAGAAGGCAATCAAGGAATTGTTGGCAACGGGACACATTAGACCGAGCAACAACCCATTTGCTTCTTCAGTTCTCTTAGTTATGAAGAAGGATGGCACCATGAGGATGCGCATTGATTACTGAGCCTTGAACAAGAAAACCATCAAGAACTGGTACCCTATCCCATGCATTGACAAGTTGATGGATGAACTGCATGGGGCAGTTTTCTTCTCAAAAATTGATCTACGCTCTGGATATCATCATATCAACATCTGAGAGCAGGACATAGAGACGACGACATTTCGATGTCATTTTGGGCACTTCAAGTTCCTGGTTATGCCATTTGGGCTAACCAATTCACCCGCTATATTCCATTCTTGCATGAACCATATATTCAGGGATCAGTTAAGGAAATCAATCTTGGTTTTCTTCGACGACATCTTGATCTATAGCTGGTCATGGCAAGAGCATATGAGGCACCTAGATGAGGTATTGAGCATCATGGATGCACAGTCATTATATGCCAAAGAATCCAAGTGCAAGTTCGGTATGACAGAGATGCTTTACTTAGGCCACATCATCAATGTACAGGGGGTATAGGTGCACCAAGAGAAGATCAGGGCCATTCTGGATTGGCCGACACCCAAGAACATGACAAAATTGAGGAGTTTCTTCGGGCTGTGTGGCTATTACAGGAGGTTCGTCTGGGTTTTTTCTCATCTTGGAGCACCGCTGACAGATCTTACCAAGCATGGGGCCTTCATATGGACAGAGAAATCACAAGAAGCCTTTGATCATATGAAGGAAGTCATGGGCACTTGTCCAGTGTTGGCACTACCAGTGTTCACCTTACCATTTGTACTAGAGTGTGATGCATTCGACGAAGGGATCGATGCAGTTTTGATGCAGGGAGGACACCCCATTGTATTCGACAGCCAAACAATTAGTCAACCTGAGAGGTAGTACTCCATTTATGACAAGGAAATGTTGGCAATCATGCATGCCTTGAACAAGTTTAGACAATATTTGGTGGGCAACAAATTCATGGTCAAGACTGATCACAACAGTTTGAAGTATTTCCTTGAGTAGAAGGACCTCAGTGAGCACCAAAATAAATGGGTGACAAAGGTACAGGAATTTGACTTTGACATAGAGTATGTCAAGGGTAAGAAGAACATTGTGGCCGATGCACTATCGAGGAGACCTGTGGCATGTTCTTTGATGGAGATTTCAGCAGATTGGAAATCCCACTTGTTAGTGGAATATTCCAAGAACAAGTTCACTTGTGATGTGATGGATGGGCAGATACAGGATGACCGGTATAGGGTCATTGACGATGTCATATTTTACAAGGATAGAGTCTACTTGGTGGCAGATTCAGGGCTTAAGAAGAATATCCTCACCGCAGTTCATGATTCACCTCTAGCAGGCCATCATGGGTTTTTCAAAACCTATAGATATATCAGAGAGAGGTTTTTATGGAAGGGCCTCAAACAGGACGTTATGAGACATGTCAATGAGTGTGTGACTTGCCCGCAGAACAAGTCAGAGCATGCTCTTCCAGCAGGGCTACTTCAGCCACTCCCCATTCCAGAGCAGAAATGGGAGAGTATATCTATGGACTTCATCACGGGTCTATCCAAGGTCTAGGGTAAGGACTGTATCTATGTAGTGGTCGAAATATTGACCAAGTTTTCTCACTTCTATGCCATACCGACAGAGTACAGTGCAATTTAGGTAGCCGATATTTTCTTCAGGGAGGTCTTTAGACTTCATGGGTTGTTGAAGAACATCGTCAGTGACAGGGACAGTCGGTTCATAGGGACATTTTGGACAGAGTTGTTTTGGTTGGTGGGCACGGGTTTGACACCTAGCACCATCTATTAGCCTCAAATAGATGGGCAAACCAAGATTGTCAACAAGTGGGTTGAAGGGTATTTAAGGAACTATGTAGGAGGACATCAGAGAACGTGGGTAAAGTGGTTACATTTAGGAGAACATTGCTATAACACCACCTTCCACATGTCCAATGGTATGACACCCTTCTGAGCATTGTATGGATATGATGCTACCACTTTTGTAGACTTTATCTTCAGGGAGAGAAGAGCTCCCAAGGCCAAGGATTGGATCATAGAGAGTTACGAGATTCTCATGTTGTTGAAAGAGAACCTATAGATGGCACAAAACCGATAGTAGAAAAGTGCGGACATGCACAGGATAGAGCAGAGCTTTGAGGTTGGAGATTTGGTTTTCTTGAGACTCCAACCCTATAGATAGTCATCTCTGAAGAAGAGTGGGGCCGAGAAGCTCAAGCCCAGATTTTATGGTCTTCACAGGATCATGTGCCGAGTAGGTGAGGTTGCTTATGAGCTATATCTTTCAGAGGGGAGCAAGATTCATAATGTGTTCCATGTGTCTTGCCTAAAAAAGGAAGTGGGACAATTCATTAGGACATCAGAGGAGCTTCCCATCTTGGATGAGGAGGGATAGTTGGAGTTCGTTTCAGAGGAGGTTTTGGGGTTCCGAGAGCGAAAACTGAGGAGCAAGGTTATCAGAGAGTGTTTGATCAGATGGAGAGGGATTCTAGTAGAGGACACTACTTGGGAGAGCAAGCAAGTGTTGAAGAACCCTGTACTGGTATTGCTTGAGGACAAGAAATTTCGGGAAGGGAGGACTATAATGTCCCTTTCCAAATAGGAGCTCCAGAGAGGAAGCTTAATGGTCTAAACTGCCTCGTTAGACTATAGCCAGGGCCAAAGAGGGGTAAACAGGGTTATTAGAGGTCACTCCAGTCACAATTGTTATATTCAGAAAGTGACATTGAGCTAAAAAGGGTTAAAAGCACTTTTAAGTCATTATGGGATAAAAATAGAAGTCAACAGTGAATTAGGGTTTCAACAGTGATTTAGGGTTTTGGAAGTCAATAGTGAATTAGAGTTTCAGCATGATTTAGGGTTTTGGAAAGCTATAAAGGAAGGGTCAGTGACCTAATTCATCATTATGCAGATTATGACTTGTCATTGAGGATAAGAGGTGCATCTCAGGAGAGATAGTTCAGTGTATTCCAGGACGAAGACACCAATTGGTTGATTTCAGTGTTGAAAGACACACCCTAGTCACCGGGAAGATCATCCAGGTCTTCCATCATTCTTCATTGATTCCACAATGCTCCCATATTCTGGGTATTATCTTTTAGTTGCTTATTTGTATTCCGACAAAGATCCTTTTGTCTTTTGATCTAGCTGAGTGTTGTTATTTGATTCAGCCGCAATTGCTTATTTGTTTTTCGGCTAAGATCCTTTTTCTGTTGATCTAGTTGAGTATTGTCATTTTATTCAGCCGCATTCAGCCATTTTGTAATCCACAGAGATATCATAATACAAACTTTGTAGTCCTTTGTCGCGTTTATTATTTGTATGATCATTTATATGTTGTAAACCTTTGATCCTACACACACATTAGCAGTGTTTCCTAGACTAGCTAATTTAGGAACATTACAATAAGGTTCCAAATCCTTCAGGTGAAATTCCCATCCCAGGTGATGTTATTGTGTTCTTGGTAAGACAAATTGTGAATTAGAGTTAGATAATAATCTGAAAATAAATATAGAACTGTGTATAAAGAAAATTCACAAATCTCCATATTAAGTCATTCTTCCAATGAAATACTTATCTCCTTGTGGATAAAGTCCAAAATCATTCAGGTGAAATTCTCCTTGTAGATAAGGTCCAAAATCCTTCAGAACTTCTCATCCAAGGTGATTTTATTCTATCATATTTACACAAAAATAAAATACTAATCTTCTCAGTAGTTAAATACTTCTCTCTTCTTCTACAGTGGTCAGATAATCRAATTCCACAATGCCCTTTCAAACTAAAGGACTCATAAATATATATATTAAGACATTCTTCCAAAAAACTACTTAGTATCTAAAAAAGTTCACAAATCTTCATTTTAAAAACCATTCTTCCTTAAAATACTTATCTCCTCTTTCTGCGGTGGAATAAATGTTCTCATATAATCTTACATGTACATAAAAAAAATACAAATCTGCACATGTATATTAAGTCATTCTTCAAAAACCATTTAAATGGGATGTATTCATATTAAATATAATGAAATTCTCTTTGAAATTATGTGTGAGCTAGCTCACATATACAATATGTGTAAGCTTATTTGTAAATCTAATTGAATGTTGGTTTTTGTGATTAGTAACCAATTTAGTTAATAGTTTGAGAATACCATGGCAAGAAGGAATTCACTCCATTGTATGTAGAAAACACAAATGTCCATACTACGCCATTCTTGGACAAAAAAACAATGAATGCAATCGAATAAAATTTAGAAACTTTCTCTTTTCTGATGTGGGATAGAGTCTGTTCTCAAATATTCAAATGTTCAAGTTCAAAATTAGGTCTTCATCATGATCTAACCTTAAATAAATTTGAATGTACACCATTTAATACAACAATAAACTTATTTAGGAGTTCTATATATTTCAAAATAATTGATCAAAGCGTTGAATAGGAAAGGCTAAACTAAAAATTTGAGAAAACAAAAAATTGATAAAAGTCAAAAACATACATTTATGAATCATCCTTAATGAACACATCATTCTCAAATATGGGTGCTTCCTCTGCTTCTTCCTCAATCTCAGTGTCCCTCCCAAGCACACTCTCAGGTACTCTCTTCTCCACATTATCCTATATAACACATTTCAAATTTGAAAATTTGAAAAATTAAATTTAAATGATGATAACACATTAAATTTAAATGATTTTAAGACATTAAATGATACCTGTGAACTCTCACCCTCTTCAAACTCTCCCAATGAGAATTGAGACAAGCCTGCCCAAGTAGTAGGAGATGGAATAGGGATCTATGAACAACACAACTAATAACTAAATCTAGGATTCAATGTGTTCACAATTATACAAAATTATAAATGTTGTTTATCTCTTATTCAAAAGCGTGGATATTGAACAACTATTAGAAAACTCATACCTGATTCAATCCATCCAAATTTAAAATTGTCGAATCAAGTCCCCTACCTACTAGATCTTCATTTAACATATCTCCAAATTGCAATTAATGACAATAACAACTCGATTATTTCTATAGATACAATGATATCTAAATCTAGAATTAGAAGTAAACTATCATAAAATGTGTCAAAAATCTCCTAACTATAACACATACCAATCTGCGGTTCGGGTCATCATTTTGAATGACCTTCTTCCAACCATCCCAACAAATTTTTTCATACTCCAAAACATCTTTTGCTGACATTGTATCTAACTCTGCATCTGTTTTATAAACAAATGTAGATCAGGAATTGGATTCCACCCACTGATGGTTCAAAGTTTCCCCAGTTGCATTCTTGGCCTCTTTTCCAACCTCTAATGTAGCCTGCAACTCTGAAAGTGAAGAAAATTCCCCTGTTGGGTGAGGTACTAAAGGTTGTGGAGGCCTCGACAATGTCGCACTTTGATATGCCCATTTGCGATCATATGTATATCATTTACCAGTCCCATAATATTTGGATGGTAGATTAGTATAATCAAGCTGCATGTGCAAGAAAAAATCTGCAAAAATGTGTGTTGCAAAATAGTGTGGAACCTCATCGTTCCACGACAATTTTCCATATGTTGCCAAAAATATGTTATATAGATGTCCTGCAATGTCAGGGTGTTTAAAATATTGCACTTTCAACATCTTCCACTTTGGGCCCTATTTGAAATTGAACATCGAAATGGCGTCTTCTTTTGAAACTCTATTTTTTACTGCCTCCCATTTATCAGGGCCCATAACCTCTGACTTTCGCCACCTCATTAGATCAACAAAACTATCAGTGGTTGGCCCCATCTTCTGATATGAGTCCATAAAGTTTTCCAATGAATGCAAAACAATTTGCAAGCTTTGTTTACTCTTCTGAGGGAGTTCCAAGACCAACAAATCATTTTCCAACCTCATTTTAACACCTGAGCATCGCTCAAGCATCATTGCTTCAGTAATTCCTTCCCAGGGAAGTTCATCACCAACATATGAAGGATAGGTGGGCGTAGGTGTGTAATCTTCTTTTTCTTGATAATGTGGCCTCATAAATCCACCTTCACTCTTTACATCGACATTTGAATCTTGGTGACAACCATTCTCTCTTTCATCGTCATCCCTTACTCTAAACTGGTTGTCTAGACACACATAAATTTGAAAGTAACTTCAAGATTTAACCTCACATAAATTTAAATACAAAAAAATACAACAAAAATAAACAAAATCAAATAAAATTACCAGAAATATTCTCTTGTCTAGAGGTATTCCTTGCATTCTCAGGTGTAGGAGTATCAATGTGCAACCTATCTAAGAAGGTTTCATCCATAGCACTTGCTTGAGCAGGTTCTACAGTTGATCTATTCATAGACTCGTTTGAAAATCTCCTTTGACGAAATCGTTGTTGGTCACTCGGAGTCTTAGTCGAAGAAGAAGTTCTTGTTCTTCCTTCTTGGGATAACCTAGAGCATTTTCAAGGAATGTTTGGAGAATCCCATGTCGACATCTCTCCTCAATATCTATTCATAATGCAAAGTTTATCAATAAAAATGCAGAGATGTACCCAAGTTCAAGCAATTAAAAATGTAGAGAGAAATTGAAGTTTTAATCAATCAAGCCGCAAATGTACTCGTTCATAAGAAGACACAAAGACTAAACATTCAACCATGAATCAATCAACTTAAATATAAGTAAGGGATAGACAGCATGGCAAATTCTTATCCTTCACTCATCATCCATGCATGGAAACGCAAGGCATTTGAATCTATAGGTCTTTAAACATCGAAGTGACGACCATCGATTCGGCTCCTAGCCAACTGCTCAGGAATAGACTGATGACTAAAGGAATAAGGGACGGAAGATAAAACCACAATATTTTCATAATAATCAATAAAACCCACACATATAAGTTAGTTCTTTCTGTTTTTATGAAGGGATGATTGAAATCAAAATTTGGGTTCCCCAAGGGAAATCAATTCAAAAAAACAACAAGCAAGGGGATTCATTAAAAGTTCCCTATGGTTGGATCCACTAAAAAAATGTATTAGAACATTTATTTAAGATTCCTTAAAAATTCCCTATGGTTGGATCCACAAACACCACATATAATGAAATGAATTAAAATCCCCAAAACAAAGAGTTTAATCTTTATAACTTCATACACCCACTAATAACATAAGAAATATTTAGTAAGTGATGCACAACAACTTGTTATGCCTTTAATATTGGCACATAAGAAATCTTGCTTTACTAAGTGGTGCACTCTTATCTGATCATAGATTGGATAATGTTATATTATATAACATATGAACTATGCAAATGTTATATTATATAGTTGGATCATTGAGAGATTTAAGGGCAAATTGTTGGATAGTTGTGGATATGGTTGAACTAAATACATAACTGTGAAATACTTTATGGTCACCTAAAGTTACAGAAAGGGACGTAATTGTACTATAAACTAAGGGATTTCTACATTGAGTGTATAACTACCCAAAATTAACTCAATAGCATGTGCATACTCTTTAAGCATGGTTCAATCCACTAAGACTACATATATATTTCTTATAACATTTCTTTAAGATTCATTAAAAGTTCCCTATGGTTGGATCCACTAAAAAAAACGTATTACAAAATTTCTTTAAGATTCCTTAAAAGTTCCCTATGGTTGGATCCACTAAGACCACATATAATGCAATCCATTAGAATCCCCAAAACAAAGAGTTTAATCTTCATAACCTCACACACCCACTAATAACTTCAACATGGGATGGGTATGAGGGTTGTTCGTATTCCTAATATAAATGTCGATGAGGTGGAGAAAATGTAATATTTGTGAGGCTTAGTTGGAGTTAGAAATCTAGATAAAATATAGTCATATAAGGTGGAAATTCACGTTGATTGAGAGTAATCATGACAATAATTTCAAATGTAAGTTCATCATAACCTATTGTAAACAGAGTAATGTGAGTTTTAATGGGATATATATTAAAAAGAAGATGATTTTGAGTGATTCTTAATTGTCACAAAATTTATGGTGGTAATGAAGCCTATTTCTACAAATAGTAATGTGAGTTTTAATGACGTATATATTTGAAAGAAGATGCAATTGAGTGAGTCTTAATTGTCACAAAATTAATGGTTCTAAAGGGTAATGTCTATAGATATCCACATTCCCCTTGCGTTGTGGGAGGGACATGCTATCCACACTCCCCTAGATGTGTGATGACCAATACTAGTTGTCTACTAGAGATATTAGGTCGAAAGGTTTGAAAATTTCACATTTGGATTATATCTAGCATTAGTTAAATATAGTCAAAACTCCAACATATTTCAACAAAGGAAGGGATGGGAGATGGGAGATGGAATTAAGGGTTTAAAGGGAGCTCGATGATTCTAAGTCAATTGAGGATCACATTTGGGATTCGATATGCCATTCCTTATTTCCTCACATAGTTCCTACCATGTTTAAATTATAATAATTCAATTTTAAAGATGGATGAATGAATTAAATATTGATCAGATGAATTTCAAGGAAAAACTAGATCTACACAAGTAGGCGCAAAAATTAAACATTCAGCCATGAATCAATTAACTCATAGATAAATAAGGAATAGACAGCAGATATTTTGTTTATCCTTCATTCATCATCCATGCACAGAAAATTAGGGAATTTGAATCTATAGGACTTTAAACACCGAAATAATGATCGTCGATTCGGCTCCTAGCTGACTGCTCAAGCACAGACTGATGACTAAAGGGATAAAGGATGAAAGATAAAAACAAAATCTTTTCATAATAATCAATAAAACCCATACAGAGGAGTCATTGAAATCAGAAGTTTGGTTCGCCAAGGGACTGTCATTCAACTCAGAGGTTTATCATTCACAATACACAGTCTATCAATAAAAATGAAGAGATGTACCCATGTTTAAGAAATTGAAAACACAAAGATAAGTCAAAGTTTTAATCAATCAAGCCACAGAGGTGCTCACTCATAAGAAGGCACAAAGACTAGACATTCAGCCATGAATCAATCAACTCAGAGATAAGTAAGGGGTTCATAGACAGGATGGAAAATTATTATCCTTCACTCATCATCCATGCACAGAAAAAAAATGCATTTGAATCTATAGGTTTTTAAACACCGAAGTGACAATAGTTGATTCAGCTCCTGGCCGACTGCTCATGCACAGACTGATGACTAAAGGGATAAGTGACAGAAGATAAAACCACAATCTTTTCATAATAATCAATAAAACCCACACATAAAAGTCATTGAAATCATAAGTTGGGTTCGCCAAGGGAAATCAATTCAAAAAAACAGCAATGGGATGGGAGATGTGAGATGGAATTAAGGGTTTGAAAGGACCTGGGTGATTCCAAGTCAATTGAGGATCACATTTGGGATTCGATATGTGATTCCTTGTTTCCTCACATAGTTCCTACCATGTTTAAATTATAATAATTCAATTTTAAAGATGGATGAATGTTGAATTATTACTCTTTCTTTAATGAGGATTATTTGAAGTTTGATTTGCTTTATTTATTTGGATGCATGATTAGTTGTGAACATTTTAAAAATATGCATTAGGAACATCGCTTGTTATTGTCGTCTACGTGTGGGATATGTGTGTTCTAGATATGCCTAAATATCCAACATACATACAACATTATGGTTCAATAAACACATTAGTTACTGTTAGGGTCCTAACCCACACATAGGTAGAACAATATATTCGGATGTAATAAAGGTCAATATTAATAAGGCCTTTCAATAAAATAGAATAAGGAAGATGTAAGAAGACCTACTAGAAGCTTCCGCTTCTAGAAGGATCTTCCTCTAGATGCTTCTTTTTAGTATAAATAGGAGTCGAGGGTATGAGAACCCTAGCCTGGATATTATTGTAATAGAGCTCTGCTCAACTGGAGGTTTCCCCCTCGAAGAGGCCCGTGAACATTTCTTTCAGATTCAAAGTGCTATTTCTGTTATTATTCTCATATCATTTCAGTGTTATTGTGGTGAATGTTCTGGTTATATTGTTGTTATTCTGCCATTACTAGCATTTTATTTCTATTCTGCATACATTTTATATATGGTATATTACAAGTGGTATTAGAGCACTTTCCTTGACAGAAAGTGTGGGTTAAATGTTTTTCTGGGTAGAGACGTATTCTGGCGTCTTTAAGCCACAGAGATCTGTCGTTACGCGCATAAATGTAATGTTCCTGACATGGCTAGTCTAGGAAATGCTGCTAATGTGTGTGTAGGATCAAAGGTTTACAGCATATAAATGATCATACAATAATAAACGCGACAAAGGACTGCAAGTTTGTATTATGATATCTTTGTGGATTACAAAATGGCCGAATGCGGCTAAATAATTGACAACACTTGACTAGATCAACATAAAAAGGATCTTAGCCGGAATATAAATAAGCAACTGCGGCTCAATAAAATAACAACAGTCAGCTAGATCAAAAGACAAAAGTATATTAGCCGAAATACAAATAAGCAACTAAAAGATAATACTCGGAATATGGGAGCACTGCGGAATCAATGAAGAATGATGGAATACCTGGATGATCTTCTCAGTGACTAGGGTGTGTCTTTCAACACTGAAATCAACCAACTGGTGTCTTCCTCCTGGAATACACTGAACTATCTCTCCTGAGATGCGCCTCTTCTCCTTAATGACAAGTCATAATCTACATAATGATGAATTAGGTCGCTGACCCTTCCTTTATAGCTTTCCAAAACCCTAAATCATGTTGAAACCCTAAATCACTGCTGAAACCCTAATTCACTGTTGACTTCTATTTTTATTTCATAATGACTTAAAAGTGCTTTTAACCCTTGTTAGCTCAATGTCACTTTTTGAATATAACACCTGTGACTGGAGTAACCTCTAGTAACCCTGTTTACCCCTCTTTGGACCTAGCTATAGTCTAATGGGATGGTTTAGACCATTAAGCCTCCTCTTTTGGAGATCCTATTTGCAAAGGAACATTACAGTCCTCCCTTCCCAAAATTGCTTGTCCTCAAGCAATACCAGTCCAGGGTGTTGCAACACCTTCTCGCTCTCCCAAGTAGCATCCTCTACTGGAAGCCCTATTCATTTGATAAAACACTCTCTGATGACCTTGATCCTTAGTTTTCGCTCCCAGAACTCCAAAGCCTCCTTCGAAACTAACTCCAACTTTCCCTCCTCATCCAATGGGGGAAGCTCCTCTGATGTGTTAATGAATTGTCCCACTACCTTTTTTAGGCAAGACATGTGGAACACGTTATGAATCTTTCTCCCCTCTATAATCTCTAGCTTGTAAGCAACCTCGCCTACTCGACACATGATCTTGTAAGGACCATATAATCTAGGCTTGAGCTTATCGGCTCCACTCTTCTTTAGAGATGACTGTCTGTAGGGTTGGAGTCTCAAAAAAACCAAATCTCCAACCTTAAAGCTGCACTCTATCCTATGCCTGTCCGCGCTTATTTTCTGTCAGTTTTGCACCGTCTGCAGGTTCTCTTTCAACAATTTGAGAATCTCCTAAATCTCTATGATCCAATCCTTGGCCTTAGGATCTCTTCTCTCCCCGAAGACCAAGTCTACCAAAGTGGGAGCATCATATCCGTACAATGCTCGGAAGGGTGTCATACAAATGGACATGTGGAAGGTGGTGTTGTAGCAATGTTCCCCTAAATGTAACCACTTTACCCACGTTCTCTGTTGTCCTCCTACATAGTTCCTCAAATACCCTTCAACCCACTTGTTGACAATCTCGGTCTACCCATCTGTATGAGGGTGATGGCTAGTGCTAGGTGTCAACTCTGTCCCCACCAACTGAAACAACTCTCTCCAAAATGTCCCTATGAACTGATAGTCCCTGTCACTAACGATGTTCTTCAGCAACCCATGAAGTCTAAAGACCTCTCTGAAGAAAATATCGGCTACCTGAACTACATTGTACTCTGTCGGTATGGTGTAGAAGTGAGAAAACTTGGTCAATATATTGACCACTACATAGATACATTCCTTACCCTGGACCTTGGGTAGACTGGTAATAAAGTCCATAGATATACTCTCCCATTTTTGCTCTGGGATGGAGAGTGGCTGAAGTAGCCCTGCTGGAAGAGCATGCTCTGAATTGTTCTGCTAACAAGTCACACACTCAATGACGTGTCTCATAACGTCTTGTTTGAGGCCCTTCCATGAGAACCTCTCTCTTATCTGTCTGTAGGTTTTGAAAAACCCCTGATGGCTTGCTAGAGGTGAATCATGAACTAGAGTGAGGATTTTCTTCTTAAGCCCTGAATTTGGCACCAAGTAGACTCTATCCTTGTAAAATATGACATCATCAATGACCCTATACCATTCATCCTTCATTTTCCCATCCATCACCTCACAAGCGAACTTGTTCTTGGAATATTGCACTAAAAAGTGGGATTTCCAATCTACTGAAATCTCCATCAAAGAATATGCCAAAGGTCTCCTCGATAGTGCATCGGCCACAATGTTCTTCTTCCCCTTGACATACTCTATGTCAAAGTTGAATTCCTGTACCTTTGTCACCCATTTCTGTTGGCGCTCACTGAGGTCCTTCTGCTCAAGGAAATACTTCAAACTGTTGTGATCGGTCTTGACCACGAATTNTCTAAAATTGGTCAAGGCATGCATGATTTCCAACATTTTCTTGTCATAAATGGAGTACAACCTCTCAGGTCTACTAAGATTCCGGCTCTCGAATACAATGGGGTGTCCTCCCTACATCAAAACTACACTGATTCCTTCGTTGGATGCGTCACACTCTAGTACAAATGGCAGGGTGAAGTCTGGTAGTGCCAACACTGGACAAGTGCCCATGACTTCCTTCATGTGATCAAAGGCTTCCTGTGATTTCCTGGTCCATATGAAGGCCCCATGCTTGGTAAGATATGTCAATGGTGCTCCAAGATGAGAAAAACCCTGGACCAACCGCCTGTAATAGCTGCACAACCCAAAGAAGCTCCTCAATTCTATCATGTTCTTTGGCGTCGACTAATCCAGAATGGCCCTGATATTCTCTTGGTGTACCTATACCCCCTGTGCACTGATGATGTGGCCTAATTAAAGAAAATCTGTCATACCGAACTCGCACTTGGACTCTTTAGCATACAATGACTATGCCTCCATAATGCTCAATACCTCATCCAAGTGCCTCATATTCTCTTGCCATGACCGGCTATAAATCAAGATGTCGTCGAAGAAAACCATAACTGATTTCCTTAACTGATCCCTGAATATATGGTTCATGCAAGAATGGAATGTAGCGGGTGCATTGGTTAGCCTAAATGGCATAACCAGGAACTCGAAGTGTCCAAAATGACATCAAAATGTCGTCTTTTCTATGTCCTGCTCTCGGATGTTGATTTGGTGATATCCAGAGCATAGATCAATTTTTGAGAAGAAAACTTCCCCATGCAGTTCATCCATAAACTCATCAATGCGTGGGATAGGGTATTAGTTTTTGATGGTTTTCTTGTTCAAGGGTCAGTAATCAATGCACATCCTCATGGTGCCATCCTTTTTCAGAACTAAGAGAACTAAAGAAGAATATGGGCTACTACTCGATCTGATGTGTCCCATTGCCAACAATTCCTTGATTTCCTTCTCTATCTCATCCTTGAACCTCCTAGGATGAGGATAGGGGGGGGGGTGATCATAGGTTTGGCCCCCTCTTCTAACTCAATGGTGTGCTCAAACCCCCTATCAGGTGGTCTCCCTGGTGCGAATGCCTCAAAGACCTACTAATGTCATCTTGATAAATTCTTGATCTCTGTGTGGTATTATTGTTAATATTTTGAATCCTTCTGAGTAGTGATTAAGCATTCTGCGGCATATGCTACCTCCCCATGTCTGAATATCCTCTCCATCCTCTTGGCTGAAACTGTCCTAGGCGCTCCTGTCAACATACCTCTTAGAACAACCTTCTTCCCATCCTGATCTCTGAATCCCATTTCCAAGGTTTGGTAGTTGGTAGTGATTTTTCCCAAGGTAATCATCCACTGAACTCTAACACCACATTTGTGTCCGATAGGTTAACCACATAAAATGTGTCTCTCACTGTGTAATTTCCTAACTTCATCTCTAAGTTTGGAATTCTATCTAGACACTCCACTGTGTGGCCATCTACTACCACAACATCAAACCCCTCAAACTCCTCTGTCTAAAGTGCCCATCTCGATACTAGTGAAGCGTCGATGAAGTTATGGGTGGCCTCACCATCTATCAGGGTGATTACTCCTGAATAATCCTTATGATATAGAGGGTATCATACCTGGGAACACCGGAAAGGGTCGCTATGACTCCTCCCTTTGTTGATTTCTTCCTGTTATCCTGCTCTGGCAGTTGTGGGACTACTAGAGGATGGGCTCCTACTGGTGTCGGTGGTATACGGGGAAGCTGCTTCTCTACTGGTGTTGAATCCTTCTATGAACTAGTGGATCAACTGTCCTGCTCCTCCTCACTATCCATGTTGTCTGCTGCTACCTCAATATAATGAATCTCTCCCTTGCCCATGCACCTGTGGCCTGGGACCTAAGGATCTTTGCAGCTAAAGCAAAGCTTATTCCTCATAATTTCTCGCCTAGTCTCATCATCCAACTTCTACTTGCCCTTCCATTCTCTCTAGAATGGCTTCTTGTATTGATCCCTCTGGGGCACAAATGGTTTGGAGAAGGTTTTATTCTTTGGCACTGAGTCTGCTAGATCTCGAGTGCGAAGGATGGCATCCTGCAAAGTGGGAGGCCTGTATGCCTTCACCCATCCTCTCAAAGGATCTGTGAGTCCTTCTATGAATAGCATGATCAACCTAGGTTCTAATATATCTGTCACTGCCACGTCTACCCGCTGAAACTCTATGATGAACGCCTCTGCTGTGCTAGTTTGTCTCAACTGGGCTAGATCCCTGAAGTGTATCTCGGGATCCTTCCTGTCAAACCTATCCATGAGCCTATCTATAAACTCCCTATAGGAGGTGATGCGACTGTGACCCAATGTCACCAGTCCATGATACCACCACTCGTGTGCCTCACCCTCCAAGTGTAAGGTCACGAAATTGATGGCCTCTATCTCGGTCATCTGGTTGAGCTTGTAATACATGTCTAGCTTCTATACCCAAGCTCTGGCAGTGTATTTGGAAAATCCGTCGAAAGAAGGGATGGTGAGTTTTCCAACTTTTCAGATGAAATCGAGGTTATGCCCTTGTTGTTGTTGTGGTCCTCCCCTCTGCATCTCTCTGGGGCAGTTCCTAAGTCTGAGTCCACAATACTTGACTAAGGTCATGTCCTGATAGAAGTCATGACCCAATGCTGCATACTCCCTCCTATACTCTGCAATGTTGTCGGGGTGAGTGGGTGGCCTCTGTGCTATTGGTGGTGGTGCTACTACCGGGGGTGCCCTCTGAAAACTGGGAAACAAGGGTCTGGGAATCTTACTCGCAAAGGTGTATGTGTGAGATAGTGACTGGGGTCTACTACCTACTCCCAAGTTCACCTGTGCTGCATATGAGACTTTTGTATCTGGGGTGCCCACTCTAGCCAATCTATCAACCACCTATGCGAAAGACTGAGACATGGTCCATTGACTAGCTAACATACCATTGATAACCTACATGAAAGTTGCCTCTGGATTTACGGGGGACTTACCACTGCCCTCTGGTCGCTCATATCTATCTCCTAGCATCCTCTCTACCTTGCGCTCAGCCTCACGCTCTGCCCTTCTCTCTACTTCTCTGTGTGCCTCTTCCTCTTCCTATGAGCTAGGAGGAAAAGGGGGAAAATCATACCTATGCCTTCTTTCCTAATGCCTGTTGTAAGTGAAATATTCATCACCTACGTGTTCATGACCCTCTGGGTCTTCTGTTGCACTCATTTTCTTTAGTCACAGGCTGGCAAGACTAAAGCTTTGATACCACTGTAATGTTCCTGACTTGGTTAGTTTGGGAAACACTGCTATTGTGTGTGTAGGATCAAAGGTTTACAGCATATAAATGATCATACAAATAATAAACACAACAAAAGACTGCAAGTTTGTATTATGATGTCTCTGTGGATTACAAAATGGTCAAATGTGGCTGAATAACTGACAATACTCGACTAGATTAACATACAAAGGATCTTAGCCAGAATATAAATAAGCAACTGCAGCTGAATAAAATAACAACACTCAGCTAGATCAAAAGATGAAAGCATCTTAGCCGAAATACAAATAAGAAACTAAAAGAAAATGCCTGGAATATGGGAGCACTGCGAAATCAATGAAGAATGATGGAAGACCTTGATGATCTTCTCGGTGACTAGGGTGTGTCTTTCAACACCGAAATCAACCAACTGGTGTTTTCCTCCTGGAATACACTGAACTATCTCTCCTGAGATGCGCCTCTTCTTCTCAATGACAAGTCATAATCTGCATAATGATGAATTAGGTCGCTGACCCTTCCTTTATAGCTTTCCAAAACCCTAAATCATGTTGAAACCCTAATTCACTGTTGACTTCTATTTTTAGCTCATAATGACTTAAAAGCACTTTTAACCCTTGTTAGCTCAATGTCACTTTCTGAATATAACACCTGTGACTGGAGTGACCTCTAGTAACCCTGTTTACCCCTCTTTGGCCCTGGCTATAGTCTAATGGGTGGTTTAGACCATTAAGCCTTCTCTTCTGGAGCTCCTATTTGGAAAGGGACATTACAATAAACTCACGGTTGAGGGACTCATACACGCAGGAAATACAAGTGGTACTTAAGCGCACATCTGTTGGCCACCCTTGTAACCCCTGTTGGTACCCCTTCGAGTGGTAGTGGATCAGACAACACTTGTGTACAAATCGGCCTAGATTACCTTAAGCCCTTTTTAAATAAACCGATCGGTCGCCTGACTGCTATAGTTTCACTGAGAACAACACTTGGGAAGATACTCTCTAGTACTTGGGTAGTCAGGTAGTATGGATAAGGGTATGGTCTATCCTCCTTAGTTAGTGCCCTGAGATATTGGGCCGAGTACTATTGTTGGGCCCCGCACGTATATCAGAGAGCTATAGAATATAGCAAACCCTATTCTGTAGAACCCTTGAATACTTAACCCTTGGGGACATAAACACAAACAAATTCAAACAGACAAGATCTATTTTCACACAAATGTGTTCAGGTTGCCAAGTAAATACACTTTTCTTTCTGGTTAAGCATTTGGGCATTTCCTCTCTACAGTATTCTTTAGACCGAAGTATAACTCCGCAGGTGTAAAAAAAGGAAGTATGGAAATTTGTTCACCATTATTTGAGACCTATTCCATTGGATTCATCTCTTCGCCCTTATCACATTCATCCATATCATTTTTTGGAAAAAACAAATTGACCCCGCCCGCCCATTTTCAGTTCCCCCATCCTCAAGGCCCATACCCATAGCCAAGACTTGGAAGCTCGCTTCAACACCTTGTAATCTGGTCTCATTGAGACCCAACAAGAAGTGAAACAACTCAGTGCCAATGTTGTCGCCATCAATACAACCATGCAGTCCTCAATGGAGGAAATCAAACAAGACCTCACCACCCATCTTGAATCAGTCTTTTCGGTACTCTTCACCAAACTGCATATCCCTACAGATAACCCTTCCTCTTTCTCACCTCCACATACTAAAGGTGACCATTCCTTTCATTCCCATAACTTTCAGAACCATCACTTTCAACATGACCTATGCCTTCTGCGGGTGGATGTGACCAAATTTGATGGCTCGGACCCCACTGTTTGGGTAACCCAAATGGAACATTATTTCTCTTTATATGGCATTACAAATGACTTGTCCAAACTCCGGTATGGTGTTCTCCATCTAGATCAAGAACCCTGGTAATGGTGGCAATGAAGAAAAACTCCTCGTCAAGGGTATATTGCTTGGACACACTTTGTGGTAGAGATTTATGAACACTTTGACACTGACACCAACCATTTGATCCATTTGACAAATTTGAAACAATTAGGAACAGTGGAAGACTTTATAGCTGCCTTTGAGCACCTAACTTTTAGAACAAAGGGCATGTATGATGCTTTTTTCTAAAAGTGTTTTATCAGTGACCTCAAGCATGAGATTCGGGCCCATGTCCTCATGGCTTGGCCTTAGAGTTGGGTGGAGGCTACTAAAAGAGCTAAAGAAGAATGATAGGTTGTATCTTCTCTANAGAAGAAAGGGCATGTATGATGCTTTTTTCTAAAAGTGTTTTATCAGTGACCTCAAGCATGAGATTCGGGCCCATGTCCTCATGGCTTGGCCTTAGAGTTGGGTGGAGGCTACTAAAAGAGCTAAAGAAGAATGATAGGTTGTATCTTCTCTAAACCGAAAACCCTCCTTTATCCCTCACCCTAAACTAGTAAATCCCACTACTTCCTCTGCTCCACTAAAGATCCAAAAATTGACCAGGGATGAAATGGATGAATGCCAACTCAAAGGACTTTGTTATAACTGTGATGACAAATATTTCCCGGGCCACAAGTGTAAAGAACAAAATCTTTTTATAGCCATGTCCGAGGATATTTTGGAAGAGGATGTAGAAACTCCCTTTATGTCTGAGTCACCTGAATCCACTGGAATAACCCCTCCCTCAGACCCTCCCGAAGTAGAACCGGTCATTTCCCTCAATGCTCTCACTGGCTTCTCTACTCCCTAAACCCGTAAGTTAATCGGTTACATCAAGCATCAGAAGGTCATCATTCTGGTTGATAGTGGCAACACCCATAATTTTATTCATTGTTGCATTGCCCAAGAAACTCATTGCTACATCCATGCTTTCAATAATTTCCAAATCATGATTGCCAATGGTGGTTCCATGAAATGTGGAGGGCGTTGTGAAAATGTGTGTCTCCAAATTGGTGACTACCACCTGAAATCCCATATGTTTTTTATGGACATGGGAGGTTGTGACATTGTGTTGGGTGCAGACTGGCTAAGGACTTTGGGTTTCATTCTCATGGATTTTAAATACTTAACCATGCAATTAGACCAGGAGGGCCACCAATATAAGTTCCAAGGCATCATCATTGGTTCACCTGAGATCATTAGTTCCCATCGCATGGAAAAGATGCTCAAAAAAAGTCATTCCGGTGTTATCTCCCAACTCCATGCCATACAAGAAACAAAGAAACCCTCGGTCCCACAAGACCTCCAAGCGATACTTTCTAAACATCAATTGGTCTTTTCCACTCCCCAAGGACTCCCTCCTTCCCATGGTGTTCATGATCATTCCATTCCCCTTGTACCTGGAAGCGTTCCTTCCAATATCCGTTCGTATCATCACCCCTTTTCCCAAAAAAATGAAATTGAGAAAATGGTCCAGGAACTCCTTAATGCAGGTGTTATTCGCCCTAGTATGAGCCCCTACTCTTCTCATGTGGTCATGGTCCCGAAGAAAGAAGGTTCTTGGCGAATGTGTCCCGACTTCCCTGCCCTCAACAAACTTACCATCAAAGACAAATTCCCCATTCCTATCATTGATGACCTCCTGGATGAATTGAGTGGCGCCCAATTCTTTACTAAACTTGATCTTCATTCGGGCTACCACCAGATAAGTATGAAAGAGGCAAACATTCCCAAGACTTCCTTTAGAACTCATGAGGGCCACTATGAGTTTTTGGTCATGCCCTTTGGCTTGTGTAATGCCCTCTCCACCTTCCAAAGCCTCATGAATCATGTCTTCCATCCTTTTCTCCTCCATTTTGTCTTGGTTTTCTTTGATTATATCCTCATCTATAGCAAATTCTGGAAAAACCACCTTTCTCATGTGGATCGAGTTCTCCATCTACTCTCTCAGCACCAACTTTTCCTGAAACAGTCTAAATGTGCTTTTGGTGCCTCAGAAGTAGAATACTTGGGTCATCTAGTTGGCAAAGATGGCGTCAGGGTGGATCCTAAAAGGATTGAATATATGCAAGACTGGCCTCACCCAGGGTATTATCGCAAGTTTGTTAAGAATTATGGGAAGATTGCAACACCTCTCACTGCTCTCCTCAAAAAGAACTATTTTACTTGGACTCCAACTGCTTCTCAAGCCTTTCAAACCTTGAAGATGGCCATGTGCACCACTCCAATCCTCTCCCTTCTCGATTTCACAAAGACCTTTGAGTTGGAATGTGATGCCTCAGGGAAAGGAATTGGTGTTGTCTTTATGCAAGAGGGTCGACCTTTGGCCTTTACCAGTGAGCAACTATCTGAAAAAAATATAGGCAAATCCATTTATGAAAAGGAAATGTTAGTTATTCTGCATGCCATTGATCTGTGGCGCCCTTAGCTATTGGGGCAATGTTTTCAAATTAAGCCAGACCATCAAAGCCTCAAGTATTTTCTGGAACAACAAATTTCCTCCCTAGAACAACAAAAATGGGTAACTAAACTCTTTGGATATGATTATGAGATCATTTACAAGAAAGGAAAAGACAATGTGGTTGTGGATGCACTTTCCCAAAAATATGAAGATGAAGGATCCCTCTTTTCTCTTTCATTCATTGTACTAGAGTGGCTCCAAGTCGTTCGCCAGGAATGGCTACAAGATCCCAAAAGTTCGCAGTTGATCCAAAAATTGCAGTACAATGCTCCAGTTTCCCCAGGGTACTCTTGGCTCCATGATGAAATTTGATACAAAGGTCGTTTGTATTTAAGAAAACAATCAAAGCTTAAATCCATGGTACTTTCTGAGCTTCATGCTACACCCACAGCAGGGCACTCCGGGTTCACCAAAACCTATGGCAGGGTCAAATGTTCCTTTTTCTGGGATGGTATGAAACAAGAAATTCGTAATTTTGTAGCTGAATGTGATGTGTGCCAACGCAACAAGGGAGAAACAGTCAAATCTCCAGGCACACTACAACCGCTCCCGATTCCACATGCTATTTGGAAGGATATCTCTATGGATTTTATTACCGTCTTACCCAAATCGGGAAATAAATCCGTCATCATGGTAGTTGTTGATCGCCTTTCCAAGTATGCTCATTTCTGCACCCTTCAACACCCATTTACAACATCCACGGTGGCTCAAATTTTCATGGATCAAGTCTTCAAGCTTCATGGCATGCCACACTCTATTGTTTCTGATCGCGACCCAACTTTCACAAGTAATTTTTGGCAAGAACTGTTCAAGATACAAGGCACCAAATTGAATCTCAGCGCAACTTATCATCCCCAGACTGATGGCCAAACGAAAGTTGTCAACAAGTTTTTGGAAACATATTTGAGGTGTTTTTCCTCGAAAAAGAAAAATCAGTGGGCTCAATGGTTACCCCTAGTTGAATGGTGGTACAACACTTCATACCATACATCTACACACATGACTCCTTTTGAAGTAGTATATGAACAAAAGCCACCTTTAGTTCTCTCATACTTACCGGGTGCCTCGAAGGTCCAGGCGGTTGACCTAACACTTACAACTCAAGAGGCTATTCTCTGTACCCTCAAAGATAATTTCGTCATGACACTAAATCACATGAAGCAACAAGCAAATCAAGGTCACTTTGAACATCAATTTGCAGAAGGGGATCAGGTTTTTCTTCGACTACAACCTTACAAGCAAACTTCCCTCAAGGCCGAGCATTGTCAGAAGACAGCGCCCAAATTTTATGGTCCTTATACCATTCTCAAGCGTGTGGGACAAGTAGCCTATCAATTATCTTTGCCCAGTCATTCGAAGCTACATCTTGATTTTCATGTTTCATGCTTAAAGAAGGTGATTGGAGCTAAGTGCCAAATTCAAACTAACCTTCCAGAGCTAGCTGAAGAAGGATCCATTTGGCTACAACCAGAAGCTGTTTTGGACCAGCATGAGCATCGCCTATGTCAAGGAACCATCAAGGAAGTGCTAGTCTAGTGGAAAGATACAACTCCAACATACGCCACTTGGGAACCAGCTACTATTATGTAGCAGTTTCCTCATCTCAAGCCTTGAGGACAAGGTTGTTTTTAAGGGGGTAGACATGTTAGGGTCCTAACCCGCACATAGGTTGAACAATATATTCGGATGTAATAAAGGTCAATATTAATAAATCCTTTCAATAAAATAGAATAAGGCAGATGTAAGAAGACCTAATAGAAGCTTCCGCTTCTAGAAGGATCTTCCTCTAGATGCTTCTTTTTAGTATAAATAGGAGTCGAGGGTATGAGAACCCTAGCTTGGATATTATTGTAATAGAGCTCTGCTCAACTGGAGGTTGCCCCCTCAAAGAGGCCCGTGAACATTGCTTTCAGATTCAAAGTGTTATTTCTATTATTATTTTCATATCATTTCAGTGTTATTGTGGTGAATGTTCTGGTTATATTGCTGTTATTCTGTCATTACTAGCATTTTATTTCTGTTCTGCATATATTTTATATCTGGTATATTACAATTACTAATGTCTAGGTTATTAATGAATTAATTAATAAGTTGTCAATTTGAAGTTATATTATATAAATATAAATATCATCAATAAGATAAGCATTCAATAAGTTTGGTCATCACTATAAGTAATTTTTAAATTGTCTTCAATATTAAGTATATTAAGATGAGGTGGAGCAAATGGAGCAAAGATAATATTGGGAGGCTTTGTTGGAGTTAGAAATCTAGATTGAGAGCAATCATGACAATAATTTCAAATGTAAGTGCATCATAGCCTATTGTAAACATAGTAATGTGAGTTTTAATGGGATATATATTTTGAAGAAGACGCAATTGAGTGGGTCTTAATTGTCACAAAATTGATGAAAATTTACCTTCTTCATATCGAATTAGTTTGAAATTTTAAAACTTTAATACTTTAACTTTATAACCTTCCTTCATTAACTTTATATTTATATACCCATTTTAATAATTATACTATGTTTCATTTACCTAGAACTATTTATAAATAGGATAACAAATATGGTCACACGAAGATGTTAATACATTCATATACTCGTTCTTATAGATGTCACAAAGTCATATATAGGTGTGTGTCCTTTATAGATGGACATATGGAAAGGACTTGTTAAGTGTCATATATATTACACTATAAAAATTTGTCACAATAGATCATACCATAGTTTCTAAAATCAATTATATGTAATGTTTTGTTTTAAAATTAATATTTAATTTACTATTGGGATAAGAAAACAACATAAAATGCTTAAGAAAATAACATACCAACCATGAACAAAATTAACATACCAATCATGAACAGAATTAACAGAATTAATTTTATCCTATTTCGGCCATATTTAATTCAGATTTAATTCTGTTAATTCTGTCATTTTTCATAAAACGACAACAAATCCAACAAAGGTCAAAAACACACATCAGTTTAGATATGTATTACTCTTAGTTATAACAACATATCAAACACACATCATAGAACATGAACAAATCTTCTTGTATGAGTCATAACCCTATATTATGTTGAGATCATATAGATGCATAGAGTAGATTATCATAAGTTGAATGTAAAGGATGTTGTTGTATTTGTATTAGCACTGAGTTAGAACAAATCCCATAAATATAAAAAGGTATAAGAAGTGCATACATGTAACATATGAGCACAACCAATATAGGTCTTATTCATATCCTATAATAGGAGTAGGACCCTAATCAATAAGAATGCAACATTAGTGTCATTATGAACGAATATGATGGAATTACATCTAAGCAAAGAATGTAGTGTAATTCAGTTTATTCATAGGGCTTGTTGTGGTCTCATATCATATTAGCTCATTACTTCATCATGTTCAACCCTATACAACTAGCTGGTATGATTACAACAACTTTGTTTGATGGTTCTGTACACTTCCTTTATCCCTATTGTTTCCATGATTGTAGTTTTTAACTAAAAATTTTAATTTCCTAAAAATTTAAATTAGCAATACTATTAGCAGAGAAGTGGAGTTTTTGTCAACGTTGTACTTATTTTTCTCCTATTGCAACAACTACTATAGACATATTTTTGTATTTCAAGCTTTCTGTTAGGTCTATTAAATATTGTGATATGTACTAGGTCCTTTATGGTGATGTTTCTTTACAGTTGTTGTCAGAGTCTAATTTTGTTCAGTTTGGGCACTATTCAGGGTAGTGGTGGCCCTATAGCAATCATTCTTAGCCCTTGGTCTCACTATTTATAGTTAGAATAGCTAGTCTGTGTCCTACCCTAAAGTTTAAAGTCTCTTCAGGCCTCTGTCTATTTTCTGCAACTCTGTCAATTTGCTTAGCGGTTGTATAGATTTCCTATGGAACTGGGCCTTTGTTACTAGTTCTAGATCTACTTATCCTGTTGCTTGAGGTACTACATGGACATGGCCAAATATGGCCCTGTCCATGTACATTGACATGCCCGAATTCGGACCTGTCCCTATACATGGACAGTGCCATATTCGTCCCTATCCATGGACAGGGACAAGTCTGAATTCGGTTCTATCCCTATACATGTACATAACCGAATAAGGCCCTGTCAACATTCTAAACTCAAATTTTTAACTAAAAATTTAACATTTAAACATATTTGAAATTCGGCCCTTGTTTAAACATATTTGAAACATGTTTAAAAATTTAAAAATTAAACATATTTAAACATAAGGGATAGGGCCATATTCGGCCCTGTCCATGTACAGGTATAGGCCCAAATTTGGGCCTGTCACTGTACATGGACAGGGTCGAATAAGGCCCTATCAACAATAAAAAATTAACTTCTAAATTCTAAAATTTAAATAGAAATTTAAAATTTAAGCTTGAAATAGAAATTTAAAATTTAAATTCTAAAATTCTAAAATAACTTCTAACTTCTATATGGACAGGGGCGAATAAGGGCCTATCAACATTCTAAACAAAATTTCTAAACTCAACTTTTTAACTAAAAATATAAATTTTCTAAAAATTTAAAATTTTAACATATTTGAAATTTGACCCTGTTTAAAAATTTAAAATTCGGCCGCCCAAATTCAGGACTGTCACTGTACATGGACAGGGACGAATAAGTCCCTGTAAACAATACAAAAAAAAATAAATTTAATCCTAATTTTAAATTCTAAATTCTAAGCTATAATTCAAAATATCCTAATCTAAACATACCTGAACTGAACGCTCGCTTCTCCAACGTCCGCCCTCCCGCTGCTCCAACATCCACAACACTGTCCGTCCACAACAAAGACCACTCGTTCACCCGCAACAAACAACAAACACCAAACATGAACGTTGTCTGCTCGCACACCAAACACCATACACCTTGCAAAAACACCATACACCGCTCGCACACTAAATGTTGTCCGCCCGCAAAACAAACACTAAACAGGAACATTGTTCGCCCGCACACCGAACACCAAACAGGAACATTGTCCGCCTGCACACCGAACACCAAACAGGAAAGTTGTCCGCCCACACAACAAACACCAAACATTAACGTTTTCCGCCCGCACAACAAACACCAAACATGTATGAACTCGCAAAAACTATTGCAAGAGCAATGTGCGGGTAATATATAAACCTTTTTTCAGCCGAACTAATCTTTCGGTTGAAAGATTATTTCGGACGAAACATTATACCTCTAATATTGTGTGTAATATTTGTAATAGAAATAATATCCGTATGTGTAATTGTGAACTAGGTATGCTCTTCAATTTTCCAATTTGGTATTAGATGCTATATTGGCTTAAATCCCTAACAGGATGGCCATGAAAATGTGAGAGCCTTGATAATCAATTTTTTGTAAATATGTAGGTAGATTATGGAATGTTTGTTTGAGTGTAAAGTTTGTTTTGTGAGTTTCCGAATGTTTGTTTGAGTGTAAAGTTTGTTGTGTGAGTTTCTGAATGTTTGTTTGAGTGTGAATATTTCCCTTTTTGTATGGACGAGTGCACATCGTGGAACTGTTTGCATGGAGCCAACGAGAGGAGAATCGCTATGTGCACCAGTTGAGGTCGATTTTGTTGCTAGACGAGTTTGATCATCATCGTTTGCTGGAGAAATACCTCTACGTGTGTTCTATGGAAGTGCGCTGGTAGGTAGTGTTGTGCTAAACTGAAATCGATCTGCAAGACAAGGAAGAATCATTCGTTGCAACAGCCATTCAATGTGGATCTTCTAGCATGCACATAATTTGCAAGGATTTCTGTAGAGGCAAAGGCAATCATCCAAAGTTTCTTCAACTTAAAAATGGAAGAAGTGAAGAACTGGATTCACACATCTTTTGTGTCCTCTTATTTGGCAGAAGCACAGTCTAAAGGCTTCTCTTCAACAATCTTGAATGGATGCTGCAGAGGTTTTCCATGGGTCTCTATGGGAGGACGATATTTGGCAACTCACGAACATCATGGAAATGTGTGGGCCAATAAACCTAATGTGGTGTCGCTCACATGGGACACTGATCTCATGGATATCCTGAACATAATCGATAATATGCATGGATTGGATGTAGCAAAGCTTGTGTGGATCGATTATTTGAGCCCCTTCGATGTTACATTGGGTCTTGTATCTATTTTAGGGGATCCACCGTTGTCACCATATCCAATTGTTACATTCCACTAGCTACTTATTGTCGTGAACCTATCCTTGAATTGATCGATGTCGTAAATGTAGAAGGACTGATTTCATTGCAGGGCATGCCAGTTGACAGTCCTTAGAGTGTCCACAAATTTACTTGTTGATGGCTACCAGATTCCCTAGATTGCAGATTTATTGTGTGGTGTTATGTGTTTTAAAATGTATTTTTAAATTATGCATTATTGTTATATTTGGGTTTGTAAAATTACAGTATGAAGAACCAATGAATTGAACAGAGTAACATAATTTAAATTAGTGGTTCTCGACTTTCTTCGGTGCCAAGAGAACACATTACTAATTTTAGTATGTCTACAAGTTTGTTAAAAGCTGGTGGATCTTGTTGTACTTCAGGCTTCAAGATCAATACTTATTGGTTATCTTGTATGATTATCTTGTATTGGTTATCTTGTAAGATCTTGTGAGTTTGTGAGTGTATAAAAGGTCACTTGTATGATTGATTGCTGAAAATATCCAGTAATTAGATCACTATCTTATATAACTATAGAAATTTGCTCTTCCAGGGAATTCCATAGATGGTAGTGTATCCATAGGATAATTCAGTGTTGAGATTGTCCTTCAAGAGGTCTAGAAGCATCAATTCTACAAATTCTTCAATGATAATAGAAACGTTGTTGTCTTAAATAAGTTGATTGTTGTATTGTAGTGTCACTATGATGATCCATCCTATCATATTTTAGCAGCTAGATAAGAGAGATGCATTCTAAGTGAGCTCCATAAAAATTTAGGTGATCCATCAACCGTCTATGTGTGGGTCTTTGTATGTTACTCTGTACTAAATCTAAAAGGGTATGAAAAGGGGTGTTGATTATGGACACTAGTTTATACTCATTGGGTTTAATCATATACACCCCTAGCTTTGACTCGAGCTGCATATGATCAGAACCCATTCCCCACCTGCTAGCAAAAATAATCTTATGCAATACCTTCTTTTGGCTTTTGAAATATGGCAGACTTCAATCTTCTCATAGTGGTAAGCATACGAATACCACTAAAAGAGAACCGCCAGCAACACCTAAAATTAAGGGTAATTTGTTGGAAGACTTTTTGATCTGCATACTATTACCTGATGGTGTAATAGCCACGGGCGTATTAACTGGCGCTGCAGCGAATTAAACAAAGGATATATTTCGTAACGAACTATGCAACTTCCCATCAAACCTTGAGCTCCTTGACTTCCACCATAAAATTCACCATAAACTGTGAAAATATAATTAATTATATCTGACAGACACGCTGTGCAGTCCTCAGTAAATATATCTCTCCAGGATTGGACCAGAGCGTAAATCTTTTGAAACAAGGAGTCTGTAGTAGAGACATTATTTGGATTGTAAAAATAATAGTTATCGGAATTAGTAGTATCCAGTTGTCCGAAGAAACTATGGTTCTCATAACGTAAGAAGCAGTGATCAAACCAAATTAAACCTTCGCTGGCATTCCCACAGGTTTGTAGGAGGGTAGTATTTGCTTGTTATGAACAATTGTAGCATTCGTACAGTGTTGTGTTTTCCCTGCATTGGAGGAGGCCATATACTTGGTCTAGACTATGGCCATGCTCAGAAGTGTTAAACACATCTTGGGGGGTGTGTTACACAAGATCATTCAAGACTGTATTCAGATTGATCTCAAACTTGCTAACTTTTGTATAGTTAACGTCGTGGCGGCACATAGTTGTCTGTGCATTGCAAATCTATTCATGAAGAGTTATGATGATCGAGAGAACTACAGTTATGTAGAATAGCTTACCCCATCAGCAGAGTGAAGCATGAAAATCTTCCATGGAGGATTTTCATGGCCAATTGAGAACCTACAGCATAAGGACGTGCCAATACTAGTGCTCCCCAAAATTCTAATCTATTCTGCACAGATATCATATGCTTAATCAATAATGTATTCTGCACAGATATCATATGCTTAATAGATAATCAATAGAATATGCTTAAGTTTCGGCCTGGATTTGAAGATTATAAGCGCATTGGCGAGAACCGTATGGATAAATAGCGTATGTGGACTGTCCAGAATCAATGAAACCATATAAAAATCCAAAAAAACAGGGAATCGATGGAAACTATACCTGTTATTTCTTGCAGGATTCAGGCACAACTCACCAAAAGTGTCACTTTTTTATTTACTGCTTATCAAGCTCCACCGCCCCTGGTTTCGTGCTAATACCGGATTTGAAAACTGATATAGCCGTGACGTAACCGTCTGTCCAAATTTGCAAGTTGCTTCCCCTTCACTTCGTCAACACGTCAACTGCACTGAAAAGTAATTCAAGATTTGATTTTATAGCGTTTTGTTGAATTCGGTAGAATTTTGGGGTCTATCTTAAGTGGAATTTGTATTCACCTTATCTTTATCATGTGGCTCGACTCACTCGTCCAAGTCTTTGAAGTTGTGATCGAAAATAAATATCAAAGCACAATTGAGAATATAAGAAATTTACACACCAAGGAAGGGTAATTAATAATATATGCTTTAATCTTAAGTTAAAATAAATTAATAACAAGTCTATATATGTGGGGTAAAATGATTAAGGATTAACACTCCCCAAAATAAATTAGCGACAAGTTTATATATATGGGGTAAAAAGGGTTAAGAAGGGAGAAATGTATCATTATGAAATAATTTATATATTAAAATGGTGGAGGATTTAACAATCTACAATGTATGAAATAATTGTTTTTTCTCAATTACATAACAAATTTATGAGGAAATCTCTCAACCACACACACATAAATAGGATCTCATTGATTCGTTGGATCTTTTAAATGATTATGGTTGATTTTTAAACTTGCATGTATTCATTAACCATTTGAGAATTTAATGAAAGAATGAGAAAAAGAAGAGGATTATGACATTCAAATACACATATGCTGATCTAAAATAGATAAATGACAACAAACCATAAGAACGCAGGTTGATAACGGAGTTCGGCACAATGTTTGCCTACGTCTCCGGGCCTTTTTCCTTGTGGGGGAGGCTTCTTTATTTTTGCTCAAGTGCTCAAAATTACATCTCATCAATGCCAATAGGCTACAAGATTGATCTGGTCTTGTTCTCCCAGATCTCTAGAACCTAGTGAAAGAAACGGCATGCAAAACTGATGCTCCAAGATCCCAGAAATGATCCGACAGCGTTTCCACCTCAAAGGCTTCCCTGCATCAAACTGACTTTGGCTTGGCTTTCCTCCAGCATAAATCTGCTCTGAATGACTGTTTTTGGCCTCAAACAGGCCTGGTTTATATAGCATTGGAGTTGGTTTCACATCCCCAACTTCCTCCAAGAATCTGGCCTCCAACAATGCCCAATATCCCCCAAAAATGGAAGAAATCAATTAAAAATAGGCATTATTAATTATAAAAAACCAAATTTTGTTGCAACAAAACCCACTTTGCATAGTTGTTGGGCGCAGCCCTCAAATCTCGGGCGCACGCCCCTTTACTTGGTCGTATGCTCACCCATGTGGCCACGTGCCTTACGCGCTGGCCCCTGTTCATTGGCCCTGCTCCTGGTTTTATGGCTTAGGCATAGGCCCATGTGCTAACTGTTAACATCCCTCCGCGCATTTTTTTTGTAAGCCCTGGTCCCGTGGTAACCTCCCGAGATCCGGGGGCTACCCGATCCGCTAACGGTCCTGCCAACACGCTACTCTGGTTATATGATGTGGTCACATATGGTGGCGCAGAGGGATGGGGTTAAGCCCCGGCCCGATTTCCCGCCATTTAAACCTTTAAACAAATTCAAAACAATTTCTTGCCGCTTATATAACAAGTAACACCCGCCGGTGGCCCGGTTAGCCCGACGTCCATAGTTCGTTTGCTCACCAGAGGTCACGGGTTCGACCCCCGGCGACGCCAACCAAAATTTTAACATACCACCGATGAACCAATGATGGGGTGCCACGTGGCAGCCCAGGATTGGGCCACGTGGCACCCTTATCAACCAATGAAAACATGCCACGTGTCAGCCTGTAATTGGCCCACGTGCCCAAATCGTACTTCCACATCAACTTGCCACACCATTTTCCATACCGCTATGCGTCACTGTCGTACTGCCACCTGTCATGCCACGTGTCTGCCCCGTCAGCGTGCCACGTCAGATGCTGACATCATCCTGCCACGTGTCACCCTGTCAGTGGTGACATGTGTCATCTCAAGAATGGTCCAATCGTACACCGAAAATGTCAAATCCACCTGACACGTGTCGCGTCCTGGTGATGCCACGTGTCCTCCATATGGTCTGCCATGTGTTGCCTTCTGAAGCCACCACGTCAGCTGTACGGTCATGCCACGTGGACTGTACGGACTGTACAGTCATCCCCTTTTTTGCTTGTTTGTCTTTTCGGACAGAACGTGATATCTTCTCCATACGGACTCCGTTTGACAAAGTAAATATACCACCGGAATCAGGAAGACGAGACAGACGCAATGGCACAGGTTTCGTCACATTCCGAGTACTTTCATTTTTGAGCATTTTTCAAGCCCTATCAGGCTTCTGGATCCGATTTCGGATCACACCTCCCCACAAAAAGACTTTTTGGTCCCCAAAAGGTTACTGACCAGTTAACAAGCTCAGGATAGGCCACCCGGCTTGTCCTCTGTCTCTGAACTCTGTCCTGTGCACCTGTCTCATCAAGATCAGTTGTAATACAATTATGACAACTGAAAGTACATTGTTAGCCATTGCAACCCTGTTACATTTTACTGAAGCCACTATCATCCATGTCCCAAACATTGCTAATGATATCATCAGAAAAATGACTACAAATGAACTGATATACTTGAAGTATTTTCACGACATAAGTTTATCTTGAAGCAATTTATGATTGATTTTCCACTCAATAATCATGTCTTGTTCTTGCTTATGATCTATCACTTCACTTGAAACAATTAGTGGTTTGTCGCTTACTTGCATTGCCTTCGTTAACTGTTCCATTGTTTGAAGTGTTTTACTTTCTTTAACATGATGAGCATGCACTACGTAATCATGACCTTCTTTAGTGAACTGATATTGATTCTTAGTTATGTAGAAGATTGCCTTTCGATCATACAAGTACGGACTTCCTAAGACCATTCCACATTCTTTTAATGACACAACATCACAAGTTACTTCATCCACATACTTATCTGAAATTGCAAATTTAACTGTGCACTGCTTTGTTATGTGCATCTGATGATGATTGCTCATCCATTTAAGTGTGTAAGGCTTATGATGTGTTTGTGTTTTTAATCCCAACTTTTTAACCAACTCTTCTGAGATTATATTTGATTGAGATCCACTGTCGATTAGTGTATCTATCTTAGTGTGTCGCATGATTACTCTTATATGAAACAACTTGCTTCTACAATCAATCTCTTCACCAAAGTTACCTGTCATACCAACCAATGAAATCTTAGATTCATCACCTGAATCCGATCCCAAGTCTGTAGGCTTTGTTGTCGTTGCTGGTGCTGTTTGCGTTCCCTTCTTTCCTTTGAACCACATTGGCCTCTTGTCGGGATGCAACTGCCAACATTTGTCCTCATCATGTCCCTCTTTCTTGCAATGTTTGCAAGAGGGTTTCCCTTCCTTCTTTGTCATGGTGTTTGCATTCTTGCCATTACCATGCCTTTTCCTCTTATCATCTTTCTTTGAGAATGACGATTCCCCTGACACACCTG
>JASDQU010099831.1:55910-117158 GCA_032191745.1 Picea mariana
GAAGCAAGATACTCATTCTGCTTTACGTCACAGCAATCAAGATGGAAGCAGGATACTAGACTGGCTTTACGTCGCAGCTGTTAATCCGGAAGCACAGTTCTAGTCTCATCACATCGTCTTGCTTTACGTCACAGCAATGAAGCTGGAAGAAAGAGATGTATTATCACAGCAACTACTCCCCCTTTTGAGGAAGGTCCTTTCGGACTATACCAAGATCATCTCAAAAGTGCTCAAACTTTACATGAGATAGAGGCTTGGTCAACACATCAATAACCTGTTCATCCATGTTAACGTACTGGAGCTTCATGGCTCCTCTCTGCACCATGTCACAGATGTAATGATATCATATCTCTATGTGCTTCGACCTGTCATGGAATGTAGGATTGTCTGTCATCTTTATGCAGCTCTGGTTGTCACATAGGATCGTGGTTGCTTCCATCTCTAGGTCAAATAGATCGGTCAGCAACTTTCGAAGCCATATAGCTTCACAGCTGGTAGAACATGCAGCAATGTATTCTGCTTCCACTGTGCTGAGAGCAATGCTAGATTTATTTCTACTCTGCCATGAGATCATGGTTGATCCCAAACCAAAACAGCATCCTGAAGTGATTTTCCTATCAGAGACACTTCCTGCCCAATCTGCATCAGTATATCCACTCAATGTGAAACCATGATCTCCATCATAGTTGAGACCACAATCTATTGTACCCTTAAGGTACCTCATCATATGTTTTGCAACCACTAGGTGAACATGTTTGGGTTCTACTAGAAACTGACTCAAGGTGTTCACGACAAAACAAATGTCTGGTCTGGTGTTCATCAGGTACATCAACGATCCAATAATTTGTTTGTATAGTGTGGCATCAATCAATTCTGATGAAGTGTCAACCAGTAGCTTCAGCTTCGCTTCCATGGGTGTATTCATGGACTTACAGTCCAACATGTCAAATATCTTCAGGATTTCGACTGCATACTTCCCTTGGTTAAGGAAGATCCTCTCTGGACTCTGCCATACCTCAAGACCTAAGAAATAATACATTAGGCCAAGGTATTTCATTTCAAATTCTGAGGCAAGTATTTTCTTACATTCAGTGATGAGATTTTCATCTCCGATTAAGAATAAGTCATCCACATATAGCAGTAATATTACTGGTTCATCGTTCATAACCTTGAAGTAGAGGTTAGAATCTGCTTTACTCTTGGTAAAGCCCAAGCTCGTCAGGAAACTGTCTATCTGGCCATACCAAGCTCTAGGAGCTTGCTTCAATCCGTACAATGCTTTCTTCAATCTGCAGACATGAGACTTCATGTCTTCAACTTCAAATCCTTGAGGTTGCTCTATATACACTTCCTCTTTGATGAAAACATTTAGGAAAGTTGTCTTTACATCCATCTGGTGCAACTTCCACTTCATCTTAGCTGCAAGGGATATGATGGTTCTGATCAAAGTGTATTTGGCTACAAGAGTGAATGTCTCTTCATATTCAATGCCTTCTTCTTGAGAAAATCCCCGAGTGACGAATCTTGGTTTATACTTTTCAATACTTCCGTCTGCAGCATGTTTTATTTTGAAGAGCCATTTGGAGGATACCACATCTTTACTCTTCGGTCTGGGAACTATTTCCCATACATCATTCTTTATTATGGATTGGTATTCCTCTGTCAGGGAATCTACCCATTCTTTCATCTGAATGGATTCCTCAAAGCAAGTAGGCTCCTTCTCTAGGAGGTCACACATCAAATCCATATAACTGGATAATGGCTTTAGTCTTTTCACCTATCTCGTGGTTCCTTGGGGAACACCATACTTCTCTCCATATTGAATGAGCTCTCTAGCCCAAGCTAGCTTTCTTTTATGGAGGATCGTCATCTGAGGCAGTTCTTGAAATTCTATTGTATCATGGTCTTCTAGAATTTCCTCATTAGGGGAAACTATGTCTTCCCTCACTGGTTCTGCAGCTCTCAGAACCTCCCTCACTGAATCTACAATTATGGGGATTACAGGTTCATCTTCATATACTTCTTCAAGATGGCATCTTCTCGATTTCTTGAGCACTACATCTTCATCAAAGGTCACATCCCTACTGATCTCAATGTGGCAGTGACCTGGTATGTAAATTCTGAAGGCCTTGTATACCTCACAGTATCCCACAAATATTATCTTCTTTCCTGAAGGTTCCAGCTTGTTTCTCTTCTCTTTCAGAACATGTATAAAAACTGGGTAGCCAAATATTTTGAGATGGCTTACCTCTGGTTTCTTTCTAGTGAACATCTCTTCTGGGGTCTTGAACCCAAGTGCACTATGGGATAATCGGTTATGCACCTAAACGGTTGTCATTGTTGCTTCTTCCCATAAGCACATTGGAAGATCTTGATCATGGATCATAGTCTTCACAACTTCCATTATAGTTATGTTCTTTCGTTCAGCTACACCATTTTTTTTAGGATTATAGGGAGTTGTGTGTTCCCTCTTGATCCCAACATCTTTGCAGAAGCTCATGAACTCTTTTGAGGTATATTCTCCTCCATTATCTGACCTGAGTATCTTGATCTTTCTTTTGGAAAGGTTCTCTATCAAGGCTTTGAATTCCTTGAACTTGTTTAACACTTCATCTTTAGATTTCAAAAAATACACCCAGGTCTTACGAGAATAATCATCAATAAATGATACATAGTATACATACCCACTAATGGAGGATGATGGCATTGGGCCACATACATATGAATGAATGAGCTCTAGGACTCCTTCTGCTTTGTTGTCTCTCTTCAGAAAAGGGTTCTTGATGTTCTTCCCTTGCATACATGCATTGCACACGCCTTCATGGTCAATTTTGAATTCAAGTAGACCTGTGACAGCTTTGCATATGTATGGTAGAGCCTTATAATTGATGTGAGCTAATATTCTATGCCAAAATTCACATGAGTTTTTAATGGTGTGGGTCATGGCAACCTCTGAGTGACCCTTTAGCTTATACAAGCCATTTTCTTCTCTTCCAATGATGATTGCTTCTTTCAGCGTTTCTCCTTTAGCCCACATGAGGACTTCTCCATCTATAAAGGCAAATCTAAAGCCTTTCTTTTCTAAAGAAGAAATAGAGAGTAGGTTCTTTGTCAAACCTGGTACAAAGAGTACATCCTTCATCTTTATTGAGTTCCCTGAATTTAGCTTGTATCTTGATTCTCCCACTCCCTTGATGGAATATTGGTAATCATATCCAAGTGTCACTTTCTGAGAAAACTTCTTTTCTGAAATACAAGAGAGAATGTCTCTCTGACCTGTCATGTTCTTGGAGGCACCACTATCAATGAGCCACGTGTCTTCTTCAAGTGTTATTGATCCTGAGAGGGTCGAGATTAAGACATAGTCTTTGATCTACTCTCTTATCAAATTTGTAGGTGGCTCTTCATCTTCAACTGCATGGGCATGGTGCCTCTTATGTTTCCTCTTGTATTCTTCTCATCTGGCTGGATAGAATTTTGCAATGTGTCCCATCTTGTCACAATGATAGCATTGTACAGATGGGTAATCTATTTCCCTTCGTTGTCCTCTCTTTTGAAATCTCTTTGGATGATATTCTTTATTATTGAATTTGTTTGGTGGTTGAGGCTCTTTATGAGTCTCCTTATAGAAGTAGGGTTTCTTCCTTCCTCTTTTGGTGTGGGTAGCTAGGGCTTGATCATCATCTCTTACTAGTAGCACTTCACGGTTAGCTACTCTTGTTTCTTCTTGAATGCATTCTTCCCATAGACGGTCAAACTTCAGTTTCTCCGTTCTGGCACAAATCGTTTGGATGAATGCATCCCAAGGTCTTGTGAGACCATTAAGAGTTTTAATTATGAGCTCATCTTCATCTATGGTGTCTCCAATTGCTTCTAATTGTTCTTTAAATTCTGAGATTCTGGAGAAATAGTCTTGGATTGTTTCTCCTTTGTGCATCCTCGTATTCTTCAGTTGAGTTCTTAGATTCATCTTTTGGTTTATGTTCTTTCCTTCGTACAGTCTGCATAGGGCATCAAACATTTATTTCGAAGTCTTCTTTTATGACACATAAGGAATCATGTGGTCTTTAATTGAATCTGCAATGATTCTTTTGGCCCTGATCGTGTCCTTTAGATGCTTGGCTTTTTCTGCAGCATCGTCGGGTTCCGTTACTTCTTCTTTGACGAATCTTGCTAGGTCATTCTCTTCAAGGATCAAGTCGATCCTATACTTCCAGGCACAAAATTTTTCCATGCCTTCCATTTTGTCATCAAGCTTCGTGCTTGCAGACATCTTTTACCTGGAACTAGGAAAATGACCAAAAAATGAAAATGCTCAAAATCAAATTCTAAACTTATTAGGAGATGTGCTTGGTTGAGGCGAGTAGCCTGGTGTGCTTGGATCTGGGAAAATCTCCAAACTTGATCTGCGGATTTCTGGACTGGTGCTTCTGGTTTTCTGGTACCTCTGGTACTCTGGTGCTTCTGGTACTTCTGGTTCTCTGGTTTTTTGGTACTTCTGGTACTTTGTGAAACTAGGGTTTCACTTTCTGGGAGATATAGCCACTAAAAAGGTGCGCTGAGAGTGCCAAAGTAATCCTTGAAGGAGGGTGCACTTTTCTAGATGGTTTTAGGGCTGAAAAGCTTCACCATCAAAAATCCCTAATTTGCATGTACGACAACAGTGATGTTTTTCATTATTGTGAAAGATGATTTCTTCATATTGGCTCTGATACCATGTTAATGTTTAAGCCATTATTATAGTTCTTTTCATTTCAATAGATAACAATAGCATAACACAAGATCACTGAGAAATACACAATCACAAGAGACACAACATTTATCCTGGGAAACCCTCTAGGGGAAGAAAACCCAACAAAACTTCCTTATTATAGATAGTCAATACAATGCCAAGAGATAGCTCAAGCTAATACAGAAGATCCTCTCCCAAAGATGTGCCACTCTCTCTCTCTCTTCTCCAACTTCAGTTCTGAAACTTGTCTCTCAATGAGCAAGTGAGGTGTGTGTCTAAGTGAGGCACTAGCCTCTTATTTATACTAATCTGGCACGTGTGAAGTGTCTCTTCACTGGCAGGGCCGACTTCTTAATCTGGGTGGTTATAACCACCTTTATTATATTATGGGGCCTCTTTGATATATTCTGGGGCCGACTTCTTCTTTTGCCTATTACAATTATATTATGACCAATCCACAAAAGGGGATTTGGTCCTTTTACAATCGCTGACATGATCAATCTGCAATGGGGATTGATCCAATGAATAATATATCAAATAATAATAAGAATACACTTTGCAGTTACATTATTTCAACATTTCCTACCCCAAAATGCCTAGACACAAGAGAAGTGTGAGATTCTCATATTACATGGACTCGTTCACTTGTAGGAATACATAGCTTTCCAATATGGTAGGGTAGTTTTCCCTACAGACAATAGCTCTCTACCTGTGCTCCATGGGTTAGCTTCTCGTATACTTCTTTAAAATCTTCATCAATGGTATATTTTTACACATATCTATCATGAGATAAAGAAGCATTCTTCAAAATAATAGAAGCAGTAATAGGAGGTCTAGAAAGCATATCAGCTACCTTGTTACTCATACCCTTTTTGTACTTGATTACCAAATGAAATTGTTTTAGGAAACCCATCCATCTATAATGTCGATATTGTTGTAGTTTGGTCTGTGCTTGGAGATACTGTAAGGGTTGATGATCTGTGTGTATGATTATTTCCTTCCCTAATAGGTAGTGCTTCCATTTGTTTATGCTTTGAACTAATGCATAAAACTATTTATCATGTGTAGGATAGTTAACAACAGCTCGGTTAAAAGTTTCAGAGTGGTAACAGATAGGCTTACAATATTGCATCAATACTGCACCCATGGCGTACCCGTTGGCATCTATCTCAATCTCGAAGGGTTGTTGAAGATTTGGCAATGCTAATACTGGTGCAGTACTGATCTTTTTCTTCAAAGTGTTGAAAGTTTTTTGTTGCTTTCCTCCCCACTGAAAAGTGTTCTTCACATTGGTTAAGGCATGCAAAGGAACTAATATAAAGGAGAAGTTTGAAATGAATCTCCTCCAATAAAAAACTACACCTAAGAAGCTTTGTATTTCAGTTACTCTTTTAGGCTCAGGCCAATTTACAATTACATCAATCTTGGAAGGATCAATTTTCAATTATCCTCCCCCTACAATATGACCTAAGTACACAAGTGCAGTCTTACCAAATTCACATTTGGACAGTTTTACATACAACTTTTCCCTTTGCAAAGTATCCATACTTGCTTTACATGCCTTACATGTTCATCCCAAGTCCCGCTAAATATAAGAATGTCATCTAAATATACAATCACAAAATCATCTAGAATTGGCCTGAATACATCATTAATCACATGCATAAAAGTTGTCGGAGCATTACAAAGCCCAAACAGCATAACTAACCACTCAAACAATCCATGTTTGGTTTTAAAGGCAGTCTTCCATGCATCATGTTATGAAACCCTGATCTGATGCTATCCACTATGCAAATCCAACTTAGTGAAATAAACAACATTTTTTAATTGATCAAGTAAATCATTTATACGAGGAAGAGGGTATCAATTTTTCACCGTGATTTTATTTAAGTCCCAGTAATCGACACACATTCGCCATGTGTCATCCTTCTTTGGAACCATCACGATCAAAGAACCACAAGGAGATGAGTTGGGCATGATGACCCCTTGATCCAATAAGCCTTGTACATGCTTCTTGATCTCTGTCATATCTAAAACTGACATCATGTACATGCCCACATTAGGAAGAGGAGAATATTGTTGAAGATGTATTTCATGTTGGATTTCCCTCTTAGGAGGTAATCCATCTGGTTCCTGGAAAATATCATCATACTTAGAAACAATATCAATTAATTCTTTCTTATGAGAAGGATCACATCTTTCTCCCTTATGACCATGAGTACATATCTCTTGTTAGTGTTTATGAGTCTCTTCATTTTTCCTGCACTAACAAGTGTTGTGTTTACCCTCATGTTATGGGCTCTAACAATATATTCCACTCCCCCCTTAGTAAGGTGATATTTTTTCTCATGACTAAAGAAGATTACTTTCCTATCATAAAGATAAGGACTCCCCAGCACTATGCCACATATATCAAGTGATACGACATCAAAATCCACTTCATCAATCAACTTTGAAGCAATAGAAAATCTGACCCTACATTGCTTGGTGACATTAAGTTTTTCTTTATCGCATACCCAACTAAGAGGATAAGACTTTGGATATGGTTTAGTTTCAAGACCCATCTTTTTGACAAGTGCTTCAGATATCAAGTTTACTTGCGAATCCAGATCAAACAATGTATCTATCTTACTGTGTTTAGATACAACTCTTATATGAAATAATTCATTCCTCTTTCTTTCATCATCATGAGATTCATTATTGGAATTTAAACTAGCTTGAAGGGAATCTTTATCGTGTACTCCAACCGATGTGATATTTCCTTCGTCTCCTGAATCAGAACCAAGATCTTGTTGTACTGTAGAAACGGTCTTTGTCTTCCCCTTTCCACCAAACCGTTTTGGTCTCTTCTCTGGATGTAGTTTCCAACATTGTTCATCATCATGGCCACTTTTCTTGCAATGAGTGCAAAATGGTTTTCCTTCTTCTCTCTTTATAGTGGCAGTATTTGTGTCCTTCATTTTAAAATTCTTAAATTTTTTATGTGGGAGATTGGAAGGTTTCTTTGTGGGATCTTCTTGAACATTCTTTCCCCTGTTCTTAAGGTGAGTGGCTTGCACACAAACTTCGTCAAGACTGGTGGGGTTAAACAATAGCAAAGTATGATGAATATAACTGTGAAATGCACCAATATACTTCATTAAAGTTTCATAATAATCCAAAGGAACGTAGAATGCAAGAGCTTTATTCCTAAATTCCTTCGTGAAACTTTGTACAGTTTGACCTTTACTTTGTCTTAAAGTTTTCCATTCCATAATTGTTTTATGTAAATAACCCAATGGATAAAATTGCTTCCTTATCACTGATATAAATTCTGACCATGAGGAAAGAATATTACCATTGTCCTGAAGTTTTCTCTCCCACCATATGAGAGCGGTGCCTTCCAACCAAAGAGAATCCAATTGCACTTTAACTTCCTCTTCATCCATCTGTTGAACACAGCAATATACTTCAACCTGTTGGATCCAATTATTTAGATTTTCAGGATTAGCATCTCCATTAGACATAGGTAAAGAAAATTTTACATCAATATTTAATAATGGTTTCTTAAAAGAAGCTTTATGGATAGAATGATGAGAATGATGAGAATGCTTAGAGGAAGAAGAGTTAGAACTTTATGGTGAAGATGGAGGCTCATGAGGGTCTCCTCTAGCCCCTTAATTTACTAAAGCATTATCATCAGCTTGTGCTTCCTTTTTCTTCCCTTTATTCTTCATCCTCTTCTTGTAGTCTCCATACATTCGCTTGACCATTTCTAACATGCGATAAAAGACCACATGGAAGTTTTTCTCTTGTTCATCACGCTTTTCCTCTTCTACCATTTTCTTCCTTCGGGATGCACGGCCAACTTAGGGATTGAAAGTCTTAAGAGTTCCTTCACCCTGCTTATGCTTGGCCCTAGTAAGCATTCACACTCAACAATTCAAGAAAAGATGACTGCTCTGATACCAACATGATCCAGGATATTTTCATTGAAGTGATTTATAAAGAATTGTATTAAATGAGCATAAATTAAAGTGCACCATAAAGAAGGAAAATATCAATAATGAAGACATAAGCATCAAATCTGAACACAAAAACTTGATAATGGAGTTCGTCCCTCGTGGACTACATCTCTGAGTCCTACTCTCAAATGGGTAGGCCTTTTTATTAACTTAGCAAAAGAATTTGGAAAAATACATAAGTATACCTCATTATGGAATTAAGCTGCAAAAGCTTTGCTGAGATCAGAAAACATACATCACCATTGAATTCATGGTGTAGAATTACCAAAAACTGATTGTCTCCATGCCTCAATCTGACTTTGGTACTCCCAGGCCCTTGAGAAATCTTGTCTTGGTTTTCGTGCCTGCACCCTGCAATTAAGTCATTGTACTTTTTCTCAAAAATCATGCTTCGACGCACCGTCAAGTGCCCTCCTCCCCTTCATGGGTAAACTTTAGTATTTAAATTAAATGTTGGGCAGATTGACCAATGGAGCCCATTGGCCTAACGGTTGGTGGAGGCTATTATAAGGCATTTGGATAGGTGGAGGTCCCTTGGTCGAGCCTGCGGGCCTCCCCTTTTAGGCTTATAGTTATAATAATATATATGAGTTTGGAACCATCACCAAGTTTGGAGTTGTTGTTTAGATTTTTCAGAGTTGTAGTTTGGCCACCAGATTTGGCGGGACTCTATCATATTTGGTCGGCCTTTTATTTATTTTTGAAAATCCATTTTCGGGCCCTCATTGGGCATTTTCCCACTACCACATGGAATCCAACCATTGGCCCACATCATCCACTTGCACAGTCACCTTTCCACGTCACCTTCCATGTCCCGTACAGTCTGCCACGTGGTTGTACAGACTTCCACATGGCACTTCCTCATTGGTCCACATTTTGACCCAAAAATGAGTGACACATGGCAGCCTATGGTGCTGCCACATCACCATGTTGACATCATCATAACATGTGTCACCCTCTATGTGTGCCACGTATACTATACAGATGTTGAGGTCATTCGTATTGATGTTTACATCAGCAGTACAGATGTTGACTCATCCCTGTTGACTGGGCTAGGTTGACCAAAACTTTGACTATGAATGTCTTTTGATCCATAACTCTGTTTGACGAGTCGTTTACGTCGTTGGAAATCTTGTGAAATTATCTTTGCGATGATGCAAATTTCACTGCGTTTTGAGGACTTTGAATTTTTTCCCTTTCTCTGTCTATTGAGGCCATTCTAAGCTTCCCAAGTTGCTTTTGCGAATTCTGAGTTGTCCTTAGACTTCTCTGGATCCTTTTTGGATTAGTTTCTAAAGAATCAACATCTTGTCTGCATACCTCTTTTATTGGTACTTATTAATATTATTGGAATGATTCTAATGTGAATGAAGTGTCATATTTTTCACCTAGTGAGGATTTTGTTCATAGTGAAAGAAATGATATTGAGCAGGTTGAACAAGAAAGTCCCAAATCTGAGGAATTTGAAGGGACCATTGATGAAGGGGAGGAATATGATGGCAATCATTCTTTTGAACAATTTAATTATAAATATGGAAAATACTCAAAATCTAGCTCCAAGTGAAGATTTTGATGACAGTTTAAATGATTGTGATGATAATTTTCCTTCGGGTAATGATTTTAATGGAAGAAAGAATGGATATTTCAATGGTAGCATAGACGTACAGGGTAAATATGATGATGGAATTAATAATGATGATTTTTTTCCTCCAACATTAGGATTTAAAGGCTATGATGAAAATGATGGATATTTTCCTCCAAGTCGGTATTTTGAAGGCACTGATGAGGAAGATTTTCCTCCAAGTGGGGATTTTCATGGCATTGATGAGGATGATGAATATTTTCCTCCAACAATATAATTTAAAGGCTTCAATGAAGATGATGAATACTTTTCTCCAAGTGGGGATTTTCAAGGAACTGATGAGGATGATGAATATTTTCCTCCAAATGAGGTTTTAAAGGCATTGATGAGGATGGTGAATATTTTCACTCAAGTTGGGATTTTTAAATTAGTGAAGATGATTATGATGATGGTGGAGACTTTCTTCCAAGTGGGGAATTTAAAGGCACTAGTGGTGATGATGATGACTTTCCTCCAAGTGAATATTTTAAAGGCACTAATAATGATGTTGTTGATGATGAAGACATTCCTCTTAGAGAAGAACTGAATAGCATTGATAGTCTTAAGCATGATGATGATTTTCCTTCAAGCGAACACTTTCCTAGAAGATCCAATGACTTAGTGAGGATGGTAATTATCTTTCTATTGAGTTTGATATTCCTCTTGTAAATGATATTAGCAATGAAGATGGTGATGGGCCTAGAAATGAAGATCATGTTCTAAATCATCTATGTGAAAAAATTCAAGGTGGTCAACATCCTCTTGTTGAGTCCCTTGAAAATGTTGAGTATGATTATAGTGAGGATGATATTCCTCCTAGTGAGGAGGAAATTGCTTCTAGCAAGGATGATGAAATAATGGAAACATTGCAAACAAATATTGTATCTAGTACTAGGACTAGACCTTTTTATATCAATCAAAATCATTCCAGTTGTACAAGGTCTGGGAAAGAATTTCTTACGACATCAAGTTCTATTAGTGATTTGATTTCAAGTGAATGTTGTCAAAAGAATTGTTTAAAAGGTATAGACTACATGTATGCATTGGACAAAAGGAATATATATTTGTCAATGAATAAAAGCATGCAAAATTCATATTTAGTGGGGTGCATGATATCTTTTTTTTTTTGGGGGGGGGGAAGTAATTTTAATATGAAATAACAAAATTACATCAATAAATGCCTCTGGTATTCCTTTTAGAATTGTTTCATGATATTTTCATTGTGTTTTTTGTTCATCTACACTCCTAATTTATTTCTACTATGATCATCATATACTACATTTTTATAGTTTCTGTTACATTATCAAAAAAGAGAAGTCCTCCACAGTACAAAAATTTCAGCAGGAAAATGACACTAAGGCCTACAGATCAAGTTGTGAACCAGGGGGGATGAATATGTTTAGTGTTCCTTTGTGGACCTTTTTCCCACATTTTACATATGCCTTTTCCCAATGCCACTTGACTATTGTAAAGCGAGTCTGCTTCATTGGTTTTGTCCCTATAAACATGTGAAATGGAAAAAGAGGTGAGAGAGAGGAGATAATTATTTTGACTTTTTTAATGATGGGATGGAGAAAGAAGTTGTGAAGAATGTGTGTCCCTTTGATTATGTTTACAACTAGAAAATAGTCCCCAAAAACTTGAATCTGATAAATTTGGTTTTCTCAAGCTAAGTTGAGAAGCAAAAGGAAAGCTATGAATTCGCTTTTGTTGTTTGTTGCTTCACCCAAATCGGTTGAGAAGAATATGGAGGAGGCTTCAGAGAGGTGAAGAATGCCTCATGCTCCCCCTTTTGAAGAGGAGCCTTGTGTTGCTCCATCAAAGAATTCCCATGTAATTTTTTTGTTGGTTTCAAGTTGTTGTGTAGGGGAATGAGAAGTTGTGGCTAATGGTTTGGTGGGAAGTGACTCGAAAGTAGCAAGACTAGTTAGTGCACATATGAGGGGATGGATTTCTTTATCTTCTAAGATATCTCCATTTATGGTTGTCCAAATGCCCCAACAGACCATAGGGGGAAGGCCTTTGAAGTTGTTTAGATTTTGGTTCTCCCACCAAGATTTTAGGGCTTCTTGGATTGTATCTCTTGTCCATTCAGAGTTGAATTTTAGAAAGATTTTAATTATCTTTAAAACTTAGAGGGTGCATGAGAATGATAATAAGGTGTGGGTGCTTGAGTCTTCTTTTTTTTTGGAGAGAGAACATTTGATGGGCCCCGTGAAGCTTATTTTCTGTAAATTTTCCCAGGTAGGGGCCTTTCCTTTTAAGAGGATCCAAATGAAGAGTTTGGTCTTTGCATGGTTATTGAGTTTCCAAATTAATTTTCCCCACCAGGGAGGGGGTGGAATCTCATTTTTTGTAAGGAAGGATTCATATCATGATTTTGGGGAATATGTTCCTTCAGGGCTAAAAGACCAGATTAGATTGTCCTCTTAGTCTGAGATCTGAACCAAAAATTCATTTAAGGCCACGATAAATTTGTCCTAGTACGGGGCATGGTGTTCATATAGACCTACTTACCTTCAAGAAATCCATTTGTTTTGGCTCTATTCTCCCCTATGAATTTGATTTAAGAAGAATAAAATGCTTTGATGAATGTTCTGAAGAGCTTGTTCTAGAAGAAGATGTTTCTTTGAGTAGTCAATCCAAGGGTCCTTTTTTATCTTGAATTTTTCTCCATTGTATACTTTCCATATGATCCAATCCTTTACCAAAGGGGAGGATTGAACAATGGCCTTCAAGATGATGGATCCATTGATTGAATATTTTTGGGTTCTTCAAATCCATGTCATGAGAGAATCATTGGGAAAGTATTTTCCTTTGAATATTTGGAACCACAATACATTGATTTCAATCAGGTTCCATCCATTCTTTGTTTCCAGTGATTTTGAAAATAAATGGGTATTTTTTAGGCCCCATCCTCTTGATGCTTTTGGATGAGATAGAATTTCCCAGGATGTTAGTACTAAGTTGTTATAGTCCTCTTTCCTAGCCCATAAATATATGAAAGCTAGATTTCTAAGTTTTTTAAGAATTCGTTTTGGGACCCAAGCTAGGGAGGTCCAATATACTAGAATTGCTTTAATGATTGACTTGATTAAGACCAATCTTCCAGCCTTGGACAACCATCTGTTGTACTAGGTTTTGATCCTCTTTTCTACTTTGGAAATTAGCTAGTTCTAGTGTTTTGAAAGATAATTGTTTGGACTGAGGAGATAACCCAAATTTTTTAGTCCTTCGGCCAATGGATGGTTGACAACTCTTAGAGTATGTTCAGTGTGACTTTTTTCCTAGTTGTTTTGTCCCCTCGAGATGAGAAAAAAATTTTGTGGGTTGATTTTAATCCCCATATATTTGCATAAAATATCTAGCATGGAGCTAAGATGGTCTACTGAGACATGACTACCTTCACATGACATTCTCCCTATGGCAGTGTACGAATGATATCTATTTAAATTTATTATTCAATCTACTTGTTGGCTCGCTTTCTAAACTTCTTGTATCGTTTTGGACATTTCTAGTTATGATATGTTGAATGATATCATTTTTTCTTCTTCTCCCTTGTCTCATATTTCCGTTGATCTATTGTTGGCTCAATTTCATTGTCAGTAGCTCAAGATAAGAGTGTTTTAAGTTTGCATGTCTAGTTCTTCATCTAAATTCGGGTTCCACCTGTGTTTTGAATTTTTGGACATATTTTTCTCTTAATATGCTATCACCTTCCATACCATCTTGATATTCTCTCCTCTAGGTTTCCATCGAGCCGTCATGGGTCTGATTTCGTTGCTCGTAATTCCAGATATGGCTTCCTAAAGTTGGTGTGGCCAATTTTCCCCCCAAATTACTAGGTGTTTGTTTTTTGCATTTTTTGTCATATTTTGTCACATTCTTGGCTTGGATACCTATACCAATGAATTCCTCTATCCTATACCTTTCCAATGGGGTATCAAGGGCATCATTTTGACACATGTAGCTAAATATATGCACAGTTAAAAATCAGTGCTCAATAGACACTGATCAAGCCTGTGGGTTAATTTGGACCATTGATTCTTGAACCAGATCAATGGTTTAGGTTGATAGTCTATCGGACCCCAAAAGAGAAGAGTGTGTGTGTTTATAACTTCACATAGGATTCTTTCTAACTCCTATCCCATTCTCATTTCGATTCATCAACTTCGAGAGTGAGATCGGGTCATTCAATAGATCTAGAATCAATCCCCACAGTCCATTGGAAGAGCCATTTCTCAGCCTATTCCAACGCACCAGTGTAAAGGTATCAAAGAAAATAATCAAAGAATATTCCTTCTTCTATTCCCATGTTGAAGGTTAAAGCTAGAAAAAAGTGATGACGTGTATTCGGAGTTGATTATTTGGCGTCTAGAAAATTTGTGAAGTTGCATGGTATCGATAAGAGGTATCGAGGAATATTCCCTCATAGTTATGTTTTGCATGCATTGGATTTGGATCATCCTTTCAATGATGATCAATGGTCACGATTAATTGTGTTTCAGAGTTTGAAAGAGACCATTCGGAGCCTTAACTCCAACCATCTAAAATTGCACCCTAAATATTGTTGCACGAGAAAGATCTGACCATCCATTCAGGGAATAGATCGAAAGCTAGGGAGAGTTTCGCTCTGATAAATTGATCGAGGTTTAATCTTGTGAATTTTTGTAAATAAATAACTCATGGTTCCATTGTTTGGTCGTGTGGAAGGAAAAGGGACTTAATGCCCAATTGAACTTGCGAATTGTCCACTGAATTGTCGACGAGCTGTGCTACAGCGAAAGAATGGACACAGAGATTTGATCTGAGATTACAAAAGAAAATTTTCCAATTGAGATTCATTTATAGACTCTTTTCTATGGGTATTTTATTCATGAGGGTATCAAAGAATAACTCCACCAATGAAGAGTGTGAATGTCAAGAATGATGAAGCTCTGACGTTGTTGTTGGAGTATGTGATTGGAAGGTCAGGAAGAAGAGTCAGGATCAATCTATAAAATGATTAGGAAAGGCAGTGGATACCACATCGGGTGGTAGAGGGGAGATGGAGACATGTGAATACCATGTGGTTGTGAGGTGGACAAGGTGAGTTTTGGCTTTGGAAACTTTGGGAAGCCATAGCTTTTGATCTGAAACTCAGATTTAAGTATGGTTATAGTCATTGGAAAGATATCGATGGTTAGAATTCAACTATGAGATTTGGTTAGAGGAAATAATAGAGGAAAATAAGGAGAAAAACCAATATGCCTTGGGAATAGATTTCGGGGGATAGAGAAGGCCAAAAGAAGAACCTGGTAGAGATCAATCTAAAAACGCTTGGGGAAAGGTTTGTAGGAAAGGTGGATCTAATAAACTTGGAATATTAGGACCTCGGGGAAACAAGAAAAGGGGAAGATCGGTGAGGATCAAAGTCAACGTTCTAGAAAAGTATCAACAGATTCCCCCACAAGCCTTTCAAGGCTGAAGCAGCCATGCAAAAAAAGTGCCTCTGCAAACCTGCTCCTGCAAAGACAAAAGAATGACATCATCCATGGACTCAAAGAAAACTAGCTAATACAATAAACAACATATTCCATGTCTTTAAACCAACTTATAAGAGAGTTTTAGGTTTATTAAACAATAGTTTAGTGTATGTAGGTGAGTGTCTTAAGACTACATATGTTAATTTGAAATAGAAGAGTAGGATCTGTATGCGAGAGAATAAGTATGAAGTCATGCAACATAAAATTTTAGCAAGAGGATGCAGAATTTGAATTAGTCAATCAACAAATAATCAACCACAAAATCATCCAATACATGCAATAGAACATCAAGTCATGCAGTCACATATGATCATCAAGCACTTCGGAATCAACAAAAGGTTAGAAGACAGTGTGTCAAGTCCATCATACAAATGTCAGCAAATATAACAGGCCAATAAGCGTCATGAAGACATTTGAAATCATCAGATCAAAAGGAATAATCAACACCCATCAAAAACAATCATCCAACAAGATAAAACCCCCAACTCCCTCAAAGTAGGCAAAGACATAACATTAGGCTCAATCATTAGAGGATTAGGCAATAGGGTTAAAAATTTAGTTGGGGGGGGGGGGAGGATTTTCTTTTGCTTGTAAAAGAAAAAGTAAAGTGGATTTGTTGCAGCCACAACAAATGGTGACACAATGGAAGAACCAGTCATCTCTGTCAATAGAAGTCTATGGCCCATACTTCAAATCTAGGTTTTGAAGATAAGTTTAGCAAACTGCAGACAATTTTCCAAAAATCATGCGTACCACAATGATGTCGAATCTCTAAAAGATATAACCCAATATTTCTAATACTTGTAATCTAACACACCCTTTTCGAAGAGCCAAATAATGAGATAATTTCTTTTATTGGCTGCACACATCGGATTGGTTTTGGTTTGACCATGAGTTTTCACTTTTAAAACAAGCAAACATCTACATAAGTGTGTTCCTCATCTCTTTTTTCCAAGCATTGCTTCACTCACAGAGAGCATCCATAGCCCCGATGAATTTACCTTGATACCATACAAGCATAGCCCCGCTTCTAGTAGGCAGCCATAGCCCCAACGGGTTTACTTTTACTTCCCACACTATTAATAGTGCTTTCAACTTCCCTTTTTATTTTAGAATATGCTCACCCTTATATATATATATATATATAGGGCGTGAAGGAAGTGGGGTGATACGAGAGTTACTTTGATTTGTTGAGTAGATGTTATGCACTTTATTTTAACCCATGGGTCTCCCCAAAAACCATCATGGTATGTGTAATTTATTAATGTGAAGTGGATGGAGCTCAAAGAAAAAAGTGGGTAAGCATTTTCCTATATTATTAATTATGATGGTACGCTCAACAGACATGTGTGTTCCACCACAACTATCAGTCCATAACTATAGTTGATAACCTCATAAATGTTCATTCAGATAGAGCATTTCATGCATCTTGTGACTTGTAAGAAATTTATTCAGTGTGTGACCATAATCTGACCATCCCCTCACTTAAATTTAAAGAGTAATCATCAAGGGAGACTAAGATTCAAATCATATCAGGGGAAAATACCAGCAGTCAGTTTAAAATATGGAAGTATTATGTACAAGTAGAAAGAAAAACTGAAATTAGAAGTGAATTCAAAAAAAAAACTAAACTAAACTAAAAGGAAATCTAAAGCTAGAATGTTAATCATCAAAAGGATAAAAACAAACTGAAAAAGATAAGAAGAGAAAACAACAGTGAGTAATAAATATGGTAGTAGCAACAACAACAAAAAAATGTATTTAGTGGACACTTGACAGTAAGCCAAGGCAATCAATAATCAAGAAAATTTATCCAATTAATATCAAGCCCAGTGAAAAGATTTGAAGAGTTTCTGATCTGAAATGAAAACAAACCAGAGTATGAGAATTGATCATCTAATGGAAAAGTTTTTCAACACAATTCTCAAATCCAATTGTCACATACGATTTCTTTTGATTTAGTGCGACAAAACAATTATGGGAATCAAACAACATGGGTTAATGTAGATCCTCAATCAAAATAGATTTTTGAAAACCAGTTTCATGAAATATTCCATAAACCCATATGCTCTCGAGATTTCTTAACATAAGCCATTCCTTCGCAATTTTCAAAACGCTGAATTTTCCAATAACAAAAATTACATTTCTCACCAAAGTGTCATTTTCTCTTTTCCATAAAAGATCATCAATAATAACAAAGATTCATTCCAATAATGCAAAGAGATATTACAGCCATGGAGGTTATCAAAATAGTCATTAAAATGACTCCAAACAATGACTAGATCAGAAGACAAATATGTGAGTAAATAAATGAGACTATAATTCTGGTCAGTAGTTGATTTGGTGGCAATCTGGGTTGATAAAAAAATTCAAAAAGGAATCTGATCATCCAAATTCAGATTAAAACTTCCCTAAGTTGCCTTCATTTCAAGAGAAAATATTTTAAGTTGTTGGTTTCACAAACCATTTTCTCGAACTACATACAAAAGAGAACGTTGTGATCAGCTCTCAGGCAATTTGGGAAGAAATCCACCTCTCAAATAACTGACTTATTAAAATGAAATTAATCCAAATTGAAAAGTAAGGACCAGAATTAAAACTAATTCTAGGAAAATCATGCTAAGTTAATGTAAACTTAGACTAAGTTGGTTGTCATAAAACTCTGTGTAAAGGTCAGTGCAGTCATCAAGTATTCATCCAATGTGCACTCAACCAAATAACACATCCTTCTTCATAAGAGATGAGCACTATGTGATTTCCCTCAATATTCCCTTTCATGAGAAGACTTTAGTGTCATGACTGTTGTGAGATTTRGATATATAGACACAATGTCTTGTTCCTAAAATCAGAGTCAATCAAATTAAGCAAACAAGACAATTAGGCTCCAATTGCATTTATCTTTTAGAGATACCAATCTATCTACAAACATTAGTTATAAAAATATGATTAAAAACTTATTGAAATGATAGTGMTAAGGTCGAGTCTTTGGTCAATCAATGGATTCGGGAATAGAAAGATTGGTTCCCAAGTGATTTCTGGAAAAGATATCAGTAGAGAGATTCAAATAGTCATGTTGTCTAGAATTGTCAAAAAATGCAACTAGACAGTGTAAATGAATATTCTTTTGTTGTTGTGTATGAAAGGAAACTTGGGTGAAGAGGGCTGCAAGATAATGGATGAAAATCTTCCTTGAAAACTATCTGAATAGAACATAAGATATAAGAAACCAATGCCCAGAAATTAAAACTAAAGGTGTTAACAGAAAACAACTCAAAAGAAAATAAAAAATCAGCAAAGTTCATTATGCAAGAAAAATCTATGTAGAAAATTCATGTTAGATGAAAGTAATCAAAGAAAAGAGTGAATGTGAAAGAAATGATTTGGGAAACTCCAAACCCAAGGCAAAATAATTATCTAAGGGGATTACAAGGATTTGGAGTGGCTTGAATTTCAGATGGGTAGAATTTTAATACTCAGAATTTAAATTCAATGTGTATGGGACAACAACATTAACACTCATAAGAAGTTCCATCAAGCAAAAGATTATGGTTAGAATAATATTCATATGATGATTGAATATATTTGAGTGCTCATTTTCATCCCAAGAGGAGCTAAATAATATCTTCATTTTAAAATATTCCACTTGTAAGACGAAAACATGCTTGGACAAGATTTGACATGATGATAATGCATGAATTCAGTGATCTCAAAATTACCTAACACATGAAAAAAAAAAAATGAGAATGAGATGAAGAAAATTTTCCCCGCATCAAAATTAAATTGAAAAATCCAATCAATGGAAAATTAGTGTGCAAGCCTTGTATTACTCTCCACCCCTACCAATAATTCATTTATTGATCATCCAACAATAATGAGGAGAGAATGCAAACAGAAAACTAATTAAAAAAAACTAGAAAGCAAAACTAAACTATGCAAAGGAAGACACTAATCTATTCTACCCTACTCCTATCCTACGCTACTAATGACTGAAAAATGATCTATGTAAAATCATAATGTCAATGTAGCCATCCAAGTAATCCCAAGCCTGCAAACATATGTTCAAGACAAAATATTAGTGATAGAGCTTGGAATAAGAATCGACTAAAAGTAGGAAAAATTAACTCATGATAAACTCTATTCACCATATTAAAAATGGCATATTGATAATTCATGAGAAATGTATCTGAGTAAGATCTATCCAACCATGCTTCAATTCTATCATAAAATGTACCATGACTATCATAGACTTCATGGAAGGATTTAAGTCGAAAGTAGCATACCAGATGAGAATCTTTCATAGAATTCATGTGAAGTGTGCTTGGTGGGAGAATATGCATGCCAATAAAGTTGTTTATCCCTGGAGGCAAACCAAAAGAGTGAGGTATTGACATAGCCATCAATGTAGACCGAAGTGCCTCGTTATTTTGGCAAGCCTCCCTAGACTCACACTTCAAGTAACCAACATCTTGAGGCAAACTATTGAGATCAAATGATATGCATGGGATAGGGCCAACCATGGTATGAGAGATATCTTCATAACAATGGTGAGATCCATTACTATCAACAATATTAACCATGGGGATATTTGAACAAGAAGATTCACTATTTATCAAAAATGAAGAAGAAAAAGAAGAAGACATATTTTGAGAAACATTTGCTACGAAATCCTCTTCATCCATGGAAAAGGATGATAAGGCCTTGTTGTAATAAATTCATGGTAAGATACCTTATTCCCTGATCTGAAAATGATATTTTAAAGACTATGGTTAATTTTATGCATGAGTTGATTTACCATTTAGGAATCAAGGAGAAGAAGAAGTTTTAATGAAATAATGTTGTAGCCATTATAAATAATGCAAAACAGAAAGTAAACATTAAGAACAGCAAACCATAATGCCAAAGATTGATAACGGAGTTCGGCACAAATTTTCCTACATCTTCAGGCCTTTGTCTTCAATGGGAGGCTTCTTATTAATCTTTAATGCTTAAAAAAATACCAAGAAAGGCTTACATAACAGCTCTTGAAACCACCTTTCAGATCTGCAACTTCTAGATATAAACATACATCACCAATGGCTACAACAGGTAATTCTGAGACCTTTGAGTATGAACTCGGCTATGCTTGTCTTAACATCTTGGGTGTTAATGCTTTGTAAATTCCCAAAGGTTGTCAGGAAAGAAGAAATCTATGAGAGGTAACATTATCCAACCACTTCGAAACTGGAATCTAGCCCTACCAGCTTCAGAGAGGGATCTCTCTGTATGATTTAGCTATGTTTTAACTTCAAGATATTAGGCTAGTTATATAAAACAAGATTGATTGGTTTGTTGTTTTTGTTGAATTGGCTGAAGGGGCTTTACGCATCCATTGGGCTATGGGGTCTGTGTTGTGAAGATAGAAATCTAAACCAGAAACAAAAGATTCTTTTCACAGGGCAAGATAATGCATTCATTGGATTCTTTTAGCGGTAAAATGATGAATAGCAGAAAAGATGAGAATGTCAATTTAAGTAAAGAAGCATTTAATAACTTCTTCACTGTAATATCAGAAGATAAACATTAAAATATTTCAAAGTCTGAAACAGGGTATTCAAAGATAAATCCTGCAACATGCGTTACTTTTAAAAGATTTAGATTAGAAAACAATATGACAACTGAGCAAGAAGAACATTCAACATAGAAAAGAAAACATCACCAATGAATAACACGCAAGAATCCTGTGAAAAACGTCTCTTTGTATTACTGGAAGATATCTTGATAAAGATTACAGGCTTGTAGCTTGCAGGGCGTAAAGATCAACCCTCAGTACTTCAAAGTTTGAAGTATTTATTATCAAAATTACATACGACCCTGTCATTAAAGATCAGGACATGGAAAATCTAAATTTATCTAACCAACTTAACAAGATACAAAAATTTAGGAAACTGCTTCATGACGTGTTGAAACTTCATGCTGATTTCTAGGGTGAACCGTTGGTGAGGCCTCTGCATGACCTCGTCTGACTGGATAGTTGACTAGGCTTGGACACCTCATCACCTACTCGATCAGACTGCATAACTCTTCCCATCGAAGGTTACTGGGAATGATGACTTTGAGTAATCTTCGATATACTTCATCCATCTCTATGTACTTGGCGAAAGTTGGCTTGATGATGAAGATGTACTGGATCTCATGCTGTATATTGATGTCTAACTGTAAAGCATCCAAGAATGCCTTTCCCGTGATACTGCCTTGTATTCCTGAGAATTTTGAGCTATCATTAGCCACAGTGGCTATTTTCTTTTTGTAATCGACAAGCGTCATTAACTTGTTATTTATAACTCTCAAACCAGGAAGGCCTTTCTTCTGCGTCCATGGTCTGGACCTTTTCCTCCAACTGTAGCATTAGTCCTCTCTTGGTTAGGACCCTCTTGACCTCAAGGATGGTCTCTGTCCTATCTTCAATCTTCAACTCCTCTAGCTCCTCTCTGGTTTTGGAATTCAGAAATTTGATGATCTCTGCAACTTTTGTGGGCATCTCTCCCAGTTATGCTCTTATCTTCTCGATAGCCTGCTGACTTCTTTGCACCAGCTCATTTTGCTCAAACATGATTTTTATCATTGGCCATATTTCATTCATGGACTTGGTGATATCCATCCAGACACTTTCTTTGACCTCAGCAAGTGTTTTGCCCGCCACTATTTGCTTTTGAAGCTATTGCAATTCCTGTTTAAGCTTGTCTGAAGTTTGTTTCTCCTTGGATTAGTTGGTTTGAAAGGAAGATTTGAGTTCTTGAAGGTTCTTAATCTCCTTTTTAAGTCTGTTAATCTCTGTCTCTTGAAAATTCATCTCTTCCATGGATTTAGCCAGTTCAACTATTTTCTCCAGAGCTATCAGTGGAGTTGCCAAGGGAATTTCTGCTACAGATGTTGTGCTCACTCCTGTGAGTGGAACTGCGCTCAGTGGAATGACCTCCATGGGCTTTGACTGCTCCTTCTCTTTCACTAGTTTTTCCAATTCCGCTTCCATTTTCTTCAACTGTGCATTCTTCTCCATGATGATCTTGAGCATCTCATCCTTTTCCCCTTCTATCTCCGCTATTTCCTTTGCCTGTGAATCTTCTGTTGGTGGCAGTTTCAACTATTTCCTCAGAGATGCTATATCGGCATTTTTATTTTTGAGCATCTCCTCGACTGCTTTCACATTCGAGGGATCATATCTGATCTTGAGGACCAGTTCCTCCAATGTCTTAATCCTTTTATCCTTGGCAAAGGATGATATTTTTTCTAACTTCAGCTGCATCTAGACATTGCCCAGAGATACTTGTAACTTGGAGGCAACAGTGGAAGCATGTGCCAATGTGGAGAAAACCATTTCTTCAGTTTGCCTGTGTAGATCCATTTGATCAGCCGGATGTACATCTTTAGTCTGAAATTCGAAAGTTGCCCTTTTGTAATTAGTGATTACTTTCGGGTCTGGCACCTGCGCTTGCAGAAATGCCATGTGCATTCTACCCTTCTCAATGTCGAATGTAGACAGTAGTTTGTGTTGTGTAGTTGATGTTTGCTTCTAGAACTGAGCATATGTGTTGCTGGTCAGCGTCTGATTTTTCTTTTTGATCAGATCATACTTCTCAAAAATACTCAATTCTGGTCCTATTTTGCTCTGCTGGTTGGCCGTGTCAAGTGCCTGACTTGTTTTTGGCCTCTTGGTATGTAATTTGGAACTCTTCGGATGATACTTCAGTGATGGAAGGTGAAATGTCTTTCCTGGGCCTTTTCTCCTTAGGAGCCTGTGGTGTAGTCGTCTGTGAGATAGTGACCGAAAGGTCTTGCTGTTTTGTCTCAACCAGAGTGTTTGGCTCCCGTTCTTTCTGGTTGGCGAACTTCTCTATTTAAGGCCTGGATGTGTGGACATATGGGATATTCTTATTCTTAACTCTCATCTCTGAAATTATCCCGCAGGGGTCATAATGCCATATGAAGCTAACAAAAAACTTCATCTCCTTTAAAAGTCTATCTGCTTCCTCCCTAGTGCCTCGGCTATTGCAGATGAATGATCTTATTTTCCCTTTGATCTTAAGCTGTTGTTTCTTTTTCAGAGACACAAAATGTATGTCGTCTGAGTTGATCATCTGCCTTATGTACTCGAGGGAAAATATCCTTACGGGTAGATACTTGGGTAACTTGTATGGAGTCAATTCGCACCCATACACTATGATCTCTATGTGGTCCTGGTATAGGTACTAGTCTCTAGTTTTTGTAAGATCCGAGAGGTGTAGGATCCTCTAAATTTCCTTGTTTATTCTCGGCTCGGGTCTGCCACTGAGCATGCTCACCACGGGATGGTAGAACTACTCGATAAATTGTTTGAAGATGAATTCTGTAGATTTGTGTCTGAGCAGCAAAGTCCATGCTGTCACCGCCTGTGGCCTCCCATCCTTGTCCATTTTCTACATTGAAAAGGAGAATTTGTCCGCTTGAAAGAATAGGAACATGTAAGCTAGTATTGAGGAATACTGGAACATGCCTTTTGTGGCGAAATTTGAGAATTTCTCATGAATGTTGTCTACCAGGAAGGCATTATAGTCAAACTGAGTGGTGGGTTTCTCATCTGTGGAGAAGATGGGCAGAAAACCCAATATGGGTTCATCCACCCACTGATCCGAAAAATACCCAAGTAGGGCGTAGAGCGACGAGATGACCCAGTTTCCCTTTACTGAGAAGAGGGATGAAGGATACGGGGGATTTTTAGTGCGGAGCTGAGCAGCCTCTGGGAGAAAAAGTTTGAAAATCTAAGCTCTTTGGGGGAATGATAATTCCTGGTAGAGTTCTGTGATGATTTCAAGGTTGAAAGGTGAGGCGGATTTGGCTCTGGGTATCTGCATCATCTGATCAATGGTTTCTAGTGTAATGAAGAATAGAGCTTCTCCAGATGAAGAAACTACGGCTCTCTGGTCGAGAAGGTAATGAGCTTGGCATTTGAGGGCGAATTCAGGGAAATGGTGAACCTGGGGGAAAATATACAGGGGAAGGTTTGACTCCCAGAGCCCAATTTCGTCACTCTGGTCAAGGAAAACCTCTTTGAGCCATGACTGCAAGTCTACGAAGTCGAATTCGCATCTGGTGTCTGCGATTAAATGGTCTTTGTCGGCCATAGGGATCCTGTCGAGGTCGACAGGGGGTGGGAGGAAAGGATTTTCCTCAGTTTCTGTTCTCTTTGATTTTAGCGCCATCGCTATAAAAATACCTGCAAATCAAACAATAGTTAGTGGGGATGATGGTGGCTTTGGACAGTTGACTGTAACGGAGAGGAAAACGAGGAAAAAATTCTCTTGTGCAGTGACAGGGTAAATGACGAGGGAATGAAGGGTGAAGATAGTTTTGAGCAAACGGATACCCGTAGGGTGCGGGAGACAGGTCAGTAGGTTAACAGATAAGTTCGCCAGTAATAAATGGACAACGAGTCGTTTAGAGCTTGAGATGGCAGGTGACAATGACTGAAGAATATGGCTGGGGGATGTGGTGGGAGTTGATTGGGGAGTAACCATGGTGAGAGGACTTGTAAAGGGTGAACAAGGGGAATGGACTGACAGGGTAATGAGACGTGACCTCTAGGGGGGAAACGTGGATAATGACGTCATGGGGTGACAAGGTATGTGCACTTTCTTCTCAACCGTAGATCTGTGTGTGATGTTTAGACTTCATTCCAGACACCCCCCCCCTAACCATTAAAAGAAGAATGGTCGGGGGGGTCCGGAATCCAATATAGGCCGTGGATCTAGGTGCTGACTCCTGAGTCGTTCAGATGTGTGCCTTTGTTATCTTCGATTCTGGACCCCCCCCCCACCATTAAAGGTAGAACGGTCGGGGGGGTCCGGAAAGACTTATCAACCATATATCTGAGCACCCGCTCTCCGGCCGTTCATCTATGTGTTGTAATTAACTAAGAGCGCGAAGGCATATGTGCTCCAGAAAACTTAGGATAAGTGCATATCGTGGTTTTTCCCAAGCTTTTCCATGTTTTTATCACCAAGGGGTTAGACATAAAACCTTTTAAACCTCAAAGATATGGTTCAACATTGATCATCATGCTTGTTTTATTGAGATAAAGCAAACTACCCTATGCCCTAACCTAATTACCTATGACAATTAGCCCCGATTAAACTGTTGGACTAAGAAATTACTCTATCCTGGGGTTATCTGACCAAGATTAGGCAGTTTGGTCAAATTTATTCACTAACTAACCTAAATCACTTCGCTAAGGTTAAACAGTTTAGCCAAGCTTATTCACTACTCCTATCAACATAAACTTAAAATAACTTGGCCATGCTTGAACGGTATGGACCAAATCATTGTTATTGCATGGGGCCCTATTGAATTTCTTTTATGCCTTCTTTTATTCTTTTTCTTTCTTTTCTTTTTCTTTTCTTTTTCTTTTCTTTTTCTTTTTCTTAAATTATTTGTAGAATGGAAAATCATTTGATAAACAAAAAACACTGAAGAGATAAAATTTCAGTCACCAATTGATCCTATAAATTATAGGGTTATAACATTGAGCTCTGGAGGAACTTTTATGTTCGTCTACTTGGATGCAAAAATAGAAGCCATATTCGGACTCCCCTTGAAATTCTGCAAATTTTGAGTATAAAGTCAACCTACTTCTGAACAGGCCCTCAGGACCTCCCCTCAGCATGAATCCCAATGTTGTGCCCTGTTAGATCCATACAGTCTCGAACTGCGTGCCAAAAAACTCATTTGTCTCGATTTTTGTTCTCAACTAAATAAGCCAATCTCCACCAAATTTAGCGACAGTTAACCAAATTTAGTGGGATTTCGAGGATTCTCGCCAGATTTGGTGGTAAGTGCTAGATTTGGTGGAAATCGCCAAACCACTTTGACCTTTCAGAAGGTGCCATGTGGCATCTCCTCATTGGGCCACGTGTCACCTCATCATTGGCCCGAGCCGTGTCAGCATGCCACATCAGTCTGCCTAGTTAGCTTTCATAGCATCATCCGTACAGTGCCACATCATCATTCATACAGTGCCACGTCATTGTCCGTATAGTCCCACGTCATCATCCATATAGTGCCACATGTCACTTTCATACAGTTCCATGTGTCACTTTTTATTGGTCTAAATCACCCCTGAAAATGCCAAAAATGACTGACTCGTGGCACGTCCTGGTGTTTCCATGTGTCATGTTGACGTCATCGTGATGTACTATTGACGTCATCTACCACATCATTTGTATAGCCTTTGACCAGTTGACTTTGACCTTTGACTTTTTGTGTGTTTGGGAAAAAGTTCAGAACGCGATAACTTTCGCATACGACGTCCATTTTCGAAAAAAAAAAAAATATATATATATATATATATATATATATATATTGCCAGAATCAGCACGATGAGCCCTACGCGATGGCACTAGTTTCATCTTATTCTGAGAACTTTGAAATTTTGGGCTTCCTGGATCCATGTTTTATCATTCCCTCTATATTCCATACGCCTATCACCACCCTCAATTACTTCAAAAAGGGTTGACCCCATTGAATTTATTTGAATAGAACAATGGGTGGGTTCCTACAAAGTTAAACCATTAAAAAGATCAGGATATAAATAGAAATAAGTGGAAGAATTCAGAGAATGAAAAGTTTCTCTAGAACAAGAGGGATTTTCAGAAAGTGACTCCCTAAATGGTTGTTTCTCCTCTTGAAGAACATCAATGACTGATTGTGAGTAGGTGGGCTCCACACTAGGAATGGTTTCACAACCAACATGTTCTTCTTCAACATGGTTTTTCTCTTGTAAACAAGAAGTGGGTTGTTGTGTTACAAGAGGTATGTCTTGTATGTTTATTTCTTCTCCTTGAGTGAAATGATCATTGTTCTCGTTTTTCTCCTATACAATATGAGAATCTGAAATATATTGCATAGCATACTCATGGTTAGAAGTGGGCAACAAATTACAAGAATCCTCATAACAATAAGTCTCAATAAATAATTCATCAGCAATAGGAAAATAATCTTGCTCTATGTCAGTTATACAATGAGAATTTGTAACAATAGGAAAATCCAAATCAAGAGGAACTAATTCCAAATTATCCATGGGTGAAGAAGAATTAATTTCATGAGTGTCCATATTTTCTTCATTGACGGAATGATCAACATTTAAAGTTTGCTCCATAGCTCCCTCCTCCATTTCTTGTGATCAAAAAGATGAGATAGGACAATGAGAACCTGACATAAAAATCGTTGTGACCCGAAGTGTCCCATTATCAGTAGGAAAACCCTCCTCTTGGTCAACTACAAAAAAACATGAACTTGAATTTACACAAGAGGCTTCTTTTTGTCGTAGGGAAATAAAGGGGGAATGGAGTGATGAGAGGATACATATATTTCTTCTGGAAAATAATTCTCTATACGATCTATATCCCCTACAATAAAGAAATATCCAGACATATGAAGTCCATCTAAACCATATTTTCATTTAAATCCAAATCAGCATGTGGGGAAATATTAAAATGTGATTAAGATTTTTCCTCCACTAGTTGGTGTATTTCATTAGCAAGAGAAACTAAACAGGAAATCAAATCATCATTGGAGGGCCTATCATTCAACGGAAACCCATAGAAAAGATGAGAAAATATGATAATAAAATATGCAAGAGATTCATCTTCGTTCGTCTTAAGCTTTAAAAAAATTTCCTCTCACAAAATATCATAATCATAGTTCTCAAAAGCATGCAAAACTTCAGGCATAAATTGACCCCATGTGTGAATAGAGGCGGTCGGCAAGGTCTCACACCAGCTCTTGACCCAGCTTGCAAAAGTGATCCATATGGATATCGGTGGCCACCCACCTTTTCCAACTGGCTCAAAACAGTTTTCTGACAATTTTGGCAATTTACTATTTTTAGCAGTTTTAACTTCTGGGGCCATTTTGAGGGTCTAAATGAAGGTTTTTCGGGATAGAGCTCCTCAATTATTTTAAAAGGCATACTTGATCCCCTAAAATGAATCTCCTCGATGACACCTTTCCAACGGGCTATCACACACCTAAAACGGAGATCGTATGCAAAAGTTACGACCCCAAGAAGTTGATGTAACTTACCCAAACGAGGCCCACATGACTTATGGCGCTTCATCTCCTAGGGTTAGGTTTTTGGATGTCTAGGGTTTTTGGCATTATTGCTTATTGTAAAAAGGCCTTCAGAGCCTCATTGTAACATTCTTCTTGCGAATGCACACTATCGTCACATCTCTTCTCAGAGATAAGCCGCCGCCATTCCAGCAAGCTTGTTTCCACTGCATTTTACAGTTTCAGCTTATTTCGTTATTGAATAGAAAACTAGTTTTATTGTATCTCTGTTATTTTGTTTTAAGCACCTGTTAATAATCTGTATTCAGTTTGTTCTGCTCATAAAATCCAGATCAAAAAATGAGAGTGAACAACCTGCAAATGGTGTTTCCAACAGTAATATTGTGAGAACCAAAGAACCACCCAAAACGAACTTGCCCTTAGTGGGTCAAATCCATGACCCTGGTGATAAATTAGATGTTATACCAGCAGAGCTTAAACGATGAAATCCCCACACAAGCTCCCACAGACATTACCAATGAGATTCCCCCAAAATATGCCATGCCTTTTTGGGATTGGTGTCCAGAATCGGATGATGAACATATTGAAGAAGTCCTTATCGAGGATACACCAGTTATCAAGGTTGTTGCACAAATAAATTATAGTTTACACAAAAAATGTCTAGTTCCTAACACTCCTTTCCCCAGGAGCATCGAATTCCTCTCAAGAAAATCACTCCTCCCCCTGCTCCTCCAAAACCAAATGACATAGCTTAAGGGAAAATCAACAACAAAACAAGCAAAGTTTCCCCAGCCAACATAGATAAACCTAGTACATATGCCTCAACTAGAATAATGCCAAGCTTAATGTGGTACCCAAAAACAACAAAACATGTGAGCTAAAATTTAATCAAACAATGAACGACTCAGATACACGTGCCCTTAACTACAATGTGATAGAAGACATGAATAAAATGAAAGAAAATATTTCCATGTTTGATATTTGTTATTTACCACAACAACGTGAGCTCTTACACGATGCTTTTAGTCCCGATGACGCTTAGAAAATGATGTTTTTTGTTACTGAAAACATACTTTCAAAAAATTATGCACAAGAAATACACAAGGTAGAAATAACAACATCCATAAACGCAGCCAGTATAGGTGCTTTCTCAAAATCTTTTAGGTACCACCTTTTATGCTCACGTACGAAATTTTTAATTTCAATGTGCATAATCGTCTAGCAGATTTAGGTGTGTCGTCTAACATAATGCCCTTTTCTATATGCCAAAAAATAAACGTTGTTACGCAAATAACAAGAACCAGAATTATATAGCTAGATAGGACATACATCAAGGTAAAAGGTGAACTCAAGGATGTATTAATCAGACTATCATCTAATCCTAGGGTGGACCAAACAATAGATATCATCATTGTCGATATACCATAGAGTTATGGGTTGTTTTTAAGTAGAGATTGGTCGGAAAAACTTCAAGTTTAATTTTCCACCAATTAGTCTCATTTGTGGCGTCCTTACAAATGTAAAGCGAATCAAAACCATGTAAATAGTGAAGCACACAGTGACGGAATTGGAAGGTAAGAATGAACCCATAAGCTTTGCACATTTTGTATTGGGTAATTACTTATTTGAGATTGATAATAGATGTTATGAGACGTAGAAATCTAAACTACCATCAAAATTACAATCTAAACTACACCCACAAACCCATAATAGCGCTTGTACATTATTTGCTAACTTAGGATTTAGTTCAACTAACAAAACCAAAATTCCTTATATGTGGACCATGTTCTTTGATGGCTCCAAGACACAAGATGGAGTCGGATCAGGATGTGTCCTAATTTATCCTGGGCAAGGAAAAACGCTCATATCATGTCTCCTAGAGTTTTAATGCACCAAGAACATCGCAGAATATGAAGCATTAGTTCAAGATCTTAAAAAGGCCATCGGTCTCAAGGTGAAATATCTTAAGGTGTTTGGTGACTCTGAAATCATCGTATGATAGGTAAGGAACACTATTCACTGCATGTCTCTGCATCTAAACGCATATCAACAAGAGGTATGGAATTTTCTTTACTCATTCGATGCATTTAATATTACTTATTTACCTCATAATCAAAATATAGATGCAGATATATTGGCTAATGCAACATCTAGATTAATGCCTCCTGATGATGGTTTCTCTGTCGAAATGATGTTCAGGCCTTCCATACTAGACAACATCACAAATTAGAGAGTATTTGATAGTGACACACAAATTATCAATTTTCTTACTAGCTCAGACACTTTCCAAGATGCAGTGATAGACGATGAGACACATCAGCAAGAGTTACAAACCTATAGGGAGGAGAAAAGCAAGGTAAAAACCAATTGTGTTCCGAAGAAAATTTTAACTCTTGAGAAACTATTCGATTTGAAATCAAAGTTTAAGAGGAAAGCCAACCCAAAGAACAATAGTTCTACTATGATGCACTTCTTAGTCAATCTTGGAACCTTTGAACAGAGAAAATATGTTAATCTGGGCACATGTTGTTCAGACACAGAAAAACATACATTCACAAAATTGTTTAAGAAGTATCAAGATGTTTTTGTGTAGACTTATAATGATTTCAAAACATATGATACCCAAATAATACAACATGTGATCCCTATTAAAGAAGGTATCAATCCATTTCAGCAGAAGCTCAGAAAGATACATCTAACTCTTGAGCCTCTTATACAGAAAGAATTAAAGAAGTTATTCGATGCATGAATCATATTTAAAGTTCGACATTCAACCTGGGTTTCTAATATGGTTCCCGTAAGGAAAAAGTAGGGAGAAATTAGGATTTGTATAGATTTCTGGAATCTAAATCATTCTTCCGATAAGAACAACTACCCCATTCCCCCGATGGAACAAATCCTCCAACTTGTTTCGGGATCTGAGTTATTTTTCTCTATTAGATGAGTTTTCAGGATATAATCAGGTTCTCATAGCAGAACCCGGTCAATTAAAGACCACATTCTGGACCAAGTGGGGAATGTATTCTTATAAAAGAATTCCCTTCCGCTTGATGAACATGGGAGCTATGTTTCAAAGGGAAATGGATATCTCTTTTAAAGGATTAATTGGTCAAAGTGAGGTGGTTTACCTTGATGATGTTACTATCTCTTCAAAGAAAATGGAAGACCATCCGAAGAATCTAAAACAGATATTTCAACGATGTAGGAAATATGGGATCTCTTTAAATCCCAAGAAAATCATATTTTTTGTTTCAGAGGGAATATTATTGGGACATGTGATCTCCAAAGACAGAATTTTGGTGGATCCAGAAAGGACAAAATCCATTCTACAAATTCCCCCACCACATAGAAAAAAATCAATGCAATCATTCTTTGGCAGAATAAATTTTGTAAGAAGATTTGTTCCATGTTTTGTTGAAATTGTGAAGTCGCTTCAAAGAATGATAAAAAAAGGACATTTATTTTAAATGGACACTAATGAATAAAGAAGCATTTGAAAATATCAAAGTTGTCGTAGTTGTTGCACCATCTCTGCGGAGTCCAGATTTTAACAAATATTTCTTGCTATATACAGTTGTGTCTGATCACTCCTTAGTAGCGGTGGTCACACAAAAATATGAGCAAGGATACAAGTATTTTGTCGCATTAATGAGCATTGGATTACAAGGTGTTGAACTGAGCTATCCTCCAATGGATAAGGAATATTTTGTTGTCCATAAATCCATCAAACAATTCAGACCTTATATTCTTAAAAAATCATACAAAAGTTGTCATCCCTCACCCAAAGGTCAGGTCATTGTTTGTTCAAAGAGAATTGGGAGAGCAACAAGGAAATTGGATGACATCCTTACAAGAATACGACCTTGAATTTAAACCAGATAATATCGTGAAATTTCAAGTCTTATGCAAATTAGTGACGCAAGGTACCAATGATGAAGAACAAGAGAACGGATGGCAAGGTGAACCAACAATGTATACTCAACAAGTTCCATATGTCCTATCCATTGAAGGGTCATACTATAATGACCTCAAATATTGCTTGCAGCATGACATAGCCCCAAATTACCTTAATGCTAAGTAGAAGAGATAACTCAGGTTGAATTCTTTGCAATATCAATTGTTCCATGGCATTCTATTTAGAAAGAACTATAATGGGGTGTTACTCAAATTCCTTGAGAAACAAGATGTTGATAAGGTTTTAAAGGACATGCATGAAGGACTTGTTCATGGCCATTTTTTGGGGACACAATTGCTCACAAAGTGTTGAGAGATGGATATTATTGGTCCACATTGTTCAAATATGCCCATGCATATTAAAGAAGTTGTGAAGCATGTCAGAAGGTTGCGGAAAGAGAACGCAAATTTTTTATTTCACTCCAACCTATTTCTATTGAAGAGCCATTTGAAAAATGGGTTTTGGACATCATTGGTGAGATTAACCCCCATTCCTCTAAACAATACAGGTAAATCCTAACCACTGCCAATTATTTTACTAGATGGATTGAAGCAGTACCATTGGTAAAAGTAAATGAAGAGGTAGTGATTAATTTTCTTGAACAAAACATCATTACAAGGCTCGGAGTTCCTAACTCTCTAGTGTTTGATAATGCAACTTATTTTTAATCTTTAAAATTATATGATTTTGCATTAGAGAAAGAGATTATTTTGAAGTACTCTGCCAATTATAATCCTCAAGGTAATGGACTAGTAGAATCTACAAACAAAAACATAATCTATATCCTCAAACGAATTATGGTTGATCACCAAAGAAATTGGCACAATGCTTTGTCAAATTCCCTCTAGGTCAGTCACGTCACTCCTAAGTCTGCCATAGGAAACTCTCCATATTTCCTTTTTTTATGGGAAAGAAGTATTTTTACCCTCAAACATCTACCTTCCTTCCCTACAACTCACTCAGCAATCCCGAGGAAGAGAGTGCCCATCATTGAACAATGCATCAATATCTTGCTAAGCTTAGAAGAGAGTCACACTAAAGACAAAAACGAGTTTGAATCTCACCAACAGACCATGAAACGCTGGTTTGATAAGAAATTTGTTGGTGAGAAAGAATTCCAAGTTGGGGACTTAGTCCTCAAATGGGACAAGCGACATGAAGATAAAGGGAAACATTCAAAGTTCCAACAACTTTGACTTGGTCCTTACCTCATCAAAGAAAAAATTGGTCAATGTACCTTTCGGTTACAAAACCTTCAAGGGGAAGTTGATTCCCTCTCAGTTAATGGACAAATCCTCAAACATTACATCACCTAGCCGTTGAGGTTGCTTTCACTTGTACATAAATAAATAAAATCCTATTTGTTTTCCCTTTTGTTTCCCAGTATGATTTGATTGGACTTTTGATCCTTCTTGAGAGTTGTCACCGCGATTTTGAATTCCCTATAACTTAGTATTGGTCATATATTTAATCTGTAACACATATGGTGTAAATATCCTAATGTCTATGTGATATGTTGTTCAATCCACTTATCTACCCAGCCATGCAAGCTCCATTATGTACTATCCCGAGTCATATCTAGTGGAGGAACATATCTCATCAATACACAAGAACAGTGGAAAGAAACAAAGAATCAAGAGACGCAACTTAAGAACAAATTGCCATGTTATGTGAAATAAAACAAAAATGATTTAGAAGGGGTGTTCGCAGTATGCCAGGAATCGTAACACGGGAAGTTCGATCATCTATAATCAAGTTAGAATATCTCACCATCACAGGTGCCACCCCTAATGCCTTCAAAGGTTAACTAGAATCCCCACATCCATCTCTCTCTCTAAACATAAGAGAATCAAATCTTATAAAGGTAAAGTTTTGGGGAAAGGATTTCTGGATCACATGGGACATGCAAGTATCTTCGTCAGGGATATGGATGCTTGATGGTAGCAAAACAAGGCTTGTGACACCAGCATGACTCCGTCAGGGCTATGGACGCTCGTTGGTAGCGGAGAAACACCAAATAAATGCATTATGACTTGTATTCTCATCATTATACTTCCTACACCTCCTCCTCTAGTCATTTCTCATATGAATAAGGATTAATTTAAAATTAATATGGTCAAAGGAAGAGTCTTGTCCCTCTTTATGTCATCCTAGTTCTTTCAAGATCAAATCTATGGGACCTATCTTTTATCTCTTATGATTTTGCACAATGAGTGCACCCCTCCCAAAATATGTGTGGACATCATCTTATAGAGTTTCAGAGCTTTGCCCCATGTATTTCCATTTGTTGTGACAAGCACTACAACCCTCCATTTTCCTTTACTTTTATTTGCATCTTCTCTATAAAATGTATCCCCTTGATATTTTTATGTGGAAAGAGATTTTCTTTGACCTCTCTTTACCTCAAGTCTCTTAGGGAAATCTTGTTCACCTTAAGAAAGCATGTGCAAAAGGAAGTACTTGAAAATTTTCATTTTTTATCAAGTTGGGGGAAATCGGTCAAGTTGGTTCTAACTCCTCCTATGTACATCAGAGGATTTCTATATAAATCCTTTGATGTACATCATAGGAGTTCCCCTCTTTACCTCTGATAGCCTTCCCTATCGCACAAAGTTTGGTCTAACTCCTCTGATGAAATCGGAGGAGTTGGGTCCAAATCCTCTGATTCCATACAAGGGAGTTTCTTCCAAGTCTCTCGATAAGTTCAGAGGACTTTGAGGAAAGTTCTTCGATGAACATCGAAGGACTTCCCACTGAGTTCTATGATGTTCATCGGGGAACTTCCTCCCAAGTATTATAACCTTAACCACCCTACCTACCTTACATTTAATGCAAGACTCAAGGATCTATTTATACATGAACAATCCACACTTTCCATTATCATGCTTAGTATATGTAAGAAGAGTCGCTTTCAAACCAAGAGTGTGCCAATTCATTGTAGTTGGACTCGCATCTTATCATTACCCTCCATGTGGCATTAGGTTAACAGGTATGTTTGGTCTCTTTTTTTCACCTACTAGGGTTAGGGTTTTTCTTCCTTTTACCTCATCATTATTTTCCTTTTCCACACTTATCCCTTGTTTCTCCCTCTTCCCTATCCTTATTTCACTACACAAACAATGGTTACCAAACATTAAAACTTCTTGCTTGCACCCTTACGAAACTTTTGCGGCCCTACTTGCCATGCACCACCTTCAAATATTTGAGTCCGCCTAAAGTTGGCCCTAATAATAAAGAGCATTTCATTGAAGCCCCAACCATAGAATCTCTATTAATCACAAGGTGAAGAGGCCATTTTTCACTCTCGGTCAGACCCTTAAGTCTAGACCAGACCCTTTCCAATTCTGCGAGATTTCATCAGAAATGTTGTTGTAAACTCCTCTTATCGTATTGGAGGAGTTCTTGTTAACTCCTCTGATACGATCGAAGGATTTATAAGACCATTGCCCCCCTCCGCTTGGACCTTAGAAAAATAACTCCTATGATCATATCGGAGGAGTTCCAAGTAACTTTGTTGATCCCCATTATACTTTGGAAATGCAAAAAATAACTCCTCTGATGTGTTATCAGAGCAGTTAAACTTAACTCCTTCAATTCACATCAGAGGAGTTGCTATTAACTCTACCAACCGAAACTATTTCACTTCGTAAACTTTAGCACGAACTCCCTCGATTTTCATTGGAGGAGTTAGTCTTTAAACCTCTGATTTTTCTTTTTGAGCATACTTTTCACCTGTTCTTCCTCAAATTTCCACCAAGTTGCTCAAGTATGCATGTCATCGCTTTAATATCCTCAAATGATGACTCCCTAACTAGTGGTGACACTAATGATTCCTCTAGTAATTCAAACTCTTTAGTAGAATTAAATTGTATGTTATATTATAATATATGCACTAAACTCATATTTCATTGCAAGTTTAAGTATGTCACCTCGAAAGAAAACAACAAGCAAGGCATCTACAGTCGAGGCCTCAAGTAGTGGCCAACAAGCAAAGGGTGAGCCAGAAATCATCAGATCCATATATGATGATATGTCAGGACTACTGGAAAGGGATGGAGAAACATTGAAATGGGGATAAATATATCATATGTTAAAAAAATCTAATTTATCCACTGAAGCTGAAGACCCAGACGAACTTCAAGTATTCAATAATATCAAGAAGTCGAGCATATTAAAAATGGAAACACACCCAGTTGTATTCCCATGTGTTGATATCATCACATGGATCCTAAAGAACATAGATGTAAATGATAGATACGTCTGCAACGCAAGGAAAGACCCCATAGTGTCATACATGCCAGAGTATTTTTCCAAATGTTATCATATTGAGAAAGGAAGTAAGAGGCTGGAGAACAATCTCCTTAGTGAGTTTGAGTACACACCAAAGGACATGTTCCCCAAATGGTATAAGGCAGACAAGCAATTCAAGTTTAGACCTAAAAGTGGATATCCCACAAGTATCGTAAGAAGACCCTACCAGTACTTAGTATCCATGTTGTGCGGATTATATGGGGAACCTGATGCATCGCAATTCCCCCTATCTTACATGCCTTTAATATACTACTACACAAATGAGGGAGCATCATTCAACTGGGCAGACATCTTGTCTAAGAATATCATGGTGGAAATATCTATGGTAAAGAAATCCCAACCAGAAATGTTTCCAAGCTTCCATATGTCTTCATACTTGTTGGAAATCATGTGTACAACTCACAAATAACATAGGATGGGGTGGATTTGGCAACCATTTGACCCAACAATTCATGTATACTGTAAGGTGCTTTGGGAACACAAGTACCGGATGAAATACCAAAGGATATGAGAACACTTTCTGGCCCCATTATACGAGTTCATTTTATGTGCCACTCCCCCATGCATGACTGACAAGGCCATAGAGGTCATAAGGAGAATTAGGGAATGGTATTTCATGGAGCACGACACTTATATAAGGGTATATGGTGCAATGAAACCACCCCATATACTTCCTCGGTCTGTACCAAAAAATCTCATACTCTAAGAAGTGGCATACCAGACCATCATACATGGAGTTGGAGGAATGTTATACTGATTGAAGAAAGCAATTTGGACCCCGCTGCCATTGTATGTTGGAAATTACTTCTTCAAAAATTCTAAGCAAGACCAAGCATAGGTAAATAAATTGTTGTCATATCACTTTGGGGAACAGCGATACAGAAGACATGACCCCAAAAACAATGTGAAAGAACATTTCAATGAGATCGGTCTGCCTTGGGAATATACCACAGATATTTGGGAAGAATAAGAAGTGCACCAAAACTCCCGAACCTACGACGATGTCATCTTCAACAAGAGTGGCCAACTAAGAGGAAGAATTACAGATGAAGAAAAAGATAGAGAAGAAGCCAAGAAGAAAGTAGAGGAAGAAGAAGCTGAGAAATATCCTCGTACTTCCTCATCGATACATTCAGTTTCAACAAAAAAGATAGAGGAAGGATTGACTAATAAAAAGAGGGACAAAGAAAGAGTCTTAAAAAAGACAAATGATGTAGGAAAGAAGAAGTGAAATATTGAAGTAGACAAGTCCAGGGCTAGAGCTGAGGAAAAGGAAAAAGTTACATCTGAGAGAAAATTCAAATAAAAGGATCACGCAGCAAGGGAAGCAATAGCCAGAGCCGCAACAAAACAAGCAGAAAAGGCAGCTAAAGAGGCAGCCGACAAAGCAACTGAGGCAGAAGACAGAGGGGGCGACACTCAACCAATGGAAACGAATATCACATAAATGTTTACTTCAGATATAGGAACAAACATATCAGGTGGTGGTTTAAGGCTTGGGCTCTCGGAGCCATTCCAACCAAGCAAGGTACTTGACTTAAGGAGATTCACCTATGACAACAAGACAGGTTGAATTGTGCAGGAATGGGTGAAGAAATTGTCGATGATAGAAGGAATGTGTATCTCGGTTGTCACACACGTTCATGTGACGAGAGATGTAAGGGAAGAGCCCATAACTATAGCTATAGTTGGCTCCACATTTATGAACACTAACGTAGACAACATTCAGAGATTGTGCCAACTAAATGAAGAGAAAGAAGCAAATATCAAGGAGCTGGAAGAAAAGATTCAGCAAGTCAAGATTGATGAAAGAAGCCTTCAAAGTTTCAAGGTTAGTGAAAAAAGGTCAGAAGTGATCTAGAAGAAGACATCGTAGACATGTATGCTAACATGCACCTCTTTCAAGACTCAGTTGTGGTAATCATTGAGCAAAACAATCATATACAGATAAAGCTAACACCCTACAAAATTATCTGAGGAGGAATTGATGACATCGACAAATGGATAGGTGAAAATCTCAACACACCTCCAGAATTATACAGACCGTCAAAATCAGACTGAAAAACATACTTGTACGCGCTTGACAATTATCAATAGGTGGGATATAAACTTGATAGGGAGGTTACTAAATCATTGGGAATATGCTCAAGAATACATAAACATGTGTAGGAATTGATCAAGAGTAGCAGACAAAAAAAGCTAGACAAGTTGGGAAAATATATTGTGACAGAGGAGTTGATAGACAAGGTGTATGATAGCATGAATCAAGGGAGAGAAGTGGTTGAAGAAGCCACTACCATCAACACTGACCTCGTAGATCAACACCTGTTGCAACAGGTAAAACTCCATACCATGATATGAGCTTTCATGACCACACTAGAAAAAGACATGAGCACCCTAGAAGATAGTGTAGCCATGAACAATGCAGCTTTGGAGCATCTAGTTTACATGAGAATAAGGTCCCTGTTTGACGAACTAAAAATTCAGACGACATACATCAAGGACAAAAACCCATGATTGAAGATGAAATAGTGGCTTAATAATGACAACACTTGTTTTGTGTTTTGTCTTTTTCTCAACCAACCACAATTTTGTCCTTAATATACACTTGTCATTAGGAATAGGAATTTGAACCATTTTTGTAACCGCTTCTTCAAGAAGAAGGTGAAGAGTCACCTAGGAGTTACTTAGAAAACTGTATAAAGTAGAGTGGAGGCCCTTTTGAAAGGGGCTTTTTATGTTCAAACATTGTACATTTGTGAACTATTTTGGGAATACAGTGTCAACTAATATTGAAGAGTTTTTTTGGGGGGAGTTTTCATGTATTATTGTTGAAACTGCTAATAAGGAGAAGCCCTCAAGGCCATCTTTTGGAGAAGGAGTTATTTTGTGTGTGAGGCAATCTAAGCAGTGAATATGAATGTAGATCATATGCATTGTAAGAATGTTAGTTTGTTTATGGATTAATTCTTATGCAATCTATGATATTTTACAGTTTTTAAGTGTTTCTTTGAATACCTTTGTGCCTTGATCTTTATGAGTTGTTAATGTGTGCATTGTTGTAACTTGGACTAATCTAATTATATGTATGTGTACATGCTTGTTTTTTATTCTGCTCTTCTATTCCAGCTATCTTTGTAGTAGTTTATGCACGATTCGGTTTCATTTTTCTACTCATTGATTACTTTAGTTTGCTCCTAGCTAGGATAGGTTAGATCGGATTAGTAATAGATTAATTTGCATTTCATACATATTCTTCATCTACATATTTTCATTGCATATCCACTCATCATCCATCCTCATTGGAAGACCGGTTTGTAACCAACCGAAACCCCAAAAACAATATCAATGGAAAACTAGCCAAATTTCGGATGGGACTCCTAATCCAAACGGTGCATAGTCTAGTTGGGACCGTGTACCGGGGGGTACCCCTTGCTGTTGTCGGGAAAAATTAGACCCATCAACATGGGGATGTTAGGATATTTAGACACTTAGGAGTTAGTTAATATCATCTTGGTTTAATGTGTCTTTAGGTAAAAGCGTGTTTCTTTAGTTTGCATTAATATGCATTTGTAGTTATGCAATCAGACAGTCACGATATGTTCTAGACATAGATTGATATTACTATTCATATTCTCCTCAATCTTAACGAATAAATTGATATGTGGCTTAACACCTTATTTTTCCATGATCTCTATTGAAAGAGCATGGAGTGTCATTTGTTTATGATCAATTGTGAGAAACTCTCTTGTAAAATATTTTTCTTTTGCATTAATATATTGTCTCAAGTGGCCATGTTGGCTCGAGTTGTGGACTATTTCCCTCTTCAAGGGTTTTAACCACATAAAAACATCGGTTTGTTGATATTTGATCTATTTGTGTGAGTGGTTATCGAATGTGTTCATCCTGTGTGGGAATACCCTGTTTGTCGAACATAAAGTAGAAAAAATGTATTCACTCACTCCAAAGTTGAGTGAAAAATATTTTTACATGAACAAAAAATAATTCAATTTATTAATTACACTACAGAAGAATAATATACAAATTGGTGTACATCAATGCAAATCATTTACTATAGTTCTCACTAAACGAAAGCAGGAACTAATCAAATAGTTACGTTGTAAGTTGTTTATATTGTGAACAAGCAATCATTGGGATTTGTCAACCCAACCTTTGAAAAAATGACCTATGTCCTCTTGTTAGCACACTTTTTCACCCTACAATCATATCTTATATAAATGTAATTCATCGATGGAAAAGTGGCTAACTCAAGGAGTGAATGCCCCAATTGTCACATGTGAACCTCCTCTCCATTCGAGCTGGTGCATACCAACCTCTGGGGGGAGTCCCTAGGTACCTTACTATTGATTTGGATCTGATTTTATACAAAAGAAACACAAAAAAGTAGCCAAGTTGTCTTGTACATCATGTAAAAACTACCCAAGGCGTAAGGAAAAAGATAGTATAATCTCTTGGAAGGATCCCTGTAGTGTTAGTGTGAGAAAGATGGTTAGAAAGAGGGGGAAAACCCACTTAAAAGTTTGAAAATAATCACAATAAGAGGCTATGAGATACTAATTAATGCAAAAAGTAAAGACACAATACCGACAAGAAATGAAAGTTCAATTAAATACAAGAAGAACTCTTCTTTATTAATGGCTTTCCAGAGAGTTGATTGCACCAGAGTAGACAAGCAAAAAAATGGTACAATGGTTATCCTCACACAAAGAAAGAGTATCTAGATTACACAAAGGAAGAGAGAGAGAGAGAGTATTTATGTATGACGTTGTTGCAAACATCCGACCCCTGAACAATGAAGAACTCACTCCAATATATAGACTAGTGAGGGTGCACTTCCCAATGAATAATAGAGGGTGCACATGTGGGTAAGTTTGGAAGGTAAGGTGCATGGGGGAGGTAATTAAGAGTGTGATATAATGTGCATGAGAGAAGAGTGATTTATGTGCACATGTGGGAGGGTTTAGGAAGGGAGGACAGGCACACATGTGAAGACAAGAGATCACATGGGAGATGAGTGCACCGTAATTTTTGGGGAAGAGGACACATGGGAGAAAGAATACATGGGAAGAGTCCCATGTGTGAGGGAAGAAAGGATAAAATTAATGCATGGAAAGAGGGAGGAGGAGTTATGAGAATGAGAGGAGGTGTTAGTAAGGAGGAATAATAGAGTTGCACCCTAAATAATAGGGAAGAGGATGCACAAGAGAGTGAGTGGTCAAGGAAGAAGGTGCATGTGTGGGAAAATTAACGAGGTTAAGGAGGATTTTAGATGAGATATTCACTAGGAATAAGGAGGGAGTGAGGGAGATAGGTTATGCATGGGAGGAAGAGTGGAGTGAGAAAGAGGAAGATCATCATACGTGTGAGAAAAGAGGAGCAAGGGAGGCAGACATGAGAGTGGAAAATATAGCTAAGTGAGAGGGATATCTAATGGAGGAAAAGAGTGGTACATGGGGAAATATAAACAAGTAGGATTCACATGGAGGGAGTAACAATGGAAAGGAGGAAGCATGAGTTAGCTAAGAGGAGTTGTGCCCTAATTAATAGGGAGTTATGATGCATGAGTGAGGAATAAAGAATTTAATGCACAAAAAGTGACATAATGGAGAGTGAAGCGAGAGAAAGGTAAATAGGCTTAGAATCATGCAAGGACCAATATTGAATGCTCAAAATTGTCATAAAATTCTTTGGTCAATGCCTCCTAAAAACTAAGGCACCTGCTAAAAATAACAATCTCTCTCCAATCCACGTGAAACTATGCTAGCTCTATCTATGAAGAAAAAACAACCAGCAACCAGTCACATACCTGTCTCTTATGGGAACCAACCTTTGACTCAACAAGTGCTCAATCTGTGTAAAATCTCTTAATTCCAGCCAAAATGGACTATGCTAGATCTTAACCCTCGAGATTTTCAAGGGTCAAAATCCAGGGGTTAACAATGGCGACTCAAGGAGACAGGATCCCCCTATGGGATGTCGAGAACCATACAAATCTTTGTCTCTGTAAATTGAAAATGATACTCTATGAGAACTGAAGGAATGAAGAAACTGACCCATGTACCAAAGTGAAAGGAAAAGGCCATGTAAGTTGGCCTGTGATACCAAATCCTATCCAATGGGAAATGGATTCAAAGAAATATAAAACTCCCACTAATAAATTGAAACACAAAGGGTCTCATCCAAATATACTTCTTGCTACCACCTACATGTACACGCCTCCCTGTGGTAAATGTGTTGAAGTCGATGCATGGGAGAGAGTCACTTAGTCAGATGTTAATAAGGTAAACACCTACCAAGTGCGAAGGAAACCCACCAATAATGTCAAGGGGTCCTAAGGTACAAGCACAACTTGTCATTGTGAAAGATGTTATGAAGTTGAACAATGATGAGGATCATCCATTCAAGGCCCAATAATGCCCAGCCTTGTCAAATGTGAGATAACTGCCAATGAGGATAACGACCATCAAAGTGCTCCACTTTTGGATCATATGTAGATAATGTGTCGATGTCGATGCAGGATGATTTGTTGAAAAGAAGGGAAATGATGCAAACTCTTCCCTCGGCATGAAGTGATAAGTCAAGAAGATATAGGATGTATGGTACCATGTCCCTATGGTTGAATGAGGGGGATGACTGACCCAAAGCAGAAGACTCAATGATAAGTAATGAAGAGACAATACATAAGATGACTCAAGACTCTCCTATGTCTCTTCAAATCTACCCATCCTAAAGGATCAATGCTTAAGAACATGAACAAACAGGACCCCATCCAGGATCACTCTAATGATATGACACACATGCTCAACATATGTAAGATACGTAACTCAAATTTTGACCCATGAATAACAAAGTGGAAATACACTATACTATGAAAGGAAAAACATCACAAGACATGACCACATGTTGATATAAGATGACAAAAATCAGCGACACTAAGTTAAAGCTAAAAATTAAAATAAATGAATGGAAACACTCTTCAAATGAAAAGGTAAATTGTTTTCATAAAACATAAAAAAATAAGCAAGAAGGGAAAAATTGAAATGAGATGCGAAAAGGAAAGACAACTACCCCTAAAACCAATTTTTTTACCTCAAAGCTGCCATGATCAAATCAACATACTTGAAATACCAATGTAACCATGCAGCCAGGTGATCATTGAGATGGGAAATATCGACATATTCAACCTTCTGATGCAACCAACTGTGAAATCTCATACATCGAAAAGATGTTGTGATGTGCTTGCTAGTGAAGTCATAATTTAAGGGTGTTGGTTGGAATTTGGAACATGGTTCTTCAACAATAGTGAGCATGAATGCATGAGAGCCGAAACTCTTAGAATCTACCTGTTGAAATACCTCCATCATTCTGAGCTCAACTGGAACATGATAAACCTTGATATCCAAGCACTTATCAGTCATAGGATCCTAAAGAACAACCTATGAATGTGGGATCATAGGAAACATGTAAGGGATATCATTCTCTAGTTGAACCAAAAATATCTCGTCCTATTGTAATGGTATCTGATCAAACTATTCATGAACCACTGTTGGGATATGTACGGATGAAGTATCTTGTTTACAGTTGACTTGTGGTTCTTCCTCTTTAAATTTTGTATCACCACTAATGGAAGGAGCCAATGAACTCTATTGAGCACTCAAATATTCACCTTCATCTTCATGAAACTCTGCATATGACACAAGTGGTGCAACTATTGGTTCCTAATCATCACTAGAAACTCGATAATATGAAAGGTTCTCTTTTATAGAAACTACTTTCTTGCAAATCTTGGGCAACTAAAAGGAGAGAAGCTAGTATGATTCCATTGTAGCGTTCCTCTGTAATATCAACAAGTTCCCACAATCCTTGGACAACCGAAAAGTATTCCTCAATTCTTTGAGTAGCCAAAAAATCTTACCCGAAATTTGTTAGTCCCTGCTTTAAAAATAGATCACGAAATTCTGGATCAAAAGTAGAGGCATAATTCACCATAAAGTGTCTCAGTTGATATTTGACGAGAAGTTTATCATATACCCTCATAAATATGACATGAAACTCAGGAATATTTTCATCTTTTCTCTGTTTAATGTTAATAAAATACCAAATATCCAACATTCACTATGCATATGCATCCTCCATGACTAATCATGATCTTCCTTTAATGGAGTCACCAATGGATGTTGTTAAGTTGTGATCTTAAGAAGGATGTGTTGGATCGAGTCTGGATGATCTTCGTTCGTTCCTTGGTTGATTCATCTTTGTATCATGTGGAGTCACCAAGTGAGTTAAAATAAAGTATAATAATCAAAATAAAAACAAACTGTTGTTTTTTTCACCAAGGTTTGTGTTCCCCAACAACGACGCCAATTTTTAGCACACTTATTCACCCTCCAATCAGATCTGAGATAAATGTAAATCAACGATGGAAAAGTGGTTAATTAGAGGAGAGAATTTCCCAATTGTCACTGGAAAACCTCCACCATGTTCAAGCTAGTGTGTTCCAACCTTAGGGGGGACTCCCTAGGTACCTCACTGTTGATTTCGATCTGATTTTCTGCAAAAGAAACACAAAAAACAATAGCAAACTTGTCGTGGACAATGTGTAAAAACCACCCAAGACATTAGGAAAAATATAGTATAATCACTTGGAAGGATCCTTGCAGTGTTAGCATGAGAAAGATGATTAGAAAGAGGAAAGAAACCCACTTAAAAGATAGAAACTAATCACAATAAGAGGCTATGAGCTACTAATCAATGCACAAAGTAAGGACACAATATCGACAAGAAACGAGATCAATACAAGGAAAACATTTATTTATTAATGGCTCACTAGAGGGTTTATTGTGCCACAATAGACAAGCAAAAAACTAGTACAATGGTTATCCTTGCACAAAGAAAGAGTAGTTAGAGTATAGAGAAGAAAAATGAGAAGAGAAAGAGAGAAAAAGAGAGAGAGGGAGAGAGAGAGTATGTATGTTTCTACTGAGAATAACTAACCCCTGAACAATGAAGAGGTCATTGTTGGGCATTAATTTTGACTTTTTTTCCAACCACTTTCATCCCCATTTCACCTTAAAACCTCCATTTTTGTCTACTTTCACTTAATTGATGGCATTGTTATCACACAATCTGTACTTTACCAAATCCTAAAGGCAAGTAGGCCTAGATTGGCCTAACACGGAGGTGGCCCTGTGATCCAGGAGGCTCCCTAAGTCCAGAAAATGCTCAAAAATAAAAGTTATCGGAATTGAATGAAACCAATTCCATTGCAACCGGCTCGTCGCACTAATTCTGACCATATATTTACTTTCTCAAACAGATGTTGTATGCGAGATTTATCGCAATGTGATCTTTTTCCCAAACAGTGAAAAAGTCAAATGGGTCAACCGTAAAATAAGTCAACGCTGACATCATGCTGACATGGCAGCGTGACAAATGGCAAAGGCACAGTGGGCTCCGTACAGTTGACATGGACCAGCCAGAGTGTGACACATGTCACCACTAGAAGGGTGACACGTGGCACGCTTGTACAGGTGCCATGTGGCCCTATCGTACGGTGACACATGGCAGGTACAGACAATGACCGAGCAAACAAGTGGCAAGTATGGCACTGACACATGGATGAATCATTGAATAACATATGGCATCAGAGGACAACGAATGGTGGGGTGCCACGTGGCCCAAACATGGGCTGCCACGTGGCACCCATTGGTTGGTTCGTCATCTATATGCAAAAATGGTTGAAGTGGATGAGAGTTATCGCACTCTGACCATTTTCCTAAACAGCTAAAAAGTCAAACAGGTCAACAATAAAATAAGTCAACGCTGACATCAACATGACATCATGCTGACATGGCAACGTGACACGTGGCAAAGTGGGCTCCGTACAGTTGACATGGACCAACCAGAGTGTGACATGTGTCACCACTAGAAGGGTGACACATGGCATGCTCATACAGGTGCCATGAGGCCCTACTGTACGGTGACACATGGCAGGTACAAACAATGATCGGGTAGACAAGTGGCAGGTACGGCACTGACACATGGATGAATCATTGATCGATACATGGCATCGGAGGACAATGAATGGTGGAGTGCCATGTGGCACAAACATGGGATGCCACATGGCACCCATTGGTTGGCTCGTCATCTATATGCAAAAATGGTTGAAGTGGATGATAATTGAACCAAATACCTCTCTTCCCATTCAAGCGCTTTCACAAAGGACCGATTACCATTGCGCCAAAGATGTTACATGTAGAGCCTAATCGCTTTAAGCTATATAAAGTGTATTTGTGTTGAATGGTGGCGGAAGGGGGTTGGGGCTAAGCCTCAACCCATGGGCATGTTATACAATATTTAACCACCTGCCAAAGGAGTGGGGGGCTCTAACCATATCCGTGTGCTTTTAGCTCTGGGTTTGGCCATATGGCTTGTTATGCGACCGAGCATCGAGAAGTAAGGGGCCAGCGCATAGCCCTTTGAGTTGGCGCTTGGCCACCTCTTTTGCATGTGACCAAGTTTAAGGGGTGCACGCACAGGGAAATGGGGCATAGCCCTATTTTTAATCAAAAGTGGGTTTTTACCTTTGGGTTATGGATTTTTTATTCATTTTAGGCCTATAATAGGAGATTTTTGGCCATTTGAAGGGGGATTTGATCCCAAAAAGAGGCCAGATTCTTGTGGGAAGTTGGGCTTCCTCATCTGAGCCTAAAAAATATATAAACCAGGTTTTTTGAGCTTGAGAGGGGAACTTTTTGATGCACGTATTTTGAGGAGTAGCTTGTGTAATTTTCCCATTTCTCATGTTTTGAGAGGCATTGAGTCATGTTTTGAGAGGAGATTGTTGAGGCTGGTATGTGTCTGAACAAGGAGGTCTTGTACATCAGATCATAAGCCTTTTGTAACAGAAAAGAGCCAATGTAAAGAGAACTTGAGCATTTGAAGAGCAATAAAGAGTTCCTGCACTTGGAAGCGGGCCTGAAGACGTAGCCAAAGATTGGTGAACTCCGTGAACAAATTCTTGTGTCTACTTATCTTTCTTGTTTGTTGTTATCTTCTCTTATTTTGCAGCATGGTTTATGATGGCTGAACTCTTTAATCATTTATGAGCATCAAGTAAAAGTCATAATTGTTATTCTGCAACAAGTTATAGAGTTTTATGTGTTTCGCATTCTTATCGATCCAATGCATAAAGTACATTAAACTTAACTTGCAATTTGTCAATAAAACCTATCATTTTTTTATCAAGTTTATGGTATCAAAGGCATTTGGTTTTGAAGGTTTGACAGGAATTTCAAGCATTGGATGCTCACCAGAGCCAAACTCAAGCAAGGAGAAGGCCAACTTGAGGCTCTTAATCCATAGATTCAAAGGAGACCTCATAAACAAAAGATGTCTTCACCGAGAAAACTAGGTCCTTTTGCATCTGAGAACGATTTATTTGAGGCATTTCAATTGATGAAAGCCATGGTAGAATAAATTTACCATGAAAGAGGACAACGAAGAAATCCAAAGGTTGAAGAAGGTGAATCTTCAGTAAGAGCAGAAGGAGGAGTTGGAGGTGGTGGACCTTCAGAAACTTCTTCTCTTTCAACCTCGTCATCTACAAGTGAAGCAAGTGTACATTCTTCCAAGAATAAGCAACCTAAAAAAACTCAGCATTCTTCTTATATGCCTTTATTAAAGCTTGATATAAAGTTTAATTTACCCACTTATGATGGTGAATTAGATGCAGAAATGATAGATAATTGGGTTAGACAATTAGAAGTCTATTGTAGGATACAAAGGATTGTTGATGATGAAACAAAGATCCAACTTGCAAGTCTCAAATTGGGAAGCACAACTCTCATATGGTGGGAAAGAAAAACTAAAGATGATCTCAAGAAAAATGGTAAAACAATCTCTTCCTGGAATGATTTTATCACTGCATTGAAGAAACAGTTATATCCATTAGCATACATGCAACAAGAAATGATGAATTGGCAAATTTTAAGGCAAGCTAAGAATCAAAGTGTACAAGATTATACTCAAACATTTCATAAAAAAGCATTAAATTTGGGTATTCCTTTATATACACAAGAGACACTCCTAAAATATATTGGTGGTTAACATTCTTATCTCAAGCACACTATTCTTATGTTAAATCCTTCTATCTTTGATGAAGTATGTGTACAAGCCATTCACATTGAATCAAGTAAAGGGAATTTTGGTGATAGTGTTTCTACAGATACTTGGCAAGGAAAGGATTCAGGGAAAAAAAAAGAGAAAGAGAAGAAGACAACCACAGCAAGCAAGGAGAAACCTACTTGCAAGCATTGCAAGAAGGTAGGCCATGATGAAGATTATTGTTAGATATTACATCCCGAGTTGAAGCCAAAGAAGTATGTTGATCAAGGGAGAAAGAATACCACAGCTACAATAGTTCAAGTGGATCTGGGATTAGACTCTGGTGATGAGACAAAAATTGTAGCTATGGGAATCCGAGGTATAAATTATGTTACAAGTACTAGCTCTTCTAATTCAGATGTTGTAAATGATGAGTGTAAAAGGAGTGAACTTTTCCACATAAGGGTCATAACAAATAATTTTAAAGTTGATACTCTTGTAGACAGTGGATCACAAGCCAATCTAATCAATGAAGAGGTTGTAAATAATTTGGGACTTGAAACTAAGCCACATCCTAGACCATATCCATTGGGATGGATATGTGGTGATAATAATTTTCAAGTAACCAAGCAATGTAAAATTAAGTTTGCAATCACTTCTAGTTATGTTCATGAAGTTGAGCTTGATATGGTGCCACTGGACATATGTGGAATTGTCCTAGGAAGCCCACACCTTTATGATAGAAAAGCCATATTCTACAAGGAGAAAAATAAATATTGCTTCAAGAAAGATGGGAAAGAGTACATTGTTCGTGCTCATCGCATAAAAACTGACAGATCTTTTGCAACTACAAGGCAGTTAAAAAAAATGGTAAATGCAAGAAAATGTTTAACACTTATGTATGTAACAAATTAGGAAGTTAGTGATGTTAAACAAGAGATGATTCAGTATGTTTCTAACAATCATGAAGTGTCACCAGAAGTACATCATGAAGTTCAGCTGCACACTTTGATTATTGTTCTTGTTCAAAGGGGGAAGCATGTTTTTTCATTCTCATTCGCATATTTAGTATTTTTGTTTAGTTTGTTGCTAATCAGTGGTGTATGGCTGCTAAATGAAACAAAGAATGTAGATGATTGTGCAATAAATGGGATGATTACTTTGATAAACAATGGATCTCAATTTTTATGTTTGTTGTGATTAGTCAGGTGATCATTGTCCCAGCAGAAAGGATGGATGATATAGGACAAGTGGGGAGGCAGTACCCTCACTTCTTACTTGAGTAAAACCAGACTTTTGGTGGTCCAAAAGCTTCCAAGTGGGGAGGAATGATCCAGGAGGCTCCCTAGATCCAGAAAATGCTCAAAAATAAAAGTTCTCGGAATTGAATGAAACCAATTCCATTGCGACCGTCTCTTCGCACTGATTCTTTCCATATATTTACTTTCTCAAACGAACGTTGTATGCGAGAGGTATCACACTCTGACCATTTTCCCAAATAGCTAAAAAATCAAATAGGTCAATAGTAAAAAAAAGTCAACACTGATGTCAACATGACGTCAAGCTGACATTCCAGTGTGACACGTGGAAGAGGCACAATGGGCTCCATACAGTTGACATGGACCAGCCAGAGTGTGACACGTTTCACCACTGGAAGGGTGACATGTGGCACGCTCGTACAGGTGCCATGTGGTAGGTACAGATGATGACAGAGCAGACAAGAGGCAGGTAGGGCACTAACACATGGATGAATCATTGATTGACACATGGCATCGGAGGAAAACGAATGGTGGAATGGCATGTGGCCCAGACATGGGATGCCATGTGGCACCCATTGGTTGTCTCATCATCTATATGAAAAAATGGTTGAAGTGGATGAGAATTGAACCGAAGACCTCTCTTCCCAGTCAAGCGCTTTCACAAAGGACTGATTACCATTGTGCCAAAGATTTTACATGTAGAGCCTAATCGCTTTAAGCTATATAATTTGTATTTGTGTTGAATGGTGGTGAAAGGGGGCTGGGGCTAAGCCCTAGCCCACAGGCGTGTTATACAATATGTAACCACCTGCCAAAGAAGTAGGGGGCTCTAACCATATGCACGTGATTTTAGCTATGAGTTTGGCCATATGGCTTGTTATGCGATCGAGCGCCGAGAAGTAAGGGGCCAGCGCACAACTCTTTAGGCTGGAGCTTGGCCACCTCTTTTGCATGTGACCAAATTTAAGGGGGGGTGCGCAGGGAAATGGGGCTTAGCCCTATTTTTAATCAAAAGTGGGTTTTTACCTTTGGGTTATGGATATTTTATTGATTTTATGCTTGTAATAGGATATTTTTGGCCATTTGAAGGGGGATTTGATCCCAAAAAGAGGCCAGATTCTTGTGGGATGTTGGACTTCCTCATCTGAGCCTAAAAACTATATAAACCAGGCTTTTTGAGCTTGAGAGGGGAACTTTTTGATGCGGGGATTTTGAGGATCAGCTTGTGTAATTTGCCCATTTCTCATGTTTTGAGAGGCATTGAGTCATGTTTTGAGAGGAGATTGTTAAGGCTTGTATGTGTCTGAACAAGGGTCTTGTACAATAGATCATAAGCCTTTTGTAATAGCAAAGAGCCAATGTAAAGAGAACTTGAGCATTTGAAGACCAATAAAGAGGTCCTCCACTTGAAAGCGGGCCTGAAGACGTAGCCAAAGATTGGTGAACTCAGTTAACAAGTTCTTGTGTCTACTTCTCTTTCTTGTTTGTTGTTATCTTCTCTTATTTTGCAACATGGTTTCTGATGGTTGAACTCTTTAATCATTTCTGAGCATCAAGTAAAAGTCATAATTATTATTCTACAACAAATTATAGAGTTTTACGTGTTTCGCATTCTTATCGATCCGATGAATAAAGTACATTAAACTTAACTTGCAATTTGTCAATAAAACCTATCATTTTTGGATCACCCTATCACTGTCACCCCAACAGGGTACCTCTTTCTCTTTAGGAGGAGGAGAAAACCTCACTCCAAGGGAGACGTCCCAAGACCTAGTTGGTTGATGAAGGGTAAAAGAGCAGGTAAAACCCACCCCTCTCTAGGTCACTCAAGGAACGAAGTCGCTTTGTAAAGTTCAAGGGGTAAATGGAAATAAATGGTACCTACATGATCTGAAAAGAATCTTTTAAATGACTATGGTTGAGTTATTATGCATGCGTTTATTAACCATTTAGGAAGCTTAATGAAAGAGGAAGAAGATATGAGAATATATCACAGCCATGAACACATATACAGAACTGAAATGAAGCAATAATAAGAATAAATCATAACAAGAGAAGTGATAACAAAGTTCGGCAATCTTGCCTACGTCTCTGGGCCTTTGTCTTAGTGGATGAGGCTTATTTATTTCTGTTCAAAGCTCAATAAGTACATTGCAGTAGTTCCATAAGGCTACAATACTGATCTGGTCTTGTTCTCCTAGATCTCTAGAACCCAACAGAAGAAACGACACTCAAAATAGATGACCGAAGCTCCCAGAAATGGCTCGCAAAGATGTGCTCCTCAATAGCTTCCCTGCATAAAAATGGCTTTGGCTTGGCTTTCCTTCAGCATAACTCATCTCTAACTATCCTCCATGGCCTCAAGAAGGCCTATTTTATATAGATCTAAAGTTGGTTATCCTTCCCCAACTTCCTCCCAAAATCTGGCCTCCAAAAAGACCCAATATCCCCTAATAATGGGCAAAATCCTCTATTAATAGGCCAAAAATCAATTAAAATCCAAAACCATATAATAAAAACCCACATTTGAATAAATATAGGGCTAATCCCCCTTGGACTGGGTGTGCGCCCCTTAAATGAGGTCACATGGCATCCATGTGGCCAAGCACCATCCCATAGGGTTGTGCGCTGGCCCCTTAGCCCGAAACATATAGTCACATGTTATCATTTCATAGGGCCGCGCCTTAACCGTGTGCTAACCACCAACAAACAAAAACACTGAGTCGTATGGAGCCACCCGAGACCAGGGGCTAGACTCTGATCCATCCACATCGGTCAAGGTTCTATGTGTGGTCTCATGGTAAATGAAACCATGAGCTAACAAAACTGTGCCCTACATCTATAACTTCAAGCTGGAGTGTAATTGGAAAGATGAGTGGAGCCCTCTCTGTATATCTATGGTGATATGGCAGCCAATGATCGTGGGTTGGGGCTAAGCCCTAGTCCTTACCTCCTTCGTCCGGTGCTTAATATGATTTTAAATATAAATCAACTAACTAATGGTTAAGTACTGGCCAACACACTGCTTGGCAAAGAGGTCTGGGGTTTGAATCCAGCGAACTCCCCAATTTTGGCATAGGAACAGTGAGCCAACCAATGGGTGCCATGTGGCAATTCATGTCTAGGCCACTTGGCACCCCACCATATGTTGTCCTCCGATGCCATGTGTCAGTTAGCGATTTGTCCATGTTGTCAGTGTCATACCTTGCCACTTGTCAGCCTGATCAGCATTCGTACCTGCCATGTGTCACCGTACAGTATGGCCACGTGGCACCTATACGAGCGCGCCACGTGTCACCCTTCTAGTGGTGATACATGTCACCTCCTGGCTGGTCCACGTCAGTTGTACAAAACCTGTTGCCAATTGTGACTCTACCACATGGCACGCTGCCACATCAACATGATGACATCATGTTGACGTCATTGTTGACTTTTTAGAATGTTGACATGTTGACTTTTTAGTTGTTTGGGGAAATGATCAGCATGTGATAACTTTCGCATACAGCCTCCATTTGAGAAAGTAAATATATGGCCGGAATCAATGGGACGTTTCGGTCGCAATGGAATTGGTTTCATTCGATTTCGAGAAATTTAATTTTTGAGCCTTTTCTGGCCCTGGGAAGCCTCCTGGATTTTATTCTAGATCACTACCCTTTACCAATGAAACATCAAACGTTAGCAATAATAATGATTTCAATAATTATGATCAATGACTTCTTAGATGAATTATGCGCTACTAAAACAAGTTATATAAAACAAAGATAAAATTATAGTAGCAACAATGTATCCGAAAATTGCAAGTTATGATGACAAAAATGATATAAATACTTTGCAATTTGATAGTACTTTGTCACTTACAATTTCAATATTAAAACAAGTCAATAAGTGACTTCAATGGGCTGTAAAAACACTTGTAACAACAGTAAAATAAATAATGATGATAACAGCAAAACCACTCCAAAAAAGTACTTAAGTTAGGCAATTAAACAACTATTACAATACTTATTGATTATAGCTTGCCTAGTACAAATTTTGGGTCATCTATCAATCAGAAAATGAGTTTAAGAGGCTATCAAAAGTGACTGAAACAACAACAAATTAATAATGATGACAACAACAAACAAGCTTCAGAAATGTACTTTGCTAAGGTAATTGAACATACACTTTAGCATTAATTGATAATAGCTTGCATAGTACAAATTCTGGGCAGTTTATAAGACAGTTAGCATGTTGATATTGGCTTCAAATAATGGTTTTAACAGAGGTTACAACAACAACAAATTAGCTATTACTATTTATATACTAGGTTAGCAAGTTAGTTAAGGTTAGTAGGAGCTTCAAGGAAGATAGTTTGAAACTTGTTTTGATCAAGCTTCCAACAAAAGAGAGACAAGAGAATAGTGCCTTTAGGGTTTATGGAGTCAATTATATCAACACATTAACTTGGAGAGACGACAATGATTATACTTGTCTAAAAGATAACGAGGTGGAAGCTTGAGAAGTAGTACCTTAAGTTCTCGAGCACCAAGCCACAAAGAGAAGGTTCAACTAGGGTGTAGGCACTTCTAGGCCCTAGTGATTTCTCGTATCCTTGGACTCTTTAAAAATATTTAATGCAATAAGAACTAGACAAATCTTTTAAAGTGATAGAACTTTAGGGCTCTAGAAGTTTGTCTAGACAAGATCTTCTTAAGCAAAACTAGCATAATAAAGAGCAAGAAAGAAGCACCTTATGTTTCTTACTCCTAGGGTTTCAAGCAAGCAATTTCATAATCTTACATATGAACAAGTAAACATACCATAAACATTTATCATGAAATGAAAATTGCATATTTACTTACTTCACCAAGAATAATCAAGCACAAAAACCCTAGATTTGCCAAAATTTCACCAAGAAATGATCCAAAATGCATCCAAAATAGCTTCCAAGCAGGTGTGCCTTGGTAATTTCAGCCAATAACCCCTTTAGGGTGAAAATTTTAGTCCTCCCTCTTGTGAGAGGTGAGTTATGATCAAAATAAATGTCACTTTTTGTTTATTATACAAAAATTTGACCTTAATTAACTTTTAGGTCAAAAAAGATAGGTTGACCTGGCCAGTTTCTTACAAAATTGAATTATGGACAAAATAAAATAAATTTGCATGTAAAGACCCCCCTGTGGGTGACGTCATGCCCTTATAGGGTGACGTTGGACCTCTGTCATGGAACGTTGGGCACACGGAGCGAAATGTTGGGCCTCCAAAGGCCAAAACCCTGCCCACACATGCCAATAACCTCAGGATTACCCTCAAGGTGACAACCACTACATGTAGAAATGTCCAGGACTGTATGGGTGATGTCTAAGGCCTCCAAAATCAAGGGTTCAGGTGGGAAAGGCAAGGTCACCTGGGTCTAGGTCCACCAAAGTGCCTCCAAAGGAAACGTCCTTCTTCTTCCTAGAAGAACCCCTTCATCTTCATTTTTCCCCCTGGTTGGGGTCTCAACAACCATCAAATGGGATTTGAGCCCTCATGAAGGTCTGAGCTAGTCATCTCTCCATGTACCTGTTCACCAGACAAGGTCCTGCAAAGACAAAAAGTACGCCCTCTAGGGGTCCATAAGTCATAGGCATCATAATACGTAAATCACATCTAATCATTAAAATGCCCAAACATGTGCATTAATTCCCCCTAAACCCAAACAAATGCTCAAAACATTATGCAACTTGACAAGTATAGGGTTTGGAATGCTCTCAGGGTGTCCTGTTGGGCTAGTCTCCCTTAAGTCAAGGTCATTTCCCTAGTGGATCTTGATCCAAATCATGCAAGTATATGAAGTGGTGAGGGGAAAACCTTTGGGCATGGGGTGCATGTGATAGTAGGGAAATGTAACACTAACCTATGGGTGCCTTTGTTGAGGATGAGTTGCACCTTGTCATGGATGAAAATGTTTCCAATCCTACTCAATGCCATTTATTCTTTTTATCTTTGCTTTCTTCTTTTATCTTTCTTTCTTCATGTTGCAAGGAAAGAGTTGATGGCCACCGCCATGGCTTGGTGACCAGCTACTGGCAGTGTCACCCACAAACATTTCACAGAAATGAGAAGGTTGGCTCGTGATGAGACCCCCTTTCTCTTTGTTATGCAACCAAGAACCACTACCCTAGCTTGGTGACTAGTTGGGTGGTAGTGTCATACCGCGTTCACGGTCATGATAGGCCAACTCATGATGAGACTTCCTATCCACCAACAAATGCCTCGAGTGTTTTATTCATATGTGGGTCCCCTTTTCTTGTTGAGAAGTGTTTCAGTTCTTTCTCATGAATCCCTGCATGAAGCATATCGAAGGTTTAAATTCGGCTCTTAAATTTTTCCAGATACATTGCCCATTGGGCCTTTAGCCCCTTCTTCCCATGAGGTAAGGTATAACCCTTTCCAAGTGGAGCATTCCCCAATGCCCAAAAATGTGGATAGATGGAGGGGATAAATATGGAAAATGGTAAGTATGGAGGGAATGAGCGATGAATATTTAGATATCCACTAGGTAACAACCTATCCTAAAGGGAAACCAACTTACTAGGGCACCATGTGACCCTCCCAGGGTTGAAAAAGGAAAAGAGCATAAATTCAAGCAAACGTTATGAAATCCAGAAAGATTCAATGCAACATGTTTAAATGTTTTAAAAATCAGAGCGATACATACCATGATACCCAAACTTATTACCTCATGGAGCAAGACTCATTGTCATTTCAGGACTAGGGCGGTGTGATAGATATTGTTGTCGATGGTATGTGGGATCTGTTGCGGAAAAAAGGGGCCCTTTGGGGCCATGCTCAAGTCATTTGTCTCTCGACACTCCATGTCTAGGACTTGTGGGCCTTGAGACATAATATCCTTAGTTACCCCTAAGTTTGGGGGTAACATATGGCTCCAACTCAGGGACATGTGTTGACCGTAGAGCGCATGAGAACCTCAACATCTCTGGTGTGACATGTTCCTGCTAAGACTCAACATAATATGTTAGTAATACCTAGGGTGGTGCTATCACCCCTTGTTCATACATGATGCAAAACTTTAAAATGAAATCAACTATATAATCTAAAACATAATCATGAAAATACATATATACAAGTGAGGAAAACAATATGAAAAATTCAACTACAACTATGCTAATATATGATGCAACGATATATACAATGAATGTAAATGCCTACCTACCCTACCTCACATGTACTTACCTGTCAAATGCTAGGTATAAACATACAACCAGTACAACCACTTTAGCAATGTATCATAACACATGCCTCTGTGTTTCATAATAAACCAAAACAATGACAAGTTAAGCACAAAATAAACATGAGTTAGATCATGCATTATATCATAGGAATTCGTAAAGTCTAACTCATGGAGGCGGGCGGGAGGGACAAAATCATGCCAAGTCACCCTTCCAAAAAAGTGATCAATCCATCTCAAAAAAGAATCGTGAGAGGTCAAGGACTCAAAGGGATAGCTCAAAGAGTCTGAGGGTTTACTACCTTGGATGTCATCACTCCCTGCGGTTTGAGAAGGGATTAACAAGAACTTAGAGGGAAAGTGACAACTTCTCAAGGGAAAGCTAAAATATTGAGATAATAAAGTTCATAAGGCATTCAACATCCCCTTGAATTCTAACGAAAATTTTTTCCATGAAGAAAACTTGAAACAAGAGACATGTTCCCCAACTACATACTTAGTGATATAACGAGGTAAAGTAATCAGAGGGAGTTGGACAACCTTGTCACAAGTATCCTGCTTCAGGTAAGAAACGTCCTCACCTTTATCAAACTTTTAGCACAAATTTTAGAATAAATCCAAGTGATCAAAGGAATACTCATGAAAATACTCAATGTATGACCAAAAATCATCAGGAGAACATTGCACTAGGTCATCCTTGGGTGCTTGGAAAGCTTCTGTAATTATATCATCATCTTGTTTCCAAACATCAAAATTATTAGAAACATCATATGATTGTTGTAAAGGCAAAATTTGAAGATATCCTTCCATATCATAAATAAGATCTTCATCAGAACCAATCACATCCCACTTACGTCTTGCAACATGTATGAACTCATCAATATTATCAACCATGTCACTACCTTTATCATAACATGAAGGATTTAATGCATCCAAGGGATCCTCTAATACTTTTTCACCTTCCAAATCATAAAATAAAGCATCATCAAACTCTTTGAAAGGGAAATAAATTACCATGTTCACTTCTTGTTGTGCAAGAGAGTCAAAGGCTCGAATTACTTCATCAAATGGAAGAGCATCCAGTACATCATCCCCAAGACTCGTCTCTTTAATCATCTTTTCTCCTTCATCATAAAATGAAGGACCTAGCCCTTCCAAGGGTTCTTTTACTTCTTCACCTTCTGAATCATAGAACAAAGTGTCATCAAAAACCTGGAAAGGAAAATGATTCACCTTATTCTCTTCGTCTTGTGTAGGGGAGATAGGATCTTGGAGAGATTCATCAGACGAAGGAGCGGATACTAGTGCTTCATCCTCATAACTCACTTCTTTAGTCAAGTCTTTACTGCATTATGTTGAATCATGGGAAAAATCTTGCTCCTCTTCAAGGCGTTGAAAACCTTATTCATAAATATCTCCTTCTATATCAGAGGGTTCTTGGTATTGATTATGGTACACATCCCTAATATCTTCCACAATCTCAATCGTGAATCCTTCATCCTCTAGGGCTCTTGCAAAATTTTGAAGGGAATCTTGATATGTCTGGCATTGTGGTTTCTCAAACTCAATAAACCTATTGATGAGGTCTATGAAAGATTATATATCGTTATCTTCGTAACAACCCTTAATCCAATCTTTTAAAAAAGACGATAGGGAAAGTATGAACAATTTTACCAGAACATCCTCCCCTTCAAATTCTATCTCACTTAAATACTTCAAGAATTCTACAATGTGAGGAATTGGGAGGCCTCTGAATCTTGGAGAGTTGTTTAACCATTTTATATCAAAATAATGCGGGTATCCTTGAAAACTTTCAAAATCAATAGTCGGATACACTTGTTCCTAGGGCGCCATGATCCCATGTCTTGAAAGTATCACGAAGTATAGAGTAAGCCAATGGAGTCGCCAGATAAACTGTTAAGGATTATCAAAGAGAGTGAGGGAATCACCCTCAGTGGAGCTTCCAGGTAAGCTTTATGAAGTGAAGGATTTGAGTAAAAGACTTATCAAAAAATTGTCGTTGAGGAATATTGACTCAGTCTTCCCCGAAAACGGTGCCAAAAATGTTATTGCACAATCTGTACTTGCCCAAATCCTAAGGTAAAGTTGGCCTAGATTGGCATAACATGGAGGTGGCCCTGTCAATGTCACCCCAACATGGTACCTCTTTCTCTTTAGGAGGAGGAGAAAACCTCACTCCAAGGGAGACGTCCATGGACCTAGTTGGTTGATGAAGGGTAAAAGACCAGGTAAAACCCAGCCCTCTCTCTAGGTCACTCAATGAAAGAAGTCACTTGGTAAAGTTCAAGGGGTTAAAAGGAAACAAATGGTACCTTCCCTTTACTAATGAAACATCAAATGTTATAAATAACAATGATTTCAATAATTATGTTCAGTGACTTCTTAGATGAATTGTGTGCTACTAAAACAAGTTATATAAAACAAAGATAAAATTATAGTAGCAACAATGTATCCGAAAATTGCAATTTGATAGTACTTTGTCATTTACAATTTCAATATTAAAAAAAAGTCAATAAGTGAATTCAATGGGTTGTCAAAACACTTGTAACAACAGTAAAATAAATAATGATGATCGCAACAATACCACTCCAAAAAAGTACTTAAGTTAGGTAATTAAACAACTATTTCAACACTTATTGATTATAGATTGACTAGTACAAGTTTTGGGTCATCTATCAATCAACAAATGAGTTTAACGGGCTATCAAAAGTGACTGCAACAACAACAAATTAATAATGATGACAACAACAAACAAACTTCAGAAATGTACTTTGCTGAGGCAATTGAACATACACTTTAGTATTAATTGATAATAGCTTGCATAGTACAAATTATGGGTAGTTTATAAGACAGTTAGCTTGTTGATATTGGCTTCAAATAATGGTTGTAAAAGAGGTTACAACAACAACAAATTAGCTGTTAGTATTTCTAGACTAGGTTAGCAAGTTAGTTAAGGTTAGTAGGAGCTTCAAGGAAGAGAGTTTGAAAGTTGTTTTGATCAACCTTCCAACAAAAGAGAGACAAGAGAATAGTGCCTTTAGGGTTTATGGAGTCAATTATATCAGCACATTAACTTGGAGAGACGACAATGATTATATTTGTCTAAAAGATAACAAGGTGGAAACTTGAGAAGTAGTAGCTTAAGTTCTCAAGCACCAAGGCTCAAAGAGAAGGTTCAACTAGGGTGTAGGCACTTCTAGGCCCTAGTGATTTCTCCTATCCTTAAACTCTTGAAAAATATTTAATGCAATAAGAACTAGACAAAGCTTCTAAAGTGCTAGCACTTTAGGGCTCTAGAAGTTTGTCTAGACAAGATCTTCTTAAGCAAAACTAGCAAAATAAAGAGCAAGAAAGAAGCACCTTATGTTTCTTACTCCTAGGGTTTCAAGCAAGCAATTTCA
>JASDQU010099831.1:117208-129306 GCA_032191745.1 Picea mariana
AACTAGACAAAGCTTCTAAAGTGCTAGCACTTTAGGGCTCTAGAAGTTTGTCTAGACAAGATCTTCTTAAGCAAAACTAGCAAAATAAAGAGCAAGAAAGAAGCACCTTATGTTTCTTACTCCTAGGGTTTCAAGCAAGCAATTTCATAATCTTACATATGAACAAGTAAACATATCATAGACATTTATCATGAAATGAAAATTGCATATTTACTTACTTCACCAAGAATAATCAAGCACAAAAACCCTAGATTTGTCAAAATTTCACCAAGAAATGATCCAAAATGCATCCAAAATAGCCTCCAAGCAAGTGTGCCTTGACAATTTTAGCCAATCACCCCTTTAGGGCAAAAATTTAAGTCCTCCCTCTTGTGAGAGGTGAGTTATGATCAAAATGAATGTCACTTTTTGTTTATTTATACAAAAATTTGACCTGAATTAAGTTTTAGGTCAAAAAAGACATGCCAACCTGGCTAGTTTCTTACAAAATTAAATTATGGACAAAATAAAATATATTTGCATGTAAAGACCCCCCTAGGGGTGATGTTATTCCCTTATAGGGTAACGTTTGACCTTTTTCATGGAACATTGGGCTCAGGGAGTAAAAAGTTGGGCCTCGAAAGGCCAAAACCTTGCCCACACGTGCCAATAACCTCGGGATTACCCCCTAGGTGACAACCACTGCATGTAGAAACGTCCAGGGTTGCATGGGTGACATCCAAGGCCTTCAAATGCCAGGGTTCAAGTGGGAAAGGCACAACCTCTTGGGTCTAGGTCCACCAAAGTGCCTCCAAAGGCAACGTCCTTCTTATTCCTAGCAGAACCTCGTCATCTTAATCCTACCCCATGGCTGGGGTCTCAACATCCATCAAATGGGATTTGAGCCCTCATGAAGGTCCGAGCTATTCATGTCTCCATGTACCTGTTCACTAGGAAAGGTCCTGCAAAGACAACAAGTATGCCCTCTAGGGGTCCATAAGTCACATGCATCATAATACATAAATCACATCTAATATTAAAACGCCCAAACATGTACATTAATTCCCCCTAAATCCAAACAAATAGTCAAAATGTTATGCAACTTGAAAAGTATAGGGTTTGGAATGGTCTCAGGGTGTCCTATTGGGCCAGTCTCCCTTAATTCAAGGTCGTTTCCCCGATGGAGCTTGATCCAAATCATGCAAGCGTATGAAGTGGTGAGGGGAAAACCTTTGGGCATGGGGTGCATGTGATAGCAAGGAAATGTAACACTCACCTATGGGTGCCTTTGTTGAGRATGAGTTGCACCTTGTCATGGATGCAAATGTTTCCAATCCTATGCATTGCCATTTATTCTTTTTATCTTTGCTTTCTTCTTTTATCTTTCYTTCTTCATGTTGTAAGGAAAGAGTTGATGGCCACCTCCATGGCTTGGTGACCAGCTACTGGTAGTGTCACCCACAAACATTTCACAGAAATGAGAAGGTTGGCTCGTGATGAGACCCCCTTTCTCTTTGCAATGCAACCAAGAGCCACTACCCTAGCTTGGTGACCAGTTGGGTGGTAGTGTCATACTGCGTTCATGGTCATGATAGGCCAACTCATGATGAGACGTCCTATCCACCAACAAATGCCTCGAGTGTTTTATTCATATGTGGGTCCCCTTTTCTTGCTAAGAAGTGTTTATGTGCTTTCTCGGGGATCCCTGGGCGAAGCACCTCGAAGGTTTAAATTCAGCTCTTAAATTTTTCCATCTACATTTCCCCCTACGCCTTTAAGCCCTTCTTCCCATGAGGGAAGGTACAACCCTTTCCAAGTGGAGCCTTCCCTAATGCCCAAAAATGTGGATAGATGGAGAGGATAAATATGGAAAATGGTAAGTACGGAGGGAAAGGGTGATGATTCTTCAGAGATCCACTAGGTAACAACCTATCCTAAAGGGAAACCAACTTACTAGGGAACCATGTGATCCTCCCAGGTTTGAACAAGGTAAGGAGCATAAAGTCAAGCAAACATTATGAAATCCAAAAAGATTCAATAAAACATGTTTAAATGTTTTAAAAATCGGAGTGATACATACCATGATACCTGAACTTATTACCTCATGGAGCAAGACTCATTTCCATTTCAAGACCAGGGAAGTGTGACGGACACTTTTGTTGATGGTATGTGGGCTCAGCTACAGAAAAAAGGGGCCCTTCATGGCCATGCTCAAGTCGTCTGGCTCTCGTCACTCCATGTCTAGGACTTGTGGGCCTTGAAACATGATCTCCTTAGTTACCCCTAAGTTTTGGGGTAACATGCATAACAAGTATGGATAAGGTAATAAGTTCCATGGCACTCAACACATGGAAGTGAATGATAGTCAAAATTCGGTAGACAACCATTACAGGAAATCTACAAGAAACCTGCAGTTTGTTATTACAAGAAATCTGCAGTCTGTTATTATAAGAAATTTGCAGTCTGTTATTATAGGAAATCCACAGTTCACTCACAGCATTGGGGATTCGATGTTGAAATCATGGAGTAAAGATCAACTTGTTAGAATATTAAGGAACCAATCTAGAATATCAAGGAATGACCATGTCCAACACTATAATGGGGATCTGAACCATATTTCTTATAATCCATTTTGAAAAAAAAAACAATGTATTGAGAAGTTATATTCAAAGGCGATTTTTGGAGTGATGAGGGTGAATCAGCAAACTCCGTGACATGGGTTTTGTGCAAAATATGGTCATTTAGGGATGAATGGGTAAATTCCCCCAAAAGTGCAAGATGTGGGCTATACAAGTATTTCTTCAGAACAAAATTGCCTAGATTTTCTTATAGCGGTCAATTTTCAATTTTCATAATGTGTAAAACCCAGCTCATATCTGATGGATCAGTTCTAGGATTGGGGAATTGGTTATTGAATCATTTGTATAAATAATATTCAAATAACAATACAGAGAAAAAGGGAGGTTAGTGAGAGCATGATTATGAACCTAAATACAAATTGTAATTGTTGATCATTGCCTTACAATCAATATAAGAATGTTGTGAATCATTTTCATGTGTTGAAGTTACATTAAGTTCTGAGTTTAATCGACAACATATCCAGGAGGGCCCCACGTATGTGTTGTCTTGATTTTTAAACAATGTTGTGTTGGAAGTACTTCCCATTAAATGATGTCATATTTGCTTTTGTTTTTCATTTACTGTAATTTTCTGTAAAAGCATAATTCTATATTGCAACCATTGTTACTTCATGTATGGTGAGTAATTGTTTAAGATGATGATGTAAGGGAAACTAAAACATTGGAATGCTCTTTTCATCTACTGATTTATACCAATAGTTCTCACAAAATATACTCGAAGAATAAACAAAGTTTGTAGTTTTTCTTGCTCACACAATTCATTTAAGTATTGGATAGATTGAGTTTACCTTTCAACCAACCTTTCACCAACATTTAGAAAGATTCCTTTCTAATTTCAGAACCTAGTTGACCAAGATAGAGTGTGTTTGTAAGAAAGCACACATAGTGACTTTTTTCAATCTGATTCCCTACCATTTTACGGTCAAGTATAAGTGATTATGAACATAGGAATTAATTTATGTTTGTGAGTTTGGTAGTTTATTGCTTTGATTTCAGTAGAAGTTCATAAGAATTTTCAAGACTAGTTTTGCACATATTGTGCTTGTGTCTCATAAGTTTACTTTCCCAGATTGATAATAAACATTGAGGAATCTAGACCACTAGATCAACCCAACACTCATTCCAATATATAGACTAGTGAGGGCGCACTTCCCAATGAATACTAGAGGACACACATGTGGGTAAGTTTGGAAGGTAAGGCACATGGGGGAGGTAAGTAAGAGTGTGAGATCATATGCATGAGAGAAGAGTGATTTATGTGCACACGTGGGATGGTTTAGGAAGGGAGGATGGGCGCACATGTGAAGACAAGAGAGCACATGGGAGATGAGTGTGCCCTAATTTTTAGGGAAGAGGGTGCATGGGAGAAAGAATACATGGGAAGAGTCCCACGCATGAGGGAAGAAAGGAGAAAATATATGCATTGAAAGATGGAGTAGGAGTTATGAGAAAGAGAGGAGGTGTTAGCAAGGAAGAATATGAGGGTTCTTCCTTAAATAATAGTGAAGAGGGCGCACAAGAGAGTGAATGGTGAAGGAAGAAGGTGCATGTGTGGGAAAATGAAGGAGGTTGAGGAGTTTACATGAGATATTCACTAGGAATAAGGAAGGAGTGAGGGAGATAAGTCATGTATGGGAGGAAGAGCGGAGTGAGAAAGAGGAAGAGCATCGTAGGTGTGAGGAAAGAGGAGCAAGGGAGGTACACATGGGAGTGAAAAATATAGCTAAGTGAGAGGGAAATACAATGGAGGAAAAGAGAGGAGCACGAGGAAAGATAAAGAAGGAGGATGCACATGGAGGGAGTAACAGTGGAAAGGAGGAACCATGTGCTAGCTAAGAAGAGGAATTGTGCCCTAATTAATAGGGAGTTATGGCACATGAGTGAGGAATAAAAGAATTTAATGCATGAAAAGTGAGATAATGGAGAGTGAAGTGAGAGAGAGGTAAACTAGGATTTAATTAACTCGATCACACCCAAATATACATGTGCCACCTCATTAATTAAGCCACCCAACTGCCACATGTCACACTGCCATTTTTCAGAATTTGACCCTGCCACTTGTCACCTTTGGAGGAGACCACCCGTGCTATAAATAGAAACTATTAAAAATAGGGATCTGACCCTAAAAAATAGGAAACTACAAAATATGTATAGGATGACTAGGAGACACCAAGTTTCAAATGTCTAAAAATAGGCACTACTAAAAATAGAATATCGTTGCATGTCAATGATATCATACTCAAAAGATTTGATTTTTCGTGAGGATTCCAAATATGCATTCATAATTGGCATGCGAGCCCTGGTGCTCCACTTGCTAAAAATAGAAATACTGACAAGACACCCCTGAAAAGGCCCAATAGACTCAAAATGTCTCAAGGATCAATACCACATGCTCAGAATCTTGATTTGAGTCCTGAAACTCAACCTACTAAAAATAGAAAGTATTTGCATGATCCCTGATCAAAGTATCAACGGGATCATAATCACGCAAGGACCAATATTGTATGCTCAAAATTTTCATATGAATCTCTAGTCACTGCCTCCTAAAAAGTAGGGCACCTACTAAAAATAACAATCTCTCTCCAGTCCATGTGAAACTATGCTAGCTCTATCTCTGAAGCAAAAAAAACCTCCAACCAATCTCGTACTTGTCTCCAATGGTGTAACATTCCCTGTTACTAGCACTTACAAAATGATCCGATACCAAACTTTAACGTTCCATGTTACCAACACTTAACAAAATTCTCTGATACCACTTTGTAACATTCCCAGCTTACTAAGCAATGCCACTCCAAAAATCTAGTGTGCATATTCTACACTATAATGTTAATCTATGCAGAACATGTGAGGTAACACACACGATCCCAAGTTGGATTGCGCCATACAAATTTTCCTCTTCAGACACTAGTTATAACAGCGGAATTAACACATAATACAAATGTGCGGACAATCATACAGAGCACACAAGTATTTATGCGTGTGTAAACACTCTAAAAACATCACTACTATTGCGCACGTGACTATTATGGTACCACACGTAAATTTTGTTCTCCTTGTGCGCACAGACTACTTCCCTGAGTGCACAAATATTTTGGCCTCATGCACGCGCAAATTATTTCCCTGTGTTAGCGCCGCCATTTTTCTTTCTATTTAGAGTCGGTTTTAAATCACGTTATGATCCATGCACCCAAATATGTGAAGTCAGGTACGTAGCACCGTGAGGTTGAAGTCAACAAATGGTTAGTTGGCCCTTGGAAATGGGAAAGGGTGTCAAAGTCGAAAAATGTATACGTGGTACAGGCATGTCTTTTCCCAAAAGGTCGAATCCCATTAAGAAGCCAATTTCTACGTACCTCGATTGAGTCAAGTGGTTAATAAAGGTCACGTCGGCAAGTGCCACAGTTATTATAAGTTCATCATGAAGGCTGAGGGAATGAAAAATCCCAGCATTCATGTTATACATGCACAACAAACCATATCACCTGCATTCTACACGTGGGGATTTGCCATGAACAACCTGAAATTTGACTTGAAACATCTCGTCGCCATAAATTCATTGGCTTCCAGCATGTTTTCCTCTCTTGGCTGATTCGTTATAAATCTCAAATGCTCGGTGTGCCCTCCAATCATAGAAGCAGGCCTAAGCTCTTTTCGCAGTTCCCCCTTGCCAATCTAGTTGATTACGAAATTCTCCTCAATGCATTCGTTCAAAACTTTGCGCGCACAGTATACCTTGGTCGCGCCATGGCGGCTTCTTAGAGCACAAGAAAGGGTGTGCAGACCGGTAAAACTGCAAGGTCCGAACCTCAAAGAGATTGGAATTCTTTCGCACCCGTGGCGACCATTCCCAAAGACATGGAAGAAACCATTCATTCACCTACAGGAGAGACCAGATCAAGTTGCGGAATAGCTGAAACAGAGAAATTTATACAGAGAGGGAGACGGCAAGAGCCTCCTCCTCCAAATAGTAGTTTCCTCAGAGGAGTGGAAGGACAAAAAAGAGCGAGGAGATCATGAAGGCTAAAATTCCAAAGGGACCGTGCATCAGATTAGCAGCTAAAGAACTACTCAAACACGTCATCCGGTTAGAACCTGCCGGAAAATCAAGCTGTGAACGTGGAAACAAAGAAAGGAAAGCAGACGTCGTGGGAGAAAGTGAGGGAACGACATCTCAATAGCTAAAGCAAGAAAAGCTGGTTATTGTCAAGCTTTATCAGGAGAACAGGGAATTAAGGTGACAACTAGCGACAACGACTATGGAAGCATCAACTACATAGAGTCATGGAGGGAACGTGGCATGGCTGAAAAGGCAGCTTAGAGAGGCGCAGAATGTTATTATTCAGTTGCGAGAGGTGAAAAGGTTGCAAGAAGAAAGGCACAAGGAGCATCCAAGAGAATGTGAAGCAACCGAAAAGGAAATCTGCGTGGCTCTTGCTAGCGCATAAAAAGAGAAAGTTTAACGGGTGACATTTTCTTCTCGGTAGTTTTTTAGTGATACGCATCCTCCAAAACACCCTACCATTTTGATAACGATCATGAGAATCAAACAATTGTTTTTTGCACACAACTCTCCAGCAAATAGGCGCATAACAAAAGGTGAAATCAACAGTGCAGACAACAAGTTTTTGACAAACACCTGTTTCACTAAGGTACCCGATCAAGAGATACAACGACACATTTTTCCCACCTCAGATTCTGACCAACGATCAGACCCCGTGGCAAACCTGAAGACAATGGTTAGTGGACAGGCGTGATTATTGCCTACTTTGGGATAGTACTATGTGAAGAGTCTCTCGCACATGTGGCACATTTTTTCTAGTTTAGTGTTAACAGTTAGAAAGCAGGGCAGCCCAAGCGGCGCCCTTGTATATATATTTCATCTTTTCGATGTAAGTGAGGTTGGTTGGCAATTTTGGTAAATGATAGCTATTGAATGTAATCTGATTTTTTACCGGAATTGAATGCAAAGGTCCTATGATTTGATGAAAAGATTCTAGTTGTGATAGTCGGATGTATTGTGTTTATTTCTTTGCGTATGTGCTTTCTTGTTATCTTTGTTCCATATCTTTTTCTGTCTATTTCGGAACGAATTATCGAACCTGCGGATTCGTTGTACTATGCCCCTTGTTCGCGCCACTTAGACAAAATGTTTTCCTCTCAAGCTAACTTTGAATTCATCCATAGCAACGCTCTTGAGTTACTTACTATAATTTCTAATGCCACCATTATGATTTTACACTGAAGGTTGTTGCTCGCCTAGCCTTATCCTCCGGTGCTTTCTTCATGTTATTGTATTGTGTTAACAGCTACAAAGAGTTTTTCTTATCCCCCCATTTATTTAGGAAGGACCTTTCAAATGCTACAAAGTCCTAAATGCTCACAGGCAGGAGGGATTTGAACCACTTTCTTACGTCTCCCGAAAGGCTTTGTGCAAAAAGCCTCATTTTTGCATCCGTGTAGTCTACCCATATATGAGCCAAAACGAAGACTTCACACTGGAAACCGATGATGGTATGATACTCGAAACRGATGATGCATCGTCTTGGGAGATGGAAGAATTCAATAAAGGTTATCAAAATGCTATCATGCAATTTCAGAATAAGTACAACCTTCGGAGTAAAGATGTACCTGTCGAGCCAAAACAAACAGACTTCGTAAAGAAGCCTGTAGTGGACACACCTTCCACAAGCCGACCGAGACTAGACAACACAGCAAAGGATGCAGCCGAGAAGGCGAAGTCGAAGGAAGAAGTCCCAAAAAATGCCCGGGAGATAGGCCGGGAGATGAGCGGAAACGAGGTAGAAAAAACATGTTCCCCTTTCAATTTTGAACACGAAATGGCCAAAATCAAAATCTTTGTCCCATTCAATGAGCTGATTCGAAAGGGTGAGTATCAGGAACAAATCATTAAAATGTTGAAAACGGGAGGGTCCCCTGATACTCTGAACATTTGAGATGACCACCCCGCCATCTTGTTTGGTCCACGCATCGAAGAGACAAGCAATGATGAAGATGTCCCCCCTTTCTATGTCAGTCTGAAGATCCATGATCTGAACTTGCATAACTCCATGCTTGATTCTGGCGCATCACACAATCTCATGCCGAAGGTGGTCATGGATGAGCTGGGTTTAGAAGTCACTAGACCATACAAGGACCTTTTCTCCTTCGATTCGAGGAAAGTCAAATGTTTGTGTCTTATCAAAGATCTGGTTGTATCGTTGGCTCAAATCCCCGCCAAGAACATGGTCATAGACATAGTCGTTGCAGACATACCCCTGAAGTTTGGCATGCTACTTTCGAGATCGTGGGCTGCAAAGTTGAAGGGCACGTTGTAGATGGATATGACTTACGCCACTATCCCTATTTTTGGCCACGACAGAAGACTGTACAGAGAAGTGTTGCTGAAATACAAGGTAAGCAGCAAGACGCAGCCCCACAATCATCCTATATATGTCGTCGACACCGAAGTAGGTTCATCTATATTCTACAATGATTTTAACTTCGAAGAAGAGGGATTGACGACCATCATGACAGCTAACGAGAAAACTGTGCAGGAAACAATAGAGTGCGCCGACCCAGAAGACCATGCGGAAAACTAGGTGTGGAACATGAGTTTTGACGGTGCAGACAGCCAAGAAGGAACCAGGGCTGGTATATGGGTGAGCCCCCCTAAAGAAAGCATGAAGTTGTGTTCATTCAAGCTCGCGTTTGAATGCACTAACAACATGGTTGAGTATGAATCGCTAATCTTGGTCTTACAAGTTTTGAAATAACTAGGTGCACAAAGGATAGCAGTGCGTAGAGATTCTGAGATGATCATAAATCAGGTGAAGGGTGTGTATCAAACCAAAAGCCCCAGACTGCGAGTGTACAAAAATCTAGATTTGGACCTTCTCAAAGGATTTTCGGAGTATGACCTGACTGCTATCCCTAGAGAATAGAATCAGATCACCGACGCGTTGCCCACCTCAGCTTCGGTTTTCAAGATTCCCATTCTCCCAGATGAAAGATATGAAATTGAGGTCAACCACAGGTCGATAGTACCTGACAACATCAAACACTGGTAGGTGTTTGACGATGACAAACATGTGGAAAGGTTCCTCCTCATGAGAGATGAGTTCGCTAACACAAACATCGACGGGGATTACTACGACAACGAAGATGAGGACGTAGACACGCGTAGTGACATCGACCCTTTCCAGAACCAGATCGCGGGAAGGGATATAATACAACTAAAAAACAATATTATTCCAAAGGGGTTGGAGCCGCTAGAAAAGTTGTTTGACAGAAAATGATGTGGCTAAGAACCCCAAGATCACCGCAAGCACAGAAAATGTGGAAGATTGCAACATCGAGACTGAGGCAGAGCCAAAGATGGTAAAATTATCAAAACACTCGGTCCAGAGGTTAAGCAGGATTACATAAAACTCATGAAAGATTTCTCGAATGTATTTGTGTGGAGCTATGACGATCTGAAAGTGTATGACACGAAGGTGGTCCAACATGTTATCCCTCTCAAGGAAGATCAGAAACCTTTCAAATAGAAGCTGAGATGGATAAATCCCCTGTTGTTGTCACTGATCGAGAAAGAGGTAAAGAAGGTTTCCGATGCCAAAATTATTGTTTCCTTAAGATTCTCGAAGTGGGTAGCTAACTTAGTACCTGTGAGAAAGAAAAGAGATGAAATTAGACTGTGCGTAGACTTCCTAAATTTGAATAAGGTGTCTCTCAAAGACCATTACCCCCTTCCCAGAATGGACTACATCTTGCAAAAGGTGGTGGGATCTCAGAAGATGTCCATGCTGGACGATTTCTCAATATATAACCAAATCATGGTCCACCTAGACGATAGAGAGAAGACGACTTTCGCCACTCCGTGGGGAACGCTCATGTATGCTAAGATGTCATTCGGCCTGATGAACGTTGGTGCCACTTTTCATAGGGAAATGGACATCTCATTTGTCGATGAAAAGGACAAATTCATCATGATTTATCTTGATGACATCACAATGTATTCTACTCCGACAAACATCATCTCGAGCACCTGAAGAGGGCTTTCCAGAAGTGTAGAAAGTTCGGCATATCACTGAATCCAAAGAAGTCTCATTTCGTGGTGGAGGAAGACAAGATTTTGGGGCACATCATTTCTAAAGAAGGTATTAAAATAGACCCCAATAGGTTTGAAGGGATTTTGAAGATCGACACCCCGCACAGTAAAAAGGAAGTACAATATTTCCTGGGTAAGGTGAACTTTTTGAGGAGATTTATCCCAAACCTGGCGGAAATCATAAAACATATAACTTGTATGCTTAGGAAAGGAAACAAGATTAAGTGGAACCTGGACGCCAAGAATTCCTTCAAAGGTATCAAAGTGGCTCTGACTAAATCCCATGTGCTATCCAGCCCAAACTTTACGAAGGATTTACTCCTTTTTTCATTTGCCTCAGAACACACTATTGTCGGAGTACTGTTGCAGAAGGAAAAACATGATTTCGAGAAGCCCATAGCCTACTTCAGTCGGACACTGCATGACGCTCCCCTAAAGTATGACATTATGGAAAAGGAGGTGTATGCCTTAGTAAAAGATTTGAAGGAATTCAGGACATACATATTGCACTCCCATGTCATTAACTGTGTGCCCAACAGTTCAGTAAAGGACATTTTGACTTGGCCTGACCCGGAAGGAAGGAGAGGAAAGTGGATAGCATCCATGTTAGAATACGATCTTGAGATCAAGCCGATAAAGCAATTCAAGGGTCAGGGTCTCACAAAGTTGATGGCGCAGTCGGACTGTGACGTTGTAGGAATCAACTTCATTGTCGATCTATCGGAGTGCCCTCAAGAAGAAAAAGTTGCGCAGATGCCTCAGCATTTCATACATTTGTCATAGTATGCAGACATCATATATGTATTGGAGAATCTCCAGGGCCCTCCAGGCGTGAATAATACCAAGGCAAGATTCCTCAATCTTAAAGAGGTTAAGTTCTATGTCTTGGACAATTCACTGTAGAAAGATCCTAGAGGAATACTATTAAGTTGTTTGCTGGAAGACGAGGCGAAACGGGCCATACAAGAATTTCACAGAGGCGACTGCGGAGGGAACCACTATTGGAAGACTACCGCGCACAATATCCCGAGGGCGGGTTATTACTGGCCGACGATTTTCATTGACGTATATAAAGAGGTATCCAGCTACCACGAGTGACATATTTTTGATGGGAGGAGAAAGCTACAGCCCCTGCCATTAAATCCACTCTTAGTCGAAGCACCTTTCATGCAGTGGGGCCTATATTTCATAGGAGAGATAAACCCACCATCCTCTACGCAGCATAAATGGATCCTCACAGCCACCAATTATTTTACAAAGTGAATTGAGGTGATCCCCACAAAGAAAGCTACCGACGGGGTCATCATACAGTTCCTGAAGACAAACATCTTGTCAAGGTTCAGGTGTCCTGTTAAGATCATAACAGATAACAT
>JASDQU010099831.1:148428-160553 GCA_032191745.1 Picea mariana
AAGCAGTAGTAAAAGGTATTGCGTCTGGGTCAGAGGTTTCGGGGAACGCAAGTGAGATGATGATTTCAATGCTTGATCCTGCACCAAAAAGATCCTGTCTAAAAACGCCAGTAGACCAAAATGGATCTTGGCCCTCAAGTCCTGGAAAGGGTCCAGTCAATGATCCAGAAGACCCGATAACTAAGTCTTCGGAAGAATTCACTCGCATAATTTGTTTCTCAAAATCAGGGTGAAGTCGAAAGTCCTCTCGAGAATTGGTAATTCGGAAACGTTCTAGAGAGTCGGCTCTTTCCACTTGTGGAGTGGTAACGTCTTGGACTTCACTCCGTTGAGGAGAGCCCTCAGGTGAGCTTGTAGGCAGGGGTTGGGAACCTTCTATATTTTCTGGAGGTAAGCCCTGCATTCTACGTGAACGACTTGGAGGGTCTATTGTGAATGAATTACAAACTTACGAAGAAAAAACCTATGGTCAACTTAGGTAAACAAACAACATGCGCTAGTAAACAAAATCTAGGAAACAATACCAAGCAAACAAGACCTTCTAATTTCGAAGTCACTAGTTGGTGATGAAATCCAACGTCGCAACAATGAGATGAGAAGGGGCCAGGCTAGGGTGGAAAAGTTAGGCTGACGACCTGCTTAACGAACTTACACCCTGGTGCAAGCTCCCACACATAATCATGGGTATACCCTCCAAGGAGCCTGAGTGAGTTTGGCCAACGTCGATTCCAGGTGCCATGAAGACTTGCCCCTTCACAGTCACCTTGTGTAAGACCCTAAGAAGATAGGCCACTAAGGTTACCACCGACAACAATAAAGCCTGGGGGAACAGTCGACAGTCCGATCCACACGCAAGGGCAGGGTATCTAGCCCAAAATCAACTCGAGAGGCTTCCACTCATCATTGTGGGTATACCTCCAAGTGACCCCCGTAATACATGCAATCTCTACACTAATATCAACAAAGCAGGGTGAGTAACTCTGTCAATATCAATGCGACCTCGGGTTTGACCCTTGTGTGAGAAGGGCTTCCCAGGATGGAATGTTATAAACAAAATTTTGACACTCCTTAACACAAAATGCTATTGTGTGTTTTGTGCTTTGGAGAGTGTAACTCTCTGCCTATTCCAAAGCACTAGCCTAGCTAATTATTGGTGTAATAGAGTCCTAGAAAAGAGTTACTAGTTAAATTTTAAAATTACGCAATATTTTTAAGGGTTGTTGTTACTCAAAGGAAACGGAGGTGAAACCGATGTTGTGTGAGACTCTGACCGAACAATGTATAGATAGGAATGAAATATATCAATTTTCGTTCGATGAATCCTATGTACGGGAGGGAAAGAGAAGTGTTCTGGAACAATCTTGAACTACGATACACAATCTTCTTTAAAATGCAATCTCAACGAATCACACAATAATGACAATTCTCTATTTGTTCTTTTTCAACAATTTCAACAATTGATTTTCAATATTTTCAAAATGAAAATGCTTTTAAAAGAAAAATGTTTTTTACTTTTCAAAAAGGATCTACACCATGGTGGTGAAAGTAAGGAAAACCAATAACTAATGAAAAAGCAATAAACAAAACCCAATCCAATCTTTCAATGGAAACAAAAATGACAAGCAGACAAAACTAGTCTTTTCAATTGCTCGAGAACAATAATCTTCCAAATAATGAGAAAATGAGAAAGACAAAGAATCCCAACTTTCAAACTGATCATCGGCTTCTAACCAAACAAGTACTCAGATTCTAGGATCATAGAGTATATCTTTTCTAGGACAAGTCAACAGACGAGAGTTGAGAAAAAGATGGACAAGAAGAGCCTTTGATCTCCAAAGACTGATTGTGCACAAAATTCGAATAAAAGAAAACATCAACCAATGGCCCAAGAAGTTCTTTTCAGACACCTATGCTGATCTAGGCATCTGAACATGCAAAAACCTTAAATCCAAAAATTTTAAAAGAGGGTTCGCAGGCTATCAGTAATACACAGTGCGAGAATGGAGCATTCTCGCAGGCTACCTTTGAGCAGGGTGCGGAACCTCGCACTGGACTTAAAGGTAGAGTGCGAACTCAAGGTGTTCTTGCAGGCCACTGTGGGGTTCAGTGTGAGAAGGCCTGAAACTAGGCAAAATTTTGGAAAAATACAAAAATTTTGAAGGGACTTCTGGACCCAGGGAATCTATCAGGGTATCCTGAAGACTTAGAGATTGATAGAAATGAAGAATGGTAAGGCAAGAGCAAATGGCCAAGGAAAAACATCAAAAACCACGAATAAATGGGTTGCATCCCTAGTGGAGTCGCCAATTTTGTTATCAGACTAATCGGTAGGTGCGGACACTAATAGATCTCCCTAGATCCACCTGGATCTAGAACAAAACAGGACAGGACATGACTCTTTCCCTAAGTTATGACCATTGAATTAGCTAGTAAGGAGGAACAAATAAGATACCTTTGTGTCGCTTCCTAGGGTCTCTGTTTCTCCCGCTTCGCTCCGGTGCTCTCGTGAGGTCAAGACCAAGACAACACAAACGAAGCAAAGTGAAGATAGCAAAATGTATTCAATCGTCAACTTATGCATATGATCAAGGAATTACACAATAAAGTAAGAATGACTTTATGGGAAAGGGATGTGTCGCTGTATCATATTAATCGAAAGTAGAAGATAAAACCTGATCGCCTTGATGTCGCAAGCTTCCTTTCAGTGACTCTTGGTTCCAACACACACTTGCTCGGTCCTTGCATGAAGAAGATCCAATTGCTCTTGATAGACCTAGTAGAGTCTCCAAGCTTCTGTTCAAGATGGGTTCTTCACACAATTCCTTCACCAATTCTTCACTTAATCTTGCTTAACATTTTCCATGAGAATCCTTTCAATATATAGGAGAGGATGAGATGGTTACATGGATGAGAATGATCCCACCAAATCAGGGAAACCATTAAAATGATAACCATTCGAATGCCAACCCATTTTCTAGAAGATTCCCTTCTAGAACCATCGAGACTTCATCTTTTTTCCAAGCTTGAGAACAAGTTCACACTTTAGGTATAGAGCACAGTGCGAGAAGTTCGCACCCTAGCTGAAGGTGGCCTGCGAGAATGGGTCATTCTCGCACCCTAGGCTATAAGCAACCTGCGAACTCTCTTTAAAAATATGTTTTCTGGAAGGAAATGAATTTCACTTTTCTCAGGAGAAAGTTCTTGTTGGGAGCCTGAGTACACCATCGTCAATACACCATCAAGATGACCAAAATCATGGGTAACAGTTGGCAATTTTGGTAAACGATATCTATTGAATGTAATCTGAGTTTTGACCGAAATTTAATGCAAAGGTCCTGTGATTTGATGAAAATATTCTAGTTGTGATAGTTGGATGTATTGTGTTTCTTTCTTTGCGTATGTGCTTTCCTGTTATCTTTATTCCATATCTTTTGTTGTCTATTTCAGAATGAATTATCGAACCTGTGGATTCGTTGTACTGCGCCCCTTGTTCACGCCACTTAGACAAAACGTTTTCCTCTCAAGCTAACTCTGAATTCATCCACAACGGCGCTCTTGAGTTACTTCCTGTAATTTCTCCCGCCACCATTACGGTTTTACACTAAAGGTTCTTGCTCGCCTAGCCTTATCCTCTCAAATCCAGTCACTGAGTCATTTGTCCCGTCTCTTCCTCATATCGACCCCATAGCCTAAGTCTTACTTTTCTACGCCAATATAACCAAAACCCACGTTTCGATAAGTGTTAAATCTAGCCATTGTTTTCAAAGTCATATTCTGCACGGAGACCGCGCCATTTCTGAGAGAGCCCTCTCTAGATCTAAAAGGCTAGTTTCGGGTCTAAAAGTTGGTTGAAAAAGTTACCTTCGTCATCTGTTTGTCAGCCGAACAGATTTACGGAGTGCTAACACCCTATACGCAAGGCAATTCTAACCTTGCCTTGGTAACACATGACCATTATTACAAAGTTAACAAACAATAAAAATACTTAATAATTGTCATGCTATGCATGTGCGACAACAAATACTGAATAACAACACCATGCTTTACATGTGCAAACAACATTATACAGAATAATAGAAAATAATTATATGCAACATCATATAGGAAATAAACCCATATCAGGCATAGATAGCTAAGCACACAACAATTTAGACAAGCACATAAATGACATGTATCTTTTATAAAGAGTCACCAACTGTATTTAGAGCTTAGTCATTCCTCCCATCCATATACTGTGTTTCTCATAAACCTTCAGCAAAAAGTCACCCCTGAGTTGGGGCTTAAACTCCACCAGGAAAAAAGGATTCCTAATGCCAAGATAAGGTCTAATAGTCAACATAATTTCTCTGTCCAAGGTGCCAACTGTTGCAACTAGCTTATAGTCTTTCATTCCCCACATGCTTGTCCCACCCTAGGAAGTGTTCCCCTTCTCTTCTCAACAGTCCCTCGGCTAACCCACTTCCCTTCCAAGGCTTCAACAACAGGTCGGACATGAAGTCTCATAGCTCTGTAACTAATGCCCAATGTACCAGGGAACAATTCCTAACAAACCTCTCACCTAGAGAGAATGTTCATAGGCTTGACAACCCACTTCATTGACAACAAATCTCTCACCTAGAGAAAATGCTCATGGGCCTGACAACCCACTTCTTTAACAACAAATCTCTCACCCGGAGAGAATACCTACGGGACTGAAAACTCATCTCTTCGACAACAAAGACTATGGTTGCTAGATGGAAATCCATTTATAATATTTTATCTATAGGTAAGGTAATTTCATTCCCCCCAGTTCAGATGGTTCAAATACTTGAAGAAAAATGAGTGAATCCCCCAAAATACACTAAGGTTCAACCATTCATTTGCATGGTTGTAACTAGACACTTGTCACCTTCAGAATTGGATTTAGCCACTTGGTGACTTGTTCCCATCACTCGAGAACTTAGGATAGATAAATATCCACAAATTATACTTTTCAGAAATATTAATAAAATATTCCCTTGGACTTAAGCTCCCTTGGCTTAGACATTCTCATAAACACTTGGCCCCCCTTTTCCCTTTTCAGTGGAGTTTAGCCCCCTGTCTCTTTTCGTATGATCAATTTGCGCACGGTGATGTGATTTTATTAATAATTTGAGTGTGATTACATTTTACTAGGATAGGTGCAAACCTTTTTGTATCCTGGATGACCATCCCAATAACCACACTTATTCAGGTGCACACAACACTATGTAATGTGCACACCTTTTCTTTGGTAAACAATCCTCGTGCACTACTCAGGTGCGCACAAAATTGAACCAAAACTTGGTGCTAACAACTCACCATCCTATAGGTACATTTTCAATTTCATTTACAATTGGAGTTCGGATTAGGGGTATTACATTTCCCTCCTCCTTATTTATGTGTTGTCCTCGATGGATTATATACACATGTACATACAAAAACTTCAAAAGTCTTCATAAAGATGCGGGTACTCTTCCCGCATAGCATCCTCGTGCTCCCAAGTTGCATCCTCAGGACTGTACCAAGTCCATTGGACCTTTACTAGCCCCGTGGCTCGATTCCAGAGATGTTTGATTTTCTTGTCCAATATGCAAACTGGTCGCACTTGAAAATCACCCTCTGGTTCCACCTGGATCACATTCCAATCAATGACATGATTAGCATCAGGTACATACTTTTTAAGCAAGGATACATGAAAAACATTATGAATACATAAGGATGCATGCATTGGAAGCATATATGCGACAAGACCAATCCTCTCTAGTATTTCAAATGGCCCACAATAGCGTGTTGCTAGCTTAGAGAACATTCCCAACTTCGGGGAATTGCGTCTTGCTTTTACTTTCAAGAACATGTGGTTACCCACTTTAATTTCTCTGTGGGTTCTGCCTTTATCTGTGCAACTTTTCTACCTATCCTAGGCAGCCTTTAAATTCTTCCTTATCTTCACCATTTGTTCTTCCATTTCTCGAAGCAGATCTGACTCAACCACGACTTTGTTTGTTGGGTTATCCCAGCTCACCGATGTGTTGCACTTTCTACAGTAAAGTGCCTCAAATGGGCTCATATTTAGAGATGTTTGATACCCATTGTTGTAAGAAAACTCTACCAAGTGTAGGTAGTCTTCCCATTTTGAAGGTTTATCCATCACATACATCCTGAGCATAATTCAATCACCTGATTTACTGTAGTGTCCCCAAGGTCGAGCCCCGATGTAAACCATGATCTGAAAGAGATTGTAAATATGTGTTATAGGCTGGTGAGCCGAGATTTGTATAAGCCAGTAGGCTTATGTGTTTGATTAGGCCAGAGAGCCTAAGGGTTGAAGGCCAAGGGCCTGGGTTTTGTATCTGTATGTATGCAGCACATCAATAAAATATAAACACCCTCCAGGTGCAGACCGACCACGATGAATGAGTGATGGGGGACCGAGCGTCCACAGAGTGGGCAAGGAACTAGGGGCTGGAAGGTGGGAAAGGGGCTGAGTGAGGAGCCTAGGGGCTTAAACCTGGAAATAATATTTTAATATTGTTTCAAAAAGTTATGTGCATCACATGTTTTTATCCTAAGTCCTTTTGGAAGGACACATGAATTCCCAAGTGGTGGGAGGAACGCGTGCTGGTGGAACGCATGCAGTTCCCAGGGTGACAAGTGTCAACCCTGGTGCATGCAAATAAAACAGATGAAGTAAGCAATGAGGGGGGCTCTCATCCATTCGATCCAACTGCCTTGAGGGGGATCAAGGGAAGCCAGTCTGGAAGAGACCCTCATGTAATTCTGATATAGAAAAGAAAGCTTGTGTTTGTCCTGAAGAATCCGTGTACACCCTTGTCCAGAGCTGTGGAGTCTGTGTCTGATTCTGAGAAATCCCGTGCGTGTAACAGCAGCCTATGTGAAGCTTGTGTTGATTTCAGGGAAGAGTCTTGTTTGTTCGGGAAAACTGAGTGAGCCTATGCAAGCATTCCCTGTTCCGGAATCATGATCGTGGGATCATCCTGTGACTGCTGAACCATTTTAGGAAGCCTTGGTCTGTGTTTCTCGTGGGTGGTTGTGACCACGCAGTATTGGACTGTGTGAGGCTTGTTGGCCTGTGAGCGACTCCTCCAGGTGAGAGAGTGCGTAGAGGAAGAAGAGAACTCCTGGAAGGAACCCTGTAGCTGCCATAGAGCCCGGAGACTTCCGGTCCGGTCTGTTCCTATAACCCAAGGTAAGGGAGACTGGCAGCCGANAGAGGAAGAAGAGAACTCCTGGAAGGAACCCTGTAGCTGCCATAGAGCCCGGAGACTTCCGGTCCGGTCTGTTCCTGTAACCCAAGGTAAGGGAGACTGGCAGCCGAAGGACTCTCTAGGTGACAGAGAAGGTGCACTCTCCTGGGGTGGAACAAGCATGTGGGGAATGAGGGTCTGTGGGCAGTGAGCGAGGGAGATTCCTGGGAGAGCATTCTTCCTTGTGGTTATGTGTGATGTCTTCCCTATAACCTCAGCCTAGCCTAGGATCCTTGCCTTGGGGTGGAGCTCGGTCCCAGCTTGGGGTTGACCCACTGTTGAGCTAATGAACAGTGTGGTCTAAGGCTGGGAGGTTCGTGGAAGGCCTGCACTTGGTTGGTGATTTCTACAGCTGTTAAAAGATAAGTATTCTGAATTATGCTTTGATCATGTTTTGCATGACTGAGCTGTTTATGTATCATGTTTTCTGCTGTGTAAATGAATTACTGTTGAATGCTATGGCTTGTTTAATTGTAAGCAGTAACTTATATATTTTACTCTGAGAATTAAGGGTGTTAATTGTTTAAATGCATGTGCTTATAATTCCAGTATGAATTATGTATAAAATTCATGTATAGAATGATAACTAAGAGGTTTGAAAACCTCGGTAGTGTAAAAGGGTACACTACAAATTGGTATCAGAGCGCGAGTAAGCTCCGAACTGTGAAAAAGTACACTACAATATGGTATCAGAGCCAAGGTTTCGACATTGAGCCTAGATGGGCCAGTGGAGCGGTCTTTGGACTAAGAATGCGAGGGGAAATTGAGTGGGGAGGACCAATTTCGGACCCTGGTTTGCTCCGAAGCGTCAAGGAGACACTTGATGGGTTTTTATTAAGAACTCAGGAAGTATAGCGGTGCTATGAAACCGCAGGCTAGTGTGGTCTATGGCCACGGGAAGATAGGTCTCTACACCAATGGTGTTAGAACCTTAGGATCTGTTCGGAAGGGAAGGCGAACCCTTGTAACCGTCAGATATGGAGAATGTGCACAAGGTTAAAGCCTTTGGATATGGCACAGGAGTGTGGAAATCGCGATACGCGAAATCCCGAGTTAGTTAGAAACGGTCTGAGCCGTCAGATCTCAGTTGGAAAACCCGACAGCCGTTGGATCTGTCGGGAGGTGTCTGAAGGTTAAACCTCAGAAACTAGGGGCGAAAGCTCCGAAACAGATCTAAACCGTCTGAAAGACGGAGGACATGTGTCGCGAGATCGCCCATATCGAGGGTCAGAAAGGGAAGTCTTTCGACTTCGTGAGTGGTGAAGTCGCGAGAGAATCAGGATCGTCCATCTGAGGAGGACAGGTGGTAGAGATCAAGGGATCTCGTGAACTCGGAGGTTCGCAAGGTGAGAGTCCGGGAGTTGGGCGCTCCAAGTCGCGAGGGGCGAAGTCACAAGAGAATCACAGCCGTCCATCTGAGGAGGACAGGTGGCAGCAATCGCGGAGTCGGTGAAGTGTCGAAAAGATCCAGGATTCGGGTCTCACGAACTCGGAAGTTCGCAGGGTGAGGGCCCAAGAGTTGGATGCTCCAAGTCGCGAAGTCGCGAAATTACGAGGAGCGAGGACAACCGTTGGATCCAGATCACGGGAGGACCATTGGATCAGGAACCCCATTGCCTATCACGCATTCGGGGGTTCAGAGGTTGAAAGGAGTCATTTTCGACTTCATGAGTAGAGAAGCGCCGAGAGTCATGCACGAGGACACGTGGAAGAACCACAAGGTGGGCCTGGGTGACTGACAGGTGAATACGCGTCGCCGGGAGGAAGGGATTCAATGCTCTGTTAATTTATTGCGTCTCGAGATATTGCAATAGGAGGGCATGAGAGTTTGACCCACGAACTCACGAAGGTGCGAGTTGCGAGAGGCGTTGGTATTTAAGCCCTAGCCTACGGTTACGTGTGGAGAGTGCTGTCAAGGAAAGGAGTCAACACTCCGTTGACTTCTCACGTCTCGGGGATTCGCGAGATAAGAGCATGGGAGCTCAACGTTGAAACTCACGAAGGTGCGAGTAGAGAAGAGTGCTAACACTTAGACTTAGACCTAGACTACGGTCATGCGTAGCAGACCCTAGCGAGGAGAGAGCCATACCCTTGTCGCATCTCGGGTATCGGCGTTTAGAGGAATGAGTCGAAGGTTTTTGACTCACGAACTCATGAGATCGCGAGTTGCGAAAAGGGTGACTTGGATTTCATATTTTTTTAACTGTCGGATCTTCATGGACCGAGATTCCGAAGTTCCGAAGTCCCAGAAAAGTACAGAGCCGAACAGAGCTCAGGCAATTCGTGAAATTGAAACACTTTATTAAACATCGATGGTTATGAAATCTGACGAATTGTCAAGAGACAAAGGCTCGACAAACTCGAGTCGTCTGCGTATTATATTACAGAGGACTGACGAGTGCCAGAACTGTTTGGAAATTGCCTCAAATGCACAGAAATGGAAGAAATACATAATACTTCCAGTTCAAGAAACTTAGTTGAAATGAAATGTCTTTTATTTTGTTCGAACTGGCTTGTAAATATTGTGGATTGTTCACGAAGGTTTAATGGCCTAACAAATTTCAAATTTAATTGCACAGAGTGCGTGTGCAGAGTTCAACAAAGGCCAGAAACCCGGTTAATCAACGTCGAGTATGGAGTGGGGAAAAGTGCAGTTTACCCCTGAAATAGAAGATGAACAGGAAGGAAAGGATGTTAACCTGGGAGTCGAAGGATCGAACTCTAATGGACATGGAAAAGAGATGGATAAGGGAGAACATATGATGCAACTCATCGAAAGATTGCAGAAAGATGCCCAGGCTCGCCTAGCTGATAGCCGAAAGCTCATGAAAATTCGGGATCGGCAGGGTGAATTCAATTTAAAAATGTTGAAGAGCCTGGAAAGAATAGAGAAGAAACTTGAGAAGGGAAGAGACTCATGTACGACAGAGGGTCGCAGAAATCATGAGAGAAGAAGTAGATCGAGGAGTGGTAGCCGACATCACAGTCGCTCCCAAAAACATTCGGACAAGGAGACACACAGCAGTTCGAGCCCGTCCCCTACCAGAAAACATCGAAAATCTGGAAGGGAGGAATTGAAAGGAGAAATGAACAAGATTAAGCCTCCAACATTCGATGGAGAACATAAGAAGGAGGAAGATGCCGAGACATGGTTGTTGGGCATGAAGAAATACTTCCAGCTGCAGAATCATTCTGCCCATGCAGAGGGAAGAATTGCAATGTACCAGTTGAAAGGAAAAGCATCCATGTGGTGGGATCAGTTTGTGCAAGTGCATCACATTCAAGAGAAAGAGGTCACTTGGAAGGAATTCAAGAGGTATTTCGAGAAGAAATACCTGACTAAAAGATACTATGACAGAAAGATGAAGGAGTTCTCCGAACTCAAGTTGGGCAGTATGACCATGGATGAGTATGAACGAAATTTTCTGGAACTACTGAAGTATGTTCCCTTTATCAAAGACGAGGCTGTTAAAATTCAGAGGTATCTGAGTGGACTGCCACCTTCCATTGGTGACAAAATTCAATACGATGATCCTAAGACCATGGAAGAAACCATAAGAAGGGAGAAATGCCTATACGAACAGCAGAGAGAAAAGCCTACCTTTCGGAAGGCTTGGGATAACCAGAAGAGGTTTAAGAAAGAACAGAGGCAGAAGGGAAGTAAGCCTTCCTTTTTCAGAAACAGTCCTTGGGGACAGTCATCTTTTAAAGAGCCCAGGAAAGTTGAAGGGAGTGAGCAGATGCCAAGGCCTCCACCCATGGAGTGTTGGGGCTGTAAAGGGAATCATTGATACAGAGACTACCCCCATAGGAAAGACAAAGCAAGAACTGTCCATACTGTCCAGCAAGCTGAAATAGTGGAGGATATGGGTAGCAGAATGCCGAGGATCTACGCAGCCCTGGACAACAAGCAAGCAGAATTTCAATCACACATGATTGAAGTGGAAGGTATTATCAACAACCGACCACTTATTATTTTGATTGNGTTATTTTAATTGATTCAGGGGCTAGCCATAGTTATGTAGATCCTAGGGTGGTGGAAAGTTTGCATCTAACGAGAAGCAAACATGAGAAGTCTTGGTTAGTGTAGTTAGCCACAGGGACCAAGAGGAAGGTCACTGAATTGGTTAAGTCCTGTTCAGTGGACATGAAAGGAATGAGCACTGAGGCTGAATTGAACATTCTTCCTTTAGGCTCATATGATTACTTAATTGGGATGGACTGGATGGACCAGCACCATGCCCTTCTAGATTGTCGAAACAAGAGGTTCACATGTCTGAACGAAGAGGGAAATCAGGTAACAGTCCAAGGAATTCCTAGAGCCGTGGCTGTGAGGGAAATCTCAGCTATGCAGCTGAAGAAATGTTACTGGAAAGGCTGTCAATTATTTGTAGCCCAGGTGGGAGAAGTATTCCAAAATTTGGTCTTGAATCTGGAAGACCACAGGGTACTCAAAGAGTTTGAGGACATGTTTCAGGAGGTGCCTGGACTACCTCCAAAGAGGGACAATGATTTTTCTATAAATCTGATGCCTGGAGCAGCTCCAGTTTCGAAAGCTCCTTATAGGATGAGCACACCAGAACTGAAAGAGTTGCAACTGAAGCTCGAAAAGCTATTAAAGAAAGGCTACATTTGTCCCAGTGTGTCACTGCGGGGAGCCCCAGTCCTATTTGTGAAAAAAAAAGATGGGATGATGAGGCTGTGCATTGACTTTAGACAGTTGAATAAAGTCACTGTCAAGAATAAATATCCTCTGCCAAGGATTGATGATCTTTTTGATCAGTTAAAGGATGCAAAAGTATTTTCGAAAATAGATCTTCGATCTAGGCATCATCAACTGAGGATAAAAGATGAAGACAT
>JASDQU010099831.1:180047-205384 GCA_032191745.1 Picea mariana
GTGTGTAACCCCAGCCTACGTGAAGCCTATGTTGATTTCGGGGAAGAGTCTTGCTTGTTCGGGAAAGTTGAGTGAGCCTATGCAAGCATTCCCTGTTCCGAAATCATGACCGTGAGATCATCCTGTGACTGCTGAACCGTTTTAGGAAGCCTTGGTCTGTGTTTCCCGTGGGTGGTTGTGACCATGCAGTATTGGACTGCGTGAGGCTTGTTAGCCTGTGAGCGACTCCTCCAGGTGAGAGAGTGCGCAGAGGAAGAAGAGAACTCCTAGAAGGAACCCTGTAGTTGCCATAGAGCCCGGAGACTTCCGGTCCGGTCTGTTCCTATAACCCAAGGTAAGGGAGACTGGCAGCCGAAGGACTGTCTAGGTGACAGAGAAGGTGCACTCTCCTGGGGTGGAACAGGCATGTGGCGAATGAGGGTCTGTGGGCAGTGAGCGAGGGAGATTCCTGGGAGAGCATTCTTCCTTGTGGTTATGTGTGATGTCTTTCCTGTAACCTCAGCCTAGCCTAGGATCCTTGCCTTGGGGTGGAGCTCGGTCCCAGCTCGGGGGTGACCCACTGTTGAGTTGATGAACAGTGTGGTCTAAGGCTGGGAGGTTCGTGGAAGGCCTGCACTTGGTTGGTGATTTCTATAGCTGTTAAAAGATAAGTATTATGAATTATGCTTTGATCATGTTTTGCATGACTGAGCTGTTTATGTATCATGTTTTCTACTGTGTAAATGAATTACTGTTGAATGCTATGGCTTGTTTAATTGTAAGCAGTAACTTATATATTTTACTCTGAGAATTAAGGGTGTTAATTGTTTAAATGCATGTGCTTATAATTCCAGTATGAATTATGTATAAAATTCATGTATAGAATGATAACTGAGAGGTTTGAAAACCTCAGTAGTGTAAAAGGGTACACTACAAATTGGTATCAGAGCGCGAGTAAGCTCCAAACTGTGAAAACGTACACTACATTTACCCTCTCTGTTTTCCCATCTAACTTAGGGTGATATGTTGTGCTAAAGTTCATATTTGTCCGAAATCCTTTGAATAGCCCTTTCCAAAAATTCGATGTAAACTTGGGCTCTCTGTCAGACACAAATGTCTTTGGTACACCATGTGGCCCATCAATTTGTCTCATGTATATATCAGCAATGTTGGTTGTTGTTATCCCTAAATTATGCAACAAACTGTTATCGCACAAGAGCTAGGGCACCTCAGTTATTACAATTTTTAGACTTGTAGGTCAAGATTGGGTTTATGGATCAGGGAGTAGGATTATGATGGAAAGTATTAAACTATTGACACTCTTCAATTAAATAATGAGCAACATTTCACTTAGTCAAGAATATTCATATTGATAGAGTAGGCAAATATAATGAAAGTACATAAGAAAGAGAAAGAATATAAGTTGACAATTTTTTGACTTATATGAAACAAAAATTCAAGTTAAAGATGTTTTGAAACTTGAAATAAATCATTAAATGCAAATCTTTGAAACATGTAATGTATCAGTAAATAAATCACCATAATTATAGCTGAAACAAAGAGAAACAAATGCTTTGCATATATTTCAGTTGCACTTAAGTAAGAAAGACAAAGATGAAAACATAAGAAGACAATCTAACCATCGGGATGTTATATTTCTTGAGTATAAAACACTGCATACAATAAGCACTATGTAATTTCCAGATATATGCTTTCCTTTCCAATCCCCAAAAATTGAACCCTTACTCTCTCTTTTTATTCTCTTTTATAAACAGAGAGCCCCCGCAAAGTAGATCGTAGATCCCATAATATAGGTTTAGTTATGATTACATATTGATAAACTCAACTCTAAATAAACTCTATGACTGAATTACATCGAATATGAACAAATAACAAACCCTGAATCCTAGGCAGAGATCCTCTATTTCATGACTATATCTTTGACTGAAAAATATATTATATGATCCTAACAAAATGTGATCCCAACTAATATCTTGGAGAAAAATATGTGGGAAAATGTAACCTCTCAATCTCCATCCTGATTTGGTCTTTGAAATTTGTAGTCTTCAACCTGTTCACATAATGAGCCTTCAAGTTCATATTGTGTCGTAATCATCTTCATAACAGGGGCACTGTAAAAAACCATTGCTTTTTGCAGCATGGATCAAGATTGGTAAAACCTTCATCTTTTTGCAAAACTCTAAGGCTTTCTTCATGCATGAACAAGATTTTGATGTCTGGTCTTTTCCTGAATTCATTTGGTTTTAAGTACTTTGGTGGTCCAATACAACTTCTTGTTCCTCTTCCTTAATTTATGAGAAAAGTCACAAAGTTGGTTATGTTTTTCTACCAGTCTAGTCATTCTCTTCTGCAACTTGGAGTTTTTCTTTATAAACTGCTTATTATTTTTCTTAAAACATTTTATGATCTTTCTTTTCTTACCAATAGTTTTCCTTGATGAATTTTCCCTTGTTTCTACCATGTCTTCCCGTGGATTTTCCTCAAATGTTGGTATGTTTAGATCAATGGACAACTTGTGGCTCTTGGGAATTCTTTCAAGCTTGTCAACCTCTGTACAAGGCATTATGTCTTCTTCTACAAACACATGTGAAATGGATGATGTCTTCTCAATACTGGGTTCTGGCAATTCAGGCATCAAAGGGCTTAAGCTCTATCGCTACCTTTCTACAAAATTTTGTTCTAGACCTTTAACTGCAGGAGCAATCCTTTGCCTTTTGGTAGTTTTCTTCATGGGAAGATCTTTAAGTGTCCTTTTGGTTGTTTCTTTGCTATCTATACCACCTGAAGTATCCTTGGATATGTCATCTTCAATAACAATTGGTTTCCTTATTTTCAATGAAGGGTCAAACAAGACCTTTGCATTTAACATAACTTGTTTTTGGGCCGAATCTCGAGTCTCCTTGATGTTCCCATAGGTTTCTTTGCTTTATCTTTCTGTTGGGAATTCTTCTTGTTAATTTTTCTTTGCTTTGTGTCTAGAGTTTCCTAGGTTTCCATGATTGAAATATCCTCTCTAGGTTCAACCATATCTCGTTCAAGAGGTGAATTTGATTTTCTTGTAATCCTTCTGGTTCTTTTTCTGGCGTACACCTGCTTAACTTCATGGGAACTTTGTTTTCTAATATTGGATACAAATTCCTATCTCGAGGAGTCTTCTTCTTGAAAGGATAATCTCTTTTTGCTAGATTTGGTTTCTCTGGTTACATGTGAATCTTTTATTTCTACAGTTTTAAGTTTCCTTGATGAGCTGCTAGATTTCTTTGAATCCTTAGGCTGCTTTTCAGAGGCTAATTTATGAGTTTTCTTCTCCTGCTCCTCAAACCCCGATGAAGATGGAAATTGTTCCTAAGAAACCTGAGTTTTGTTTAACTCTTGCATCACTAGAACCTTAATAAGTCCTTGGTGAAAAAGACTGTATTGAGTAGTCTTTGGATGTGTTCGTATTTTATTTGACATCTTAATCAGACTCTTCAGTAAAAAATAGGGAAAAATCATTCTGTTGTCGCCATTCAGATGCAAAAGGAATATCATGTGATAAAGGTGAATGGTTGACAACCTACCTTCACATGTTATGTATTTTTTCACCACAGGTAGAGTGTTCTTCCATTCTTCCTTGAGCCATGTATTAGGGATTCCCCTGCTCCAATATGGGTTTTGGTGATCTCCTGCGAGAAATTGATTGTATGAGTCCCCTAATATTTCTTTCTTTTTGAGCCATCTTTCCCCATCGATAGGTAAATTGAAGGCCTTAGAGATAGAATGCTCGGATACCTGGATGATTAGGATCCCAAGATGAAATTTATATCCATTGAAATTCTTTGCAAATGTCATGGCGACCTCTGTGTGATGTCCCTGGAATGCACAACAAAATTGATACCAATGCGCCTGAAAGAATGTCTCTTTAACTTCTGGTGGAGTGTCCAAGAGCTCAATCCCATCTGGCTCTAGACAGAGGAGATGACCACCTATGTGCCATGCCATTAGCAACAATAAACCCTAGCTCCTGTGTTAACCCAAAACTCTTCTCTGCAAATTAGGGTTTCGTTATACCTGCAATAATCAGATTTCCCTCACACAAAAATATTAACTTATCACCTATATTAATCTTCAAATAAAGGCAGTTATGAATTTATGAAACAATATGGAATGTAATGGTTGGGACCATAACATTCGATGATATCTCAGAGAAAGGATAGGAATTGGTAGGCACTCTTCACGATTTCATGTATAATGAATTGAATCACAACTTTTAATGGATAAGATATGATTTGAAATAATGCAAATGATTAAAGGGTGTGTCGATTCATCACTACGCCCAAATGATGATTTTTTACATGTATTGTCAAAATACCTGCGTTTTTGTAGTGCAATTCTGGTGAAAATGTCCTGCAAAAACTAAACTCTTTTCGCAGCAACATAATATTTAGCCTCATAAATAAAAAGAAACCCTGTAGCTTACATACTGAAATAATCTATCCTTGATGTGACTGAAATCTTTGTAACCATCTTAATCATATCTTAAGAAAGAATAAAAATAAAATTAAATCAAAGCAAGGGCAAACAAATAAAAAAGTGAACTGAACACATGAAATATAAAGCAGAGAAAAGGGAAAAATCAACTTGAGGAAGACTCCTAGATGAGTAGGATAGGCTTAGGGGTGACATAGCAACTATGTAGGTTTTGGTACTAACAGTTGCCTTGTGAGTTGACTTCATTGGAATAAAATGGGCATCTTTAGTAAGCTTGTCCACCATTACCATAATAGAATCATGTTGCTAAGTAGTCCTAGGCAGCTTAGGATTGAAATCCATAGTTACAACTTCCCATTTCCACTCTAGAATGGGTAAAGGTTGTAGCAAATTAGTTGGGTGTTTGTGCTCAACCTTAGCCTTTTGACATTCAAGGCATCTAGCAATAAAATCAACAACCTCCTTTTTTGTGCCTAGCCAATAATATTGCTTTTTGATCGTTGCAATTGTCTTCTGGTAGCCTGGGTGCCCAACATAAGGGACTTTATTCATCTCTGACAATAAAATATTTTTAAACTCCTGATCATTTGGCACATAAACTATGTGCCTATACATGGGGATTACGTCCTCTTTTAGCTCATAACCTTCAATTTTTTGTTGCAATTTACCTTGCTATAAATTTACCTTTATGTCCACATAGCGCTGATCTAATTTGGCAACCTCTAAAATTATATCACTCAAATCTGATTTGTACATGCTAATGGTTGTAGCATGCATCTCATGCACCCTCCTGTTGATTGTGTCAACCACCTTGTTCTCTTTTCCTTTGATATGCTTGATATCAAAGTCATACTCACTGAGGACTTCCAGCCATCTGCTTTGTCTGGCATTTAAACTTGGTTATCCAAACAAATATTTCAGACCACGATGGTCTATTCTCAACTCAAATATTTTACCCATGAGGTAGTGCCTCCACATCTTCAAGGCATGCACTATGGTTTCCAATTCCAAATCATGAGTAGCATAGTGACTTTCATGCTATTTCAACTTTCTTGATTCGTAACATATCACATGCCCATTATGACTAAGGACTCCACCGAGCCCTTCCTTGAATGCATTCGTGCACACAACGAAGTATTCATTAGGATAAAAAATTCTCAAAATTGGCACACTTGTCAACAAACTCTTCAAGTGTTGAAAACTCCTTACACAATCCAGATTTCATTAAAATCGCACACCTTTCTTTTTCAAGGATGTAATTAGGTGCACAATATTTGAGAATCCCTCAATGAATCTTTTGTAGTAACCTACAATTCCCATGAAGGATCTCACCTCTACGACATTCCTTGGTGCTATCCATCCTTCAATGGATGTTATCTTCTCCGGGTCCACAACTATCCCTTCCTCTGAAATGATAAGACTCAAGTAATGAATCTTCGTCTGGTAGAATGAGCACTTGCTCAACTTTGCATACAACTGATGTTCTCTCAATACTTGCAACAACATCCTTAAGTGTTGTTCATGCTCTTCTTCAGACTTTGAGTAAATAAGTATGTCATCAAAAAATACAATGATAAACTTATCTAAATAATTTCTAAAAATTCCATTCATTAAACACATAAAGACAGTTGGTGCATTTGATAACCCAAATGGAACCACCGTGAACTCATAATGTCCATACCTTGTTCTGAAGGTTGTCTTGTTGATGTCTTCCTCTTTAATTCTTACCTGATGATATCCAGATCTGAGATCAATCTTTGAAAATATTTGTGCACCCCTCAATTGATCAAAGAGGTCATCTATCCTTGGCAAACGATACTTGTTCTTTATTGTTACTTTGTTCAACTGCCCAAAGTCAATACAAAGCCTCAACATGCCATCCTTATTCTTCACAAACAATATTGGGGCACCCCAAGGTGACACACTTAGGCGTATATACCCCTTCTTAAAAATCTCTTCGAGTTGTATCTACAATTCTTTCAACTCTGGTGTACTCATCCTTTAAGGAGTCTTGGATACAGGGTCTGCTCCAGGCATCCAATTTATAGAGAAATCAATATCTCTTTTCGATGGCAACCCCGATATTTCTTCAAAGACATCCTCAAATTCTTTTAGTACTATGCAGTCTTCAACATTTGGAACTTTAACCTTAGGTGCCTCCTTGATGTGCGCTGCAAATACTTGACATCCTTTCATGTATCTTTTCTTCAATTGCAAGGTTGAAACTTCTCTAATAGCTATAGCTCTTGGAATGCCTTGAACCGCTCTTAAGTTTCCTTCCTCATCCAAGCAAGTAAATGCCTTATTGTAATAGTCTAGAACAAAATGATGTTGGTCCAACCAATCCATACCAATGAGGCAATCATAAGAGCCCAAAGGTATGATATTCAAATCAAATTTCCTGCTCAGTCGATTCATATCCATTGGACATGCCTTAACCATCTCATTAATTTTCATTTTTTCCCCTATAGCTAACTACACCAAGGTTTTCCAAGCTTGCTTATTGGCAATTGGAATCTTTCCACCATCTTAAGATCTAGATAACTATGACTAGCTCTCAAATCAATTAAAATAGCAATGGGTTGGTCATTAATTTTACCTTCCACTTCAATCATGTGCAACTAAAACTCAACTTACTTGTTATCCAGAGATGCATAGATCCTTGGTACATTTTTGCCCATGTCTTCAACTATCGTAGCTTGTTGTACATTGTGAACAATCCTCACTTTTTCACCTCTGTGAGGGCAATCTCTATACATGTGGTCTCCCCCACAACCCCAACATTGAATAGGTGGTTGCCTTGGTCTTTTCCCCATTGTCTCAGTCATTCTGGGCTCCTTGGGAGTTGACTATCCTTGAGAAGTATTTTTGAAAAATGGTGGCTTAGTCCCCTTCTTCCTCTGTTCCATCATGTTTTTCTTCTTGTCTTCCCAATCCCTTTGGAAAGTCAGTCTTCCCCTTTGTTGATCATAGAGACATTTAGCTCACCTTATGGTTTCCTCCAATGTCTTGGGGTCATCATATTGTATCTTGTCACTGATAAATGATGGTAGCCCACTCATGTACCTCTGAATTTTAACTTTCTCATCCTTGATGAATGCAACATATTTTAGCAGCTCTAAGAATATTCTTTCATACTCATCTATTGTCATACTCCCAAACTTGAGTTCAAAGAACTCCTTCATTTTCTTGATATAATATCGCTTGGTTAAGTATTTCTTTTGAAAATTCCTTTTAAACTCCCTCCAAGTAATCTTCTTCTCATCAATGTGTTGCACTTACACGAACTGATCCCACCACATTGATACTTTTTCGTTTAGCTGATAGATGGAAATTCTCTCTTTTGCCTGTGCAGAATAATTATGCAACTAGAAGTACTTCCTCATGCCCAACAACTAGGTCTCTGCATCCTCATCCTTCTTGTGCTCACCATCAAAGGTATAAGGCTTGATCTTATTCATTTCTCCCTATAGCTCATCCACTCCAGTCCTTATCTTATGCTTTCTTACAAGATATGGACTTGAGCTACTGTGTGATTTCCTAAATGAATGCTTCGGTGAATGGTGATGATTCTTATCAACACTTCTTGTTTCTCTTCTTTTACCATGGGACTTGTGACTCCTTGATTTATTCGACTCGGTCTCCTTATCCATTTTCTTTTCTATTATGTCTAAGCTTTGCATCAACTTGATATTGAAGCCATCTTGTTGCTCCTTGGCTTTCATAAGCCTCTCATTATCAGTTTTATAGCTTTGGACATCTTTTTGTAGTCCCTTTATGGTTTCTACCAAGTGTATGTGCTCCTTATGTACTATCAATACCCATAACGATATACAAACCCCTGAATTCATCATCATGGTTGTAAGTTCTTTGCACATCTTCCATGTTTTTGACTCTCTACATTGATTCTATCCTGATCTAATCACTATTAATTCTACAAAATGTACAGGCAATAAGATTTGTTAGATGAATTCATGTGACAACTTCATGAAATCTCTGCAGCGTTTTGTTAGAATCATTTCTTCTAATTTATTGGATGATTTTAACATCCCAATTCAAAATTTATGGGTGAATAATTGGACTCCTCTGTCCAAAAATTTCCCATCAATTGCTCCCTTGTACAAGTCTAAGTCTTGTGTAGTGAAATATGGTCACTTGAAATTCACCCAAATACCCTTTTACTCTTTCTTTCTTCCTTTTGAAGTCCCTACGCGCATTGGTATTCAACACATACCAATGTGAGATGTCAATATTTAACATATACACCGTATATAAATATTATGCATGCACCACCAATTTTTCTCCAGGCATCCCCAATTTTTAGTTCACACACCTGCACACCCTTGTTTTTTGCGCATTTCCAGCATCGCACTATGTAATGTCAAAATTTAGTGGACATACTTCCGTATTCTTATTTTATACACACCATGGTCGTGTTGTAATTCCAAATTCGACCACTTACCAATCCGAATTTTGCCTTAAGTAGATACTTGGCCCATGCAGGCTTAGTGTTGAAACTGGAGCTCTGATACCAAATTGTAACATTCCCCATTACTAGCACTTACAAAATGCTTTGATACCAAACTGTAACGGTCCTCGTTACCAACACTTAACAAAATTCTTCAATGCCACTTTGTAACATCCCCAACTTACAGCTAAGCAATGCCACTCCAAAAATCTAGTGCGCGGATTTTGCACTATAACGTTAATCTGTGTAGAACATGTGAGGTAACGCGTGCGATCCCAATCTCGATCGCGCCACACAAATTTTCCTCTTCAGACACTAGTTATAACAATGGAATTAACACATAATACAACTGCACGTACAATCACTCAGAGAACACAAGTATTTTTGCGCGTGTAACCAATCTAAACACATGGTTATTACTGTGTGTGCGACTATTATGGCGTCGTACGAAAATTTTGTTCTCCTTGTGCACGCAGACTGTTTCCCTGCATGCACAGAGATTCTAACCTCTTACGCGCACATATTATTTCCCTGTGCATAAGGCAATTCTAACCTCGCCTTGGAAACACATGACAATTATTACAAAGTTAACTAACAAGAAAACTACTTAATAACCATCATGCTTTGCATGTGTGACAACAAATAATGAATAACAACATTATGCTTTACATGTGCAAACAACATTGTACAAAAACAACAAATAATTATATGCAACATCATACATGAAATATACCCATATCAAACATAGATAGCTAAGCACACAACCATTTAGGCAAGAACAAAAAGGACACTTATCTTTTATAAAGAGTCACTAACTGGGCGCAGAGCTCAGATGTTCCTCTCAGCCATAGACTTTGTTGCTCATAAAATTTCAGCAACAGGTCACCCCTGAGTCGGGGATTAAACTTCACCAGGGCAAAAGGATTCCTAATGCCAAGCTAAGGTCTGATAGTCAACAAAATTGCTTAGTGCAAGGTGTCAATTGCTACAACTAGCCTATAATATCTCATTCCCCACATGCATGTACCACTCCATGAAGTGTGCCCCTTCTCTGCTCAACAGTCCCTCGACTGCCCCACTTCCCTTCAAGGGCTTCAACAACAGGTCGGACATGAAGTCTCATAGCCCTATAACTAATGCCCAATGCACCAAGGAATAATTCCTTGCAAATCTCTTTCCTGGAGAGAATACTCACGGGTCTGACAACCCGCTTCTTCGACAACAAATCTCTCACCTGGAGAGAATTCTCACGAGCCTAACAACTCGCTTCTTCGACAACAAATCTCTCACCTAGAGAGAATGCTCATGGGCCTGACAACCCACCTCTTCGACAACAAAGACTTTGGTTACTAGATGGAAGTCCCTCTCTAAGATTTTCTCTGCAGGTAAGGTAATGTCAGTCCCCCCCAGTTCAAATGGTCCGAATGCTTGAAGAAAAATTAGTGAATCCCCCAAAATACACTAAGGTTCAACCATATATTTGCATGGTCGTAACTGGACACTTGCCACCTTCAGAATTAGCTTTAACCACTTGGTGACTTATTCCCATCCCTCGTGAACTTAGGATAAATAAATTTCCATAAATTATACTTTTTGGAAATATTAATAAAATATTCCCTTGGACTTAAGCCCCCTTGGCTTAACCCCTCTCATAAACTCTTAGCCCCCCTTTTTCCTTTTCGGTGAAGTTTATCCCCCCGTCTCTTTTCGTCTAATTAGTCTGCGTGCAACAATGTGATTTTATTAATAATTTGAGTGTGATTACATTTTACAAGGATAGGAACACAATCTTTTTGCATCCCAGCTCACCACCCCAATAACCACATAGGCTCTCCGGCCTCAAATACATACATACATATATATAAAACTCGATCCAATGCACACTTCAAGGTAATCCTCACACATTTATTCAGGTGGATATAACACTATGGAATGTGCACACCCTTTCTTTGGTAAACAATCCTCACGCACTACTTAGGTGCGTGCAAAATTGAACCAAAACTTGGTGCCAACGAATCACCAGCCTATAGGCATATTTACATTTTCATTTACAATTGGGGTTCGGATTAGGGGTATTATAGACGGGAACCAACCTCCGTCTGACTCAATAAGTGCTCAATCTGGATAAAATCTCTAAATGCCAGCCAAAATAGACTATGATGGCTCTTAACCCTCAGGATTTTCAAGGGTGAAAATCCAGTGGTTAACACCTCCCCAATTGCCATTTTTTGTTTTTCGTTCCGTTGTGGGTCATGGATCTAGATGTCACTTTCCTTCTTGAGTGCTCATAGTGTTGTGTCAATATCATTGACCAAATCTTTGACACAGATGTCAAACAAATGGGACGAGTCTTAAATCTAATTGGCACTAGTGCTACCCACAACTCCATTATCAAAGATTTGGTGATGCTAAAAAATTAATTGTCATTTTTCTTATTGTAAAAGCTTTTCGAATTGTAGTTGTAAATTCAATGCAAAGGAAAGGCTTTGCATTGCACTAAGGCTCGTGTGTCAAGAATCATTGCCTTTCAATGTTAAGTTGCCTGAGAGTTCAAATTTCCATATAAAGGAGAGAGGGCACACATCGGAGGTGTTGTACAACACTATTCTACATATGTCAGAGAATCAAAATCCAAATCCAATTGATTCAGACAATTAAAATCCAAACTCAATTGAGGAAGAAATGAAAATGATACACATGATGTAGCCAACATGTCAACCGTTACAAAAACCTTTAGTTTGCTTTCTTATAGAGTTGCCGATGTGAGTTCTCAACTCTAGGCCCATGCAATTTGTGATGAAATTTCCCTTATTGCCTCTTATCCTTGTCGATAAGAATGCAATCAAAACCAGGGAAGAACCTAAATCTCCAGTTAATATTGTACTACCTCCTCTAGTGTCGAACTTGTTGTTTCATCTGTTGTTGATTTATACTTCGCGAGAGTCCAATTCTCTCCTAACAATTGTGAACTCATGATAATGTAATTCAATGAGAATTGCAAAACTTTACCTCCCTAAAGTAAACTTGGACAATTACATAGAGGCAATCTTGAGAAATCTGGTGGCATTTGAAATCTTTGTTGTGCATAGTGTGCTTGTTTTCAAATAGTGCACTGATTTCATGAATTGGATGATTGATGATGAAGATGTGAGATTATTGAGAGAGAGCATAGTCATTTCCAAGCACCTTCGAAATGACAAAGATGTTGCAAGCATATAGAACAACATGGATAAGTGTGTTTGTCTCGAAAGAGTTGGATATTTAAAGAAAGTTATAGAATATTTAAATAAATATTATAATAGAAAATGGAACACTATGGTGTTAGAGTTTGTGAACAAACATATATTTGAATTATGGAAATTCCTCACTCTTGTAGTTGTACTCATACTTCTAACCTTCACTTGTTTGCACACTCATTGCTTTGTTTGTAATTGTAAGAAGTGGTTAAACCAATCAATGTTTGAAGGGAAATAAATATGTATGAGAGCTACACTTTTGAGTGGTTTCCAAGGCTCACTCCCTACACACACAAATAAATGATGAGTTTTGAGATGAAGGCACCTTTTTCTATCAACACCCAATATTTAGGTTGCGAGATTTATCACATTGATTTTCCATTGTGTACATTCTAGTCACACCAAACTTTCATAATTGAATGACATGATGCTCTAGTGAACCAAAAGTGGCCACATTGACACATGAGTGAATGGATGTCATCCTGTGAATCTTCCTTTTGTAGGGCCCCTAAAGATATAGATCGTTGATTGAATCAAATCGGATGACACACGTTCTCAGAGAAGAGTGAGAGTCCTTGTTAATTGATAGCAAACACTGATGACACATGTCTCCCCTATTAGATGGTAGGCCTATGCATATGCCTTTACATCTATCATGTTCAATATTTCCTAGTGATCTCGAGGTCGCTAATGATGGGAAGGAAATATCATTCTTCCATTCAAGGAAGGGATGGATATAGGGTTTCATTATAATATCTTTAAAAAATATGACCTTTCATAGATTCAAGAATGGGACATTGCCAACCTTAATAAGTAAACTGTCACAATTCTAATTGTGATATTTTTGGTTGAATAAATTGAATATAATCTCTAGCTTGTGTGATGGAATGGGTCATTATGGAGTTTGTGATTGAGAAATTACAAAGAAGTGTTGTTGTTAACGACCTTTATTTCATGAAACACAAAAGCTCTCTTATGAAGTTATGCCATTTTTTTTTGTTTATACTTGTTGTTATAATTGTTTTTTTTTTTCAACGTAAGAAAAAAATTGGAATACTCAACGCGACCAACATGTTATTTATTGATACAATCTCAAAACCCACATCTTAATCATTATCTATAGACAAAACTACCTGAACTAACACATTTGTGGTTGGTAAGGACATAGAGTTTCATTATTGTCGAATGTTTATGGGTCTCGGGTTGTTAACCTATTCCCTTACAAAAACTTTTTGCAATACAAGTGTTTGCACCTTCTTAAGTAATTGCTAGTTAATAAACTGGAATTGTGGAGGGTGCTTATATGTTACACATGTGGATAATCATTCAATTTCCCCTCGAAATTCAAGATTGTTGGAAAAAGAAAAATGGGCAGTGGGTAATAGGGATGTTGAAACAACTAGACGAGTTGTCTACCGAACAAATTCTTCCTCTTACTTTGCCAAATCACTAGCCACTTACCATTTATCAATATAACATAGTGAACATGTTTAGAATTTTAAGCAAGACGAGACACGCATCAACATACATGCACTTGAATCACCCAATTTTCGGCAAGCCTTGTTTTCCGACACGTCAAAGTTCCACACTTTTTGATTACTTTTTGGGAAAATTGATATGTGGGTCATCTTAAAATTGGCCAAAACCCTCAAGACAATGTTCTATGGGCAAAGTTCCTATCACATAGGTGGAACCCTGACTTTTGGTATAATTTCAACCAAATTTCACTGGAAAAATGCGGCAGTTTGAGTGTTGTTTATCCCATGCTATACTAGGCTGACGTGGAAAAACTTTGTCGTCAAATAACTTCAGTTTGATGGCATATTTGCTCCTTTTTTTTCTAGATCTAGAGGAATTGGTAACACAACTGGGATTACCTAGGCGAGGCCTAGGTTCAATTCTAGTTGGTTGCCACTATAACCCCTAGGTTAGTGCCAACAACCTGCAAACCAACAACTAACAGGAAACTTATGACTTAGCAAGAGTCGAGACGTCTCGAAGCCCATCGAAGTGGAACCTCTATCCCAGGGGGCATCTACCCTTATAGCCTTATCACAATGGGCCAAAGTCCACTTTGTGGGAATTGAACCTAGGTGGGAGGATAACAATCATGCTACCCAACCACCCGAGCTAAGAACCCTGGACTTTAAATTGAAAGACATGGGGGTAAGCTTTGATCTACTTATGTGTGCACGGGTCCCTTCTAGCGTATTTTCTTACCCCAATGATATGTTTCTGTCTCATAATTGAATCTAAGCTTGCTACTTCTAGGAGAGGTATTTTTTTTTCCAACGGAAAAAAGCAGTTTCATTGATATTCAAATTTGAATCAAAGGAAACTTTCCATGTACAAATTATAAACTGTAATGAGGCTTATATATCGCCAAAAAAACCATGACCTTGTGACTTAATACATGCTTGCATTTGATTCCTATTTTTATCTTCTGTTTTTCTTTTTCATTTACAAAATATATACACTTAGTAGTAATTGACAAAAAAGACATAAAACTGTTTGTTCAACTATCTGTCCTGGCATCCTTTAGAAGATATAGAGTTTATCACTCCCGACGAGAGTATCATTTACAAATTCTTCAAATTGTAACCAACCAAGATGTTGATCTAGAGCTTCTTTGGACAGTGAATCTGCTATAGAGTTAAATTGCCTGTGGATATGCATGTTGTGAAGCCAAGTGAAAAGAGATTTATATGCATGTATCTTTTGTTGCCAAGGATTTAGAACCTGTGAGAGAATTGTGCATTTACCTTCAAACCATACTATAATCACCTTAGAGTCACCTGCAATCATTAATTCATTAAGATGCAGAATCATTTCCAGAGTGATTAGTCCCCATAACCCAAGAATATATGTCTTAATATTAATACCTTCACCAACAACAATTGTAGCTTTGATAACATGTTTTGAACTAAACTTAAGAAAAATTCCAACTCCACATTTACCTCCAACAACAACTCCATCGAAGAATCCAATAGGCTTGTTTTCAAAGTACATCGGGGACAATATATAGTCTAGATTGAGACCTTCATAAACATCCTTGTATTCCTCTAGTGACATCAGAATTCTGCTACAGATCAAGCCTTCATTCCGAGGCAAATCTTCAAATAAAGTTTTATTCCTGTAATTCCAAATCCCCCAAAGTATATGGAAAGGAATTGACTTGTGATTTGGAAAGGTAAGGAACCAGTAAAGAAAATTTTCTTGTAATGAAGGATGATCCCAGTGTCCTCTAATCTGTAGTTGTTTAAGAACTTCCATCCAGATGAGTTGTGAAATTGAGCAATTGACAAACAAGTGCACAATTGTTTCCTCCTCATGCGGACATACTGAAGGGCCTATACCTCCTCTAAGTCTATAATTCACGCTAGTGAGGACCCGGTTTTTGAGGCAAAGCCAAATAAAACAAAGAATTTTTATAGGGATCTTTACTTTCCATATTACTTGATACCACTAACAAGGCTCCTCATTACTATGCTGTGAGACCAGGGCTTCATAAGCTAGTTTAGCTGTAACCTTTCCCGAGGACTTATTCTAGGACCAAAAAATTGTATCCTCTTCATTATTCAGATAAATTCCACTACCTCTAAGCATTGACAAATATACATCTCATTCCAAGGCAAACAAACCTTCCAGGCCTAAATCTACGAAAGAAATCCACCCAACAACATCCAAGGGATTATGAACTACAAGGTTTGTGATGTGTGCCAAAGAATAAATATGTGCATCTTGGAGCAGCTTAATCAGCTTACCTAAAAACTTATAGGAGGATTTTCAACCAATGAAAGGGTCATGGCCCGCCAGAACTCTTGAACCACAACCTACATTCCTAGCACACCATCGCTTCTGATCCAAAATGGATCCTGAAATGCTCAAAAATAAATTTCTCAAATGCTCAATAAAATGACATGATCACGAAGTGCTCGTCGCAAGATTTTCGGTGGTGCAAACGGATCGAAAAATGGACGTCGTATGAGAAAGTTATGGCAATTGGAAAATTTGGTCTTCTCCAGCAAAAAGTCAAAGGGACACGTGGCATCTTTGGCATGTGACACATGGAAGATTCAGATTACGACAAGTGGCAGCCTCTAAATTCAACAAGTGGCAACCATCAAGTGACGACATGTGGTATCACTAGGTCATGACAAGTGGCAACCATCAAGTGACAACATGTGGTATCACTAGGTCATGACAAGTGGCAAGGGTTCATGATGACAAGTGTCAAAGTTTTGATAGTCCATGTGGCAAAAGATTGGCCAACCATGGGTTGACACATGTTCCAATCCAAGGGTGCCACATGTCACCATGGTCAAGGCCTTAAAAAGTTCTAATTTATATTGTTGGACTCCATGGGATTCAATCCCATGACCTGCCTCTTCAAATGACTTAAGCACACTGAGCTAGCCATAAAGGACAGATTACCACTTTAGAAAAAAACCCACTTTTCAGAAATTTAAACTTAAGCACCTTTTCCCGCTAAGGGAGGTGTGCCCCTTGGGAACTAGGACACATGGACCTCATATGACCTCAGAAGAGGGTGTGGGCCCTAACTGGGGGCTTCAGTAGTTTTTTTTTGCCAAATTTTAGGTTTTGACCTTATTTTTAGTGATTTTTGAGGATTTTTGGCCCTCTGAAGGGGATCTGAGCCCAATCTAAGGCCAGGAAGTTGGGGGAAGTTGGATTTCGACCCTCAACTCAGAATCTACATAAACCAAAGGTTTTTGACAGTCCAAGGAGGTCTAGAACAACAAAATGCTGAAGAGTTTGGAAGATCAAACCATTTTTATGCAGGGAAGCCATTGAGGAAGTGAACTTTGGAGGCCATTTCCGAGAGCTACGATTAGCCTTTTTCATTGCCGTCAATTGTGTTGGATTCCTGAGGTCGATCAGAACACAACCAGACTAGTTTGTAATCCATTTGATGCATTTTTGAAGCATTGAATATTAATAAGAAAGCCTCCCCCACTTAGACAAAGGCCCAGAGACGTAGGCAACCTTGTCGAACTTCGTTAACAATCTTGGCGTTCTAGTTTGTCGTTCTTAATTTTTACATTTTGTTATGTATTATTTATGATGGCTGCAACATTCTTTCATTAAAATCTTCTTCTTCTCTTAATTCCTAAGTAGTAAATCAACTCATGCATAAACTTAACCAAAGTCTTTAACAGATCATTTTCGGATCAACTTCAGAATTGGAAAGGAACCCAAAAGATGTTTCTAGATATTAGATGCCAGAGGAAATTTATATCCTTCTGTCCTCAACCAGAAGATGACATCAACTCCTTTCAAGTATTTTTTTATCATAACTTTGCTCCAAAGACCCGAACCAAATAGTGCTCTCCATAAAGATTTTGTAGCTAAAGCTTTTGCAAACCAGTGAAGATTTTGAATACCCTAGCCACCAGAAGCTTTGGGTTAGCAATATTATCCCAACTTGCTAAGTGAAATCCTCAGGGATTCTTTACTCCTTTCCATAGAAAGCGGGACAAAATTTGACTAATTTTATTTATGATGTTAACAAGGGCTTTAGCAAGACTGAGCCAATAAACTGGCATGTTTTGGAGGACATAATTTACTAGGACTAATATTCCCCCCAAAGATAACCAATGGTATGTCCAATGACGTAGATTTTTCTCCACCTTTTGTAACAACCAAAGCCAATCGTTGATCCTATATGTGTTTGGCTTTATGAAAAATCCAAGGTATTTCATCCCTTGTTCCAGATCAATCGTCAGAATATCAAAAAGATCCATTAGCCTTGATATTAGCCTGCCATATATATTATGAACAAGAAAGCATGAATTTTGACAGTTTATCTCCATGCACGAGGCCTTGTAGAAACTATCTAGGAGAAGTTTGAAGGAAACCCAGTCCTCATGATTTCCTGAGCCCGGAATTAAAACATCATCAATGAAAAATAAATGTGAAATGATAATACCTGTATCAACCTTGATTCCTTTGAAACTCCCTTCTGTACATGCCTTCTTTAGAAGTATGCTAAGGCCCTCCACCACCGGGAGAAAGAGTAAAGGTGAGAGAGGGAATCCCTGTCTCAACCCTCTATGACTTTTAAAGAAGCCGGCAGGGGAACCATTTATCAAGACCTCATAATTAGCACTAGAAACACAACCCATTATCCATTGTGTCACTTCCCATTTTAATCCAATTTGTATCAGCATCATCCCAAGAAAATGCCAACTCACCTTGTCATAAGCTTTCCTTAGATCTAGTTTAAGGATGAGAGAATTAAACTTTTTAGTCTTGACAATATGCAAACATTCTTGTGCAATCCCTACTGCATCAAAGATCAATCTGTCCTTTAAGACCCCGAATTGTTTTGCTGAAATGCAAGAGGCCAGTTTCTCCTTAAGCCTGGAAGCAATAATTTTTGTGATGACCTTATAGACGGAATTACACAGAGCAATAGGTCTGAAATCATTAAAGGAAGCAGGCTTAGAGAACTTTGGAATTAAAGCCACAAAGGTTGCATTTAAGGATCCAATGACCTGCCCAATTGTCCTGGATTCTTCAATAGCATTAAGCAGGTCCAAACCCATAATATCAAAAAAGAAATGGAACAATTCTCGTGTCCATCCATCCAGGCCAGGACTCTTGTCCTTGGGCATCATAGCTACGATCTCTTGCAATTCTTCAATGGAAATTGGCTTACCAACTTCATCACTTTCCTCATCAGAAAAGAAACGAGGAACATCTTTGATAACATTAAATTGTGTGGTCATATCCTCAAACCCAATTCAACTAAACAATGTCTTGAAATGCTTGTAAGCTGTGGCCCTAATATCACATTGTGTAGATTTAAAATTACCTTCCTCATCTGAGATATCCTATATAGTGTTGATGTTTCGGCGATGTGTAGCATACTTGTGAAATAAACTCGTATTTTTGTCTCCACTCTTAATCCAAGTGGCCCAACTTTTTTGTCTCCACGATTTCTCTTCTAATCCATGAATTCTAGATTGTCTTTTTTTTTAGGGCACCTACAAGGCTCAAATCATCCGGGGAGAAAATTTGTGATGGACATTTGAGAAAAATCTCCTCCAATTTCTACTCTATCCTCCAAAGTTCTTCCTAAAGAGTTTTATTTTTCTCCCTTTGCCACAATATCACCTCTGCCTTAAGCTTTTTAAGCTTTGACACCATCAACTTCATTGCCAAAGGGTCTCTCCAGTGTGCCATAGACCTCCACGAGGATCTGACCAATAAAATGAAATCTGGTTATGTCAACCAGGCACGATTAAATTTAAAGGGGGAAGGATATCTCTCAGAGGACTCTTCAAGTTGAAGACAAATAGGGTTATGATATGAGATTACATAATTAATAGACCAGAACCTGCATTTATCAAAACTCCCCAATAAATCTTCATTAATTAAAACTCTGTTTAGGCGCCTTGAAATTCCCGCAGATCCCGAGCGACCATTTCTCCAGATGAGAGATAAATGACAAGGGAAGATATCCTCTAAACTCATTTTAGAGAACAACTTAGAGAAATAAAAATACTGAGAATCCAATCTTACATGATCCCCATACTTCCCTTGCGGAAAGAGTAAGATTTAAATCTCCACCAACAATCAGATCTTTAACTCCTAAAAAACCGCAGTTTCCCACGACTGCGAAATCCCCATATCCTTGTACGGGCCATAACAATTTAGAACTTTAATCCTTCTCGAAGTGTCTTTGTGCCTACCTTCAAGTAGAATTCCTAGAGGTATTATTAGGTGAATAGTAACATGACTTTATAAATTTGTGTTAGATTTATATATGGATGACCCATGATGAATGGTAATTGACGATTTAGTCGGGGGTGAAAGGATTTATGCAATGCATGGTTGGTGATGCTGCGGAAGGTATAGGATGGAGCCAACTCAGGTAAGCTTGGGTGGATTTGGAGAGGGTGTTAGTGCGAAAGACCTTACAGAATTTTTAGAAAACAATGTTGGAGTGGTATGCAGATGCAGACTGAAGACATCATGGACTCCGCCGTTTACATATCCAAACTTCACAAACTACACCAATGACAATTACAATTACTTCGTTAAGAGCAACGACATATCTAAGGTGCCTCCCCACGCCTTTGTTCAATTCGCAGCTCCCAGTGCTGTGAAGGTCGCGGTCAGGCTCAGTGATCGTGGGAAGCTCATCTTCCGCGGCCACCCTCTCAAGGTCAAGGTTGGTACCGAAACCTCCTTTAGATTACACAGAAGAAGAACAACTCCCCTCTTTAGATTTTCTCCTGTTCTGCTTGAGATCGGTTCACTGCTAAATCTCAATGACTTTTCGGTGGCCTGGAGATCACCCACTTCCGGTGTCGATTTTCATGTGGACCCATTTGATAGAAGATGCAGGATTTTCCTTACGCGGGATCAGTTGTTTGGTAAGGACACACTGATAAAATGTGATTTTAAGATTGAATTTCTTGTCAGAGACATTAGGAATTTGAGAATTGTCAATGACAAAGGAACTATAGTTATGCTGTTACAGCTTTGGGTGCCTCCCTGGATATACTACAGAACCGCAGACGATGATATCTATGTGGGTGTCCCTTTTGCTTTGTTGGATGATGAGGATCCCTGGATTCGAACCTTGGACTTCACTCCTAACAATGCATTGGGCAGATGCCTGGCTTACAAAATTGTCCTGTCTCTTCGCATGGGTTATACGATGGAAAAGGCCATGGATTATTTCAAACAGAACCGGTTGCTGGATGAAAAGTCACCCCCTCCTACTTTGAAAGTTATCCAGGAGCCAGATGTGTATGTGTCCAGAAGGGGATTTTTTTTCACTCTGCCACACCGCCCAAAGATTCATTTTGAGACCATGTTCCTTCTGAATGCCCTTGTGCACAAGGGCATTGTCAATTATCACAGAATAACTCCTGAGTTCTATAATTTGTTAAATCCCTCTGTGACACCATCCAAGTTGAGTACCCTGGCACTCAGGCATATGCTTGCCTACACCAACCCAGTTTTTGACGCCCTTGGAAGATTTAAAGCTGTTCTTAGCTGGATTTCGATGAACCCGAAGCTCCTGAAGAACCCAAAGATAGCCGAGGAAACAATTGAGGTGAGGAGATTGGTCATCACTCCTACAAAAGCCTACTGTCTTCCTCCAGAAGTGGAGTTGTCAAACAGAGTCTTAAGGCACTTCAAGAAGTTTGCAGATCGATTTCTGCGAGTAACTTTCATGGATGATAGCATGCAAGCAATGTCTTCGATGGTGCTAACTGTGCCTATAGCACCCATCGTTAGAGAGGTTTCTTCTGGTTCTACTGCATATAGGACATCTATTTTTAAGAGAGTGAAGCAAATACTCCATAAAGGTTTTCAGCTCTGTGGACGTTACTACTTGTTTCTAGCATTCTCTGCAAATCAGTTGAGAGACCGTTCTGCATGGTTCTTTGCCAGTGGGGAGGATATTACAGTACAACAAATTAAGAAATGGATGGGGAACTTCCCTAAATATAATGTTGCCAAGCATGCCGCAAGGATGGGTCAATGCTTTTCTTCTACCTATTGCACAGTGGAAGTTCCATCAAAACAGGTTGAGGACCTTCCAGATATTAAAAGGAATGGTTATGACTTCTCTGATGGTATAGGAAAAATTACACCAGTTCTTGCCATGGAAGTTGCTCAAATGCTGCAGATGAATTTCAACTCTCCCTCAGCCTTTCAGATCAGGTATGGTGGATACAAAGGTGTGGTTGCAACTTGGGCAGCAGAACCAGGATGCAAATTTAAGCTCTCATTGAGACCGAGTATGAAGAAATTTGAATCTGAACATAAGGTGCTTGAAATAATTACTTGGACACGTTTCCTGCCCTGCTTTTTGAATAAGCAGATTATTACTTTGCTGTCATCCTTGTTGGTGCCTGACAGTGCTTTTCAAGATTTACAATATTCAATGGTTGAAAAGCTCAGTCAAATGCTTGAAAATGTCGAAGTGGCATTTGACGTATTGACAACATCATGCACAGGAGATTTGCAAAACACTGCTGCTATAATGCTTAGTGCTGGTTTTAGATCCCAAAGCGAACCTCATTTAAAAGACATGCTTTCTTCTATAAGAGCTGTGCAGTTAGAAGAGCTTTTGACAAAATGTAGGATTTTCGTTCCCCAAGGTAGGTGGTTAATGGGTTGTCTGGATGAAATAGGGGAGTTGGAATATGGGCAGTGTTTCATCAAAGTTTCAGGCCCGCCCTTGGAGGGCTGCTTTCTCAAACATGGCTCCGGCTTTGGAGAAAGGAAAACAAGTTCAACAATTGTAAGGGGAAAGGTGGTTGTGGCCAAGAACCCTTGCCTGCATCCAGGTGATGTCCGGATTTTAGAAGCTGTAGATGCTCCTAGTTTGCATCATTTAGTTGATTGCTTGGTTTTCCCACAGAATGGGCACAGGCCACATCCAAATGAAGCTTCTGGAAGTGATCTTGATGGAGATATTTACTTTGTTTCTTGGGACTCTAGCCTCGTGCCTCCAAGTGGCGAGAGTTGGGAACCAATGGACTATAATGCAGGTGAAGTGAAAGGATCAAAAGAGCCTGTCAAAACTGAGGTATAGCAATTTTGTCTTCCTTGGCTTTGCTAGCATCGTTAAGTTAGACATTGCAAGCTGTTAAGAACTATGGTTGTTTAATGTCTTTATTACAAGTTTTAATTTACTTTTGGCACCATTTGATTAGCTATGGCTGCATAAATGATTCAATCAGGGACTTCCATTATTTTTATCCCTGTCACGAGAAAATTAAGCATCTAGATACCATATAGGAGGCAATCATTCTTTTTTGGTTGAAAATTGAAGCACTGAGTTTTTTACATTAAAGTCAAGGCAAATATTTAGAGTTTATATTGAATTATTTCCTGTTTGACAAGGAGGCATTTGTGAATTTCTAAGACTTTTTAATTACCTTGAATATAGTCAACCCTTATATTCTGGATGAGATTTCATAGTCAAAGTCAAAAGTGTCCCTAAGTCCATAAATGGAAAGTGCTTGTAAATATTGTAAATAACTTTTAGCACTTCTTATTTTAGCTCTATCCTCATCCTATTTTCCTTGTTTAACTTTTAGTCCCTTCTCCCTCCTTTGGCCATACTCTTAGTTCCATTTCTGATGTTGATGTTGAGCTATGGCCTTGTGCCTCCTAGGGTTTCTCACCACGGTTTTTGCCTCGCCCTTGCTCCATTTTAGTTATTTCTGCACATGTTCATGCTTCATGTATATTGTTAGATAATCTTACATTATGCTCTTGGAGTAGCCTTTTGCACTCTCACAGATTCTTGCTGCTGATTGTACTTGTTAGTCCCATTGACCAATCTATTTGGTTGCTCGTTGGAAAATAATAAAATTATCTTATCTTATCTTATACAATTAAGCCAAGTGTGTTAATCCAGGGCTGTCCTAGACCACCTCAGAAACGGTCCTGACACTGGCATCTTTTGGGTCTCAAAAATTTGGTGCATTTTTTAGCACCTTCACATGCATTTTTTCAAGATTTTTATGCCTAAAGAAGGGCCTTTGGATTAGTATGCAAATTATCTTTCCAACAAGCTAAAGAAGACCTAAAACTGAGAAATGAGCGAAAAGTTATGGTCTCAGAGTCTCCCCTTTTTTCCGTAAAACTCAGCTTTGTCTAGCTCAATATCACACTCAACCATAACTTCATATTAGGGTTAGGTTTCTTGCATCTGATGGTTTTTGCCTATTAGGGTTTTAACATTATTAGAAAATGTAGTTTCAGTCTCTTCCTATGTGATTTTTGTGAATGAGCCTGGCATACATAGTTCTTTCAAAGATGACTACAAACATTCTGGCGATTGTATTTGTATATTGTTTTTCACCATTGTTTCAATTTGGCTTTTATTGTATCTCTGTGTTTCTTTTCTGTATTAACACTATCTTTCATTTCGCTCTCAACATAATCTGTGTTACTGCTCAAAGTAACACTCAAGTGATAAAGCCCCGAAGTGCAAGTGGAACCTTGAGGGAACTAAGAGGGGTTGTCTGCTGTCACTATAACAATGCCCTCTCTCACTTTAGGCCATCTCTCCTCTGGCTCAAGGGGGGCATCTCTAGAATAGAATCACTAAGGCTATGTAATGGAGGCTCAAGGTGACATGAAGAGTTAACTTTAGCAAAATAGAAATTATAGTTTAGGAAAATAAAGTGGATGGAGGACTGAGACTAGTGCCTATCTAACTTGGGCAAATGGAGTCAATAAAGGTAACCAAGAGGGCTGGAAATTAGATGAATTGTGGTGGTGAGAAGTGTTGTTACAACATGCAAAATCTCACGTATGAATGACAAATAAGATTGCTAGAAATACATATTTGTAGGCCCTTACAAAGGAGCTCTACTTATGCACATGCTTAACACATAAAGGGTGATCTTACTTCAAGCTGAAAACATCATTCAAGCTTTCAAAGAAATGGCATAACATAAATGATTTGACTAGAGAATAAAAACAACAAAAGAGTTAAATAGGAAAGACTTCATCCAACCTTCTTCTCCAATGACACAACTGCTCTATTATGGAGCACTTATTGCAGCAGACTTATTGATGTAATTTCCAGCAATATATATTCATCAATAGGGGAGAAAAAGGAAGCTGTACTTACATAGAAACCCTTAAGATAATCACATTCACCTTCATAAGATATCAACTAGGTTCTAAAGAGGTGTTCTTCATTAATCCAACCATGGATAACAATGATCCGGATTTTATGAGCAGAACAAAATGAATACAGATTATTAAAAGATGCTTAACACATAATAACAGAGATAACAATGGATAACAATGATCCAACCTTCTTCTCCAATGACACAACTGCTCTATTATGGAGCACTTATTGCAGCAGACTTATTGATGTAATTTCCAGCAATATATATTCATCAATATGGGAGAAAAAGGAAGCTGTACTTACATAGAAACCCTTAAGATAATCACATTCACCTTCATAAGATATTCAACTAGGTTCTAAAGAGGTGTTCTTCATTAATCCAACCATGGATAACAATGATCCGGATTTTATGAGCAGAACAAAATGAATACAGATTATTAAAAGATGCTTAACACATAATAACAGAGATATAGTAAAACTGGTTTTCTATTCAATAAGGAAATAAGCTGAAACTGTAAAA
>JASDQU010099831.1:241131-252937 GCA_032191745.1 Picea mariana
CTAGGGGACAAGCACACATAGAAGGTCCTTGTCTCATGTCCCCATTAAGATTTTTGGCCATTTCATTTGCTGAAGTGAGATAGAGCCTTGCCCTAGCAACACTCTACTCTTTCATGTTGAAGAGGATTGAGCCTTGCCTTAGCAACACTCAAATCTATCTTCTCCTATGCTAGCCGTTTTTCTTATTGAGCTAAGAAGGAGAAAACGCATCAAGGCCTAGTTTGCCTACACCTTGTTGAGCCGATTTTGCCTAGGGTTTGCCTGGTAAAGTCTTGCTATAGCAACACGTTACCTGCAAAACCTCTTGTGTTGGTCTTATGCAATCTTTTTGAGCTAGCCGATTTGCCATTAAAGCTAAGGAAGGAGGAGAGAGCACTGAGGCCTAGTTACCCTACACCAAAGTGAGCCTCTCTCCCCTAGGGTTTCATCCTTTAGGCCTTGCCTTAGCAACACCTCAAGGTCTAACCCTCTTGTCCTTAGTCCTATTACTTTCACTTGATCCTTCAACTTTTGTGTCCTCTACTTTTGACTCCATTAACCCTAAAAGCACTGATCTAAAGACCTCCTTTGTCTTGAGTAACTTGATCATCAACTTCAATCAAACACTTAAATCAATTTACTAATCTTTCTAACCCTAGCCTAAAGACTAACCCTACTAACTAATTGCTGCCATCATCTTTTGCTATAAACATCATTGTGTAGCTATCATTTTACTTGTGAGCAATTAAATGGTTGTTTAAGGCATTACCTAATAAAGTGTTAATTGTTACAATTGAATGCCACGTTCCTTTAACATTTATTGAAGAAGTGATATTGTGTATCATTGCTATTATATAAACATTGACTTCATCAATATTTATTTCTCAATTGCTTATATATTAGATAGTCATTAATTATATGAAGTACTAACCAAGCGAGTAAGCTTGCATATATATATATATATATATCTTGTTGCTTTGTCTCGGGCAGGTACATCTCTTTTCTTGGTTATACTTCTCTTTATTGGCTGGTTAGCCAGACTATCTGCTCGGTGGTGACTTGTGAGGGGGGAATTTACCTTTTATCTTACAATCCTTTGCCTTCTCAAAACCCTAGGTCACCGGGGATGTCTCCCCTGGGCCGTACTTCCCTAAACAAAAAGAACTTTCCTATCGTGGTGACATTGGGTGGGATTGGTTCAGTTACGCCAGTTTGCTTCTTTATATCTATCTTTTATCCTAACTACAAACTGTGCGATAACAGGCCCTGTTTGGGTAAGTTAGTACATCAACTTCCCGGGGTCATAATGTTTGCATACGATCTCCGTTTTAGGTGCATGATAGCCCGTTGGAAAGGTCTAACCGAGAAGAACAATTTTCGAATGGCACAGGTTGGTGTTTTTAGCAATCATTTGGGCCCCAAATCCCTAAAAAACGTCGTTTAGGGCCTCAAAATGCCCTCGGAAGTTTGGAACCCAAAAAACTGCCACGGTGAAAAACTGTTTTTCGAGCCAGTGGAATAGGTGGGTGGCCACCAATATCCACCTAGATCAATCCTCCCTTCTTAGGAAGCAATGGTCTCCATTGCGTTGAGTTCCCCAATCAGATGAGGAAATTTCTGCTGAATTTGGCCCCGGGCGAGCCACTTGCCTTGGTGTAGGAGCTACCCTGCTTTGACGACTTGATAAAGCTGGATCCTTTGCTGTCGAGTGCCCTTGATCTGTGTTTCCACAATCTGATCACTGGATGCTTGTTGCATGCAGTCAAGGTTGAGCTCTGTTGGTGTCAACTGCTCTTCTATCTCCGAGGTGTCCAATAATGGTGGGAAATATGGCCGAAGGAGAGCCACGTTGAAGACTGGATGCAGACCAAGGAAGGGGGGGATGTTGAGCTCAAAAGAATTGTCACCCATAGCCTTGGTGATGGTGTACGGCCCATAACGGAGTGGGCGAAGCTTCCGATGGAGCCCTGTAAGGTGTTATTTCTGTAAATGCAACCAAACTTTATTGCCCACCTGAAACTTATGTGGCACCTGATGTTGATCATGGCGCTACTTGTACTTGGCATCAGACCTCTGTAGAATATCCTGAACCTGTTGGTGGATGCGCTGGATCCGCTCAATGAACCGGGTGGCTTTGTCAGCTTCTAGTGGAGCAGGGGATGAGTCGGCTGAGGTGGTTGCCAGGGGTAGTGCAACATCCATGGGGCCCAATGGTTGGAATCCCAATCCCACCTGAAAGGGGCTGTGGCTAGTTGAGCTATGCAGGGCGCGGTTATAGCTATGTTGGACATAGGGAAGACTCTCATCCCATGTGCGGGGGTGTTTTGAATTGTACATGCGCCGGATATGTACGACCATCCGATTGATGGCCTTAGTTTGGCCATCTATCTGGGGGTGGAAGGCATTGGATTTGGTGAGCTTGGTATCCAACAGTGACCAGAGGCTCGACCAGAATGAGCTGAGGAACCGATTGTCACGGTTTGAGATAATGGTTTGTGGGATCCCAAAATTTACCCATACTTGTTCAAAGAAGAGCTTGGTAGTGGCTTCTGCTGTGATGTTCTTCTTGAAGGCGGCTAAAATCTCCATCTTGGAAAAACGATCAACAACCACAAAAACACAGTCATTTCCCCTCTTGGTGGACGGGAGGCCCGACATGTAGTCCATTGAGATGGATTCTCACGACCTGTTAGGAGTAGGCAGAGGGGTGTACATGCCCTGTTTCTTAGTGGTCGATTTGGCAATAACGTAGGCGATGCAGGACCTAATATACTTCCCGTCATCCTGTCGAAGTTTCGACCAGTAGAAATGTTTCTGCAGCACTGCCACTGTCTTTTCAACGCCAAAGTGTCCTGCCACCTGACTGTAGTGAGCTTCCCAAATCAGCTTCACGCGCTCGCTTGATGGAACGTAGAGATGGCCCAGACGACACAACAACCCATCCTGAAGATTGAAATTAGCGACCACTTAGTTGGCGCCCAACATTTGGTAGGTGGTGGAGAAGTCAGGGTCTGTCTCGTAGAGGTGGGGTCATCCGAAGGTCTAGTGGCCGCAAGAGTCTAGCACCGTGGTGAGTGCCGCGACTGGAGGTTGGCTGAGGCAATCAACAACTCGGTTGGTACTTCCTGTTTTATACTTGATGTTGAGATGGAACTGTTGTAAGTATGTTGACCACTTCTGATGGCAGTCATTTTGCAATTTGCCTTGGGTCTGTATGAACTGTAGTGGCTTGTGATCAATGTTGGATGATTGCCTCCTTCCCAAGAATGTAATGTCTCCACTGGTGGCAGGCTTGCACAATGGAGTACATTTTTTTGTTACAAGTAGGGTACTTACAGACAACATCTGATAGTGTCTCACTATGATATGCCACGGGGTGGCCGTGTTGAGTGAGAACGACGCCCACAACATAGTCTGAAGCATTTGTCTCGATCTCAAAGGGATGTTGCAGGTCCGGTAAAGAAAGTACCGGGGATGAACACAAACGCTTCTTCAAGTCGTTGAAAGCTTGTTGTTGGGACAGACCCCACACAAATTTTGCCTTACCGCCACCCCTGGTTACTTGGCTGAGGGCCCATGCAATATGAGAGAATCCCAGCACGAACCTGTGATAGAAATTGGCGAGGCCCAAGAAGCTTTGAAGTTCAGTGAGTGTGGTTGGGGCTGGCCAGTCACGGATGACTTGGATCTTGGCTGGATCCACATGCACACCATGCTGATCAACAATGTAGCCTAAGTAATGGACCTTGCCCATGCCGAAGCAACATTTTTCCAAGTTTGCATATAGTTTGTGCTGCCGCAAGGTGTGCATAACCTGCTGAATATGCTGCAAGTGTTCCGCCCAAGTCTTGCTGTAGATGGGGATGTCATCCAGATACACCACTACAAAAGTATTGGTGAAAGGTCGTAGGATATTGTCCATCATTCTCATAAAAGTTGCTGGAGCATTTGTCAAACCAAAGGGTACGACCAACCATTCAAAAAGACCTTCTTTTGACTTGAAGGCAGTCTTCCATACATCTGTCTGTTCTATTGGGACTTGGTGCTAGCCAGACTTCAGATCAATCTTACTGAAGTATTTGACCCCCATGCGTTGATCAAGGAGGTCGTCGATTCGGGGAATCGGGTACCGGTTTCGGACTGTGATTTTATTCAGGGCCCAATAATCAATGTAGAGTCGCCAGGTATTGTCTTTCTTCTGTACCAACATGATTGGGCTCCCACAAGACGATGAGATGGGACAGATGTGCCCCTTGTGGAGTAGTTCTTGGATCTGCCTCTTGATCTCCTCGTTTTCTAACAGAGAGCAGCGGTAGATTGACCCATTGGGTAGCGGTGCGCCTGGGGTCAGATAGATGGGATGCTTGACCTCGCAGTGCGTAGGTATTCCGGTAGGAGAGGAGAAGATATCTAAGTATTCGTCCACAACCTTATCCACTTACTTCTGTTGTGTGGAGAGATCGACCGTGGAGGCCCTGTATGTGGCTGCGATCTTTCAGTCACTCTGAGAGCAAATCACGAAGAAGACAAATTTTCCGGTCTGAGAGATGACCTTCCTGCATTGCTTGGCAAAGATCAAGGAAATAGCACTAGAAGGGACTGCCTCGGGTATCTTGTACAATTTCCTGTTTAAAGTAATAATAACACTACGAGGCCTAGACTCATACACAACATGACGTTTCCATAAATAAGTTTGGCCCAAAAGAACATTACAAACTTTGAGAGGAGCAACATCACACAATATCTCGTCTTTGAAGGGCTTGATGTCGTACAACAGTTAACACTGTTGGTTGATGCGGAGATCGCTTCCTTGGCGGAGCCATCCAATGGTATAGGGTTGTGGGTGCGGCGTTGTTGGCAGGGCCAACCGCTTGATGACCTTTGCTGAGGTGAGGTTCTTCTGGCTACCGCTATCAACGATGAAGTGCAGCGGGGTGCCTTTTACCCACATCTGTGAATGAAAGAGGCACTCTCCTTCTTTTGGCTCGTCTGGTTCACCATGCTGGAGCTTGGTCGTAACAACGGTGGCACTGGGTTCTGCGTCAATGATCCGTCTTCCCCTTTCTGGTTCTGACTCAGAGTCAGAACTCGCATCTGATTCAGAGGATTTCACTTCAGCCACTGACGACTGCTTTTAGCGGCAGTTAGCAGTATTATGCCAAGGGCTCTTATGGAAGTCGCACCACTTCTCGGTATCTTTCTTTGTCTTTTCGATGTCCTTCTTTGCTTGCAGCTTCGACTGGTTGTCCTGATATTGTCCATTTTTGCTCTGTCCTTTGTTCTGTGGGTTGGGGCCACCCTTTCCTAGCTTTTGCTGTGAGGGGTTCCCAGGCCCAAATTGCTGCGTCTTTTGTTTGAGCTTCTGCTCGATTTTGACGGCATATCGTAGGCCACACCCAAGGACGAGATGTCCATAAATTCCATTTCTATCTGGATGTATCTATGCAGAGCACCGCGATACTTGAGCACCGGATGTCGCTCCAAATCTTTGATACCCAACTTGGTGCGCAAGGTATGGAAGATATTTGTGAACTCTGGCACTGCTTGGTCTCTTTCTTGCCAGAGTGTGGTCCATTTGGTATACAAGTCGTCATAACTTCCGACAGGGTAGTATTGTTCCTTAACAACATCCCTGAAGGATTCCCAGGTGGCCGCGATTGTAAATAATGAGGGTTCCTCTGTTTCCTTTTGCTCACAGAAAGTTTCCCACCAATCTTTGACATGGGGAACGGCTTTAAGGAGCGCAAAAGTAATCTTTTCTCTATTCGAAAAGTTATGGATAGAAAAATACCCTTCCAATAGGTTCAACCACTTGTGTACAACATCTGCGTCTATCTGACCTTCAAATATAGGAATATCGAAGTTGATTTGTACCTTGAAGGGGGCGGTGCCTCCGCTCGAGGAAGATGCATCGCCTGTTGGTAGCCGCCGAAGGATTTGCGCGAAACTATCCATCATCTCGTTCCTCTGTTGCGCGAGGGCTTCCTCAAGCAACATTTTGAAAGGATCTCCTGTTCCGTTATCTTTCTTTTCTCCTGCCATGAGAGGTCGCTTGGGCGTGCGAGAGCTTTTGTCCTCAAGAGAAACAAGCTTGAGACCCAATTGTGAGAACCCTGACCTCGTTGGGGACATGCATTAAGACGACAAGGAGCAGATCGCTTTGATACCACTAATTTAGATTTTATGAGCAGAACGAAATGAATACAGATTATTAAAAGATGCTTAACACAGAATAACAAAGATACAATAAAACTGGTTTTCTATTCAATAAGGAAATAAGCTGAAACTGTAAAATGCAACGGAAAACTAGCTTGCTGGAATGGTGGCGGCTTATCTATGAGAAGAGATATGACGGCTGCGCTCATTCACAAGAAGATGCTTACAATGAGGCTCTGAAGGCCTTTTACAATAAACAGGAATGTCAAAAACCCTAGACATCGAAAAACCTAACCCTAGGAGATGAAGCGCCAAAAGTCATGTGGGCCCCGTTTGGATAAGTTAGTACATCAGCCCCGTTTGGATAAGTTAGTACATCAACTTCTCGAGGTCATAACTTTTGCATATGATCTCCGTTTTAAGTGCACAATAGCCCGTTGGAAAGGTCTAACCGAGAAGAACAATTTTCGATTGGCCGAGGTCAGTTCCATCGATGGTCACCTAGGCTCTAAATCCCCAAAAAACGTCGTTTAGGGCCTCAAAATGGCCCCAGAGTTTGGAACCCGAAAAACTGCCAAGGTGGAAAATTGTTTTTCGAGCCAGTGGAATAGGTGGGTGGCCATTGATATCCACCTGGATCAAACAATGGAGGGAGCAAAGCCTTATATAGATTTGAGCTCAATCTACTTTACAATAAAATATTATTTAGTCGAATCTAGATCCACTAATTCCTCCCAGGAAAAACACTAGAAAAACATCAAAATATTACATAAAGGGCTCTCCAAGGCAAAACACCCACACAAAATAATAAAACAATGTAGCCATAATGAATGGGGTGCAACATGTCTCCTCTTTGTGCAAAATGCCCTCATAGAAATTGAATTTCTTTGATCATGCAAATAATATCCTTGTGCCATGTGCTCCTCTTTCTCCTTGGTGTGCTCTCCCACATGACCTTTCAACCATGAAATAAAATCAAATTCACTTTAGAAGAGGCGTGCCCTTGGACTGTGTGCAAGGAGGAGGCCTTGGGACCACCTCAATTTAGCCAAATAATATAAAAATAATCCATAAAGGTTGTGCCCTTGAGAAGTGTGCAAGTGGGTGGCTATGGGACCACACTGTCCAAGCCAAAATAATATAAATAGGTTTGTGAAAGTTGCACCCTTGAGATGTGTGCAAATAGTAGTTGTTACCTCCCTTGGATCTAGGGCCGCAACCATAAAATATTCCTCCAAAAGTTGGGTGCCCTTGATAAATGTGCCAAGGCAGTTATGCCTCCTAAATAAATGTGTAAAGATGCCATGAAAATGGGAGTGCTCCCCTAGATGAGGGAGTCAACAACCTTGAGATGCCAAAACAATGCCAAAGCAAAGTTATTTAGGGTGCTTTCTCCAATGCAATAGCCAACTCTTCAAACAATGGATCTCATAGGAACTTGTGCAAAGAAGGTCTACTTTGGTTGTTGTAACAACCTCCAAGGGTGGGGCATGTAAATTTTTCTGGCCTAGGTGATTGCTGTCCTAATGTTCTCTCGTTAAATAACTCAAAAACATAATTGATTTTACAGTAGAAAATTAAATTTCTGAACACTGCATCAATCACACATTGGCTGAAAAATGAACAGTGGAAGAAATAAAACACATACACAAGGATTTCTCTTTATAATAAGCTTTTCATTCCTTTGATCAATGCTTACAAGGTGACCTTTGCAGGCTGTGTTAATTGACAGCTGTACAGTCATTAAATCTCCTAGATATGAAGTATATGGCCTATGTAAGAAAGGTGCTTGCTCTTTTCCTGACTGTTTTGAACAATAGATCACTCTTCCTTTCCTTGGAACATTGAAGCACACTTGAGCAATCATAGAAGATAAAGCACGGCCTGCAAATTTGAAGGTGTACGTCTTGGAAACCTGAAGGTGTATGGCCTGCAAATCTGAAGGTGTACGATCCGTGCATGGAAAAGACTGCTACAACAGTGTGGTTTGTTGTACTTGCTAGTCACTTCAGCAATATGCTCTCCTTCTACTTGAATGCACTTTACCCTTCTCTTGCTCTCTCGTACTCTCTTATCAAATGAGGTCGACCTCACCCATCTTGTCCTCTTTATGCTTTGAGAGAAATAACTAATCTCCTCAATCCTAGCTGCCGCCTATCTCAATCTTGAGATGTGCAACTAAGATTAAATATTGATCTAAGTCATTAATGTTCTAAAACTTCTAGAACATTTCAATTAGATTCAAAACATTAGAATTTCACCTTTTTATTTATTTTTCAAGTGAAATTACAAGACGGAATTAGTGACTACCTTTCCAAGGCCACCAATGAAATGTCTCGAACCACTTCATGCACGTTTTCACTGAAACCCGTGTAAGTTCCTGCTTGAGCTACATTTCTCAACACTCCCTCTTAGTGAGGAAGGATTTCTTCACCAATCCAAGTTTGTCTCTAAATGCTTCAAACTTCACTTTTGCTAAGGGCTTGGTTAGAATATCAACTACCTGTTGATGTGTGGGAATATATTGGAGCTTCACCACTCCCTTGTGAATCTCGTCTCATATGAAGTAATATATGATCTCTATGTGCTTGGACCTGTCATGAAACATTGGATTCTTAGACAGTTTGATACAATTCTGATTATTAGAATAAATGACTGTGGGATCCAACTCTTGATCAAACAATCTTGCAAGTAACTTGCGAAGCCAGATGACTTCACAACTAGTAGTACTGGCTTCCATGTATTCTTCCTTTGTTGAGCTAAGTGCCACGGAAGTCTACTTTCTGCTGAACCTAAGCTAAAGCAACACCCTGAGGTGCTCTTCCTATCTGCTGGACTCCTTGTCCAATTTGAGTTTGAATACCCCTGCAACTTCACTTCACCATCTTCGAGATATTTTAGACCATACTCCACTGTGCCCCTCGAGCATCTGAGCACATATTTTGTTGCTACCCAATGCTCCTGCCTCGGCTCCACCATGAATCGACTCAAGTGTTCACAATGAAACATATGTCTGGTCTAACGTTGATCAAATATATCAAGGAACCTATCAACTGCCTGCACAATGTGGGATCCACCAACTTTGAATCCGAAGCTGTCACCTTCTTCAGATTAGCGATCATGGCTGTGGCCATAGGTTTGCAATCCTCCATCCGAAACCTCTTCAGAATCTAATTGCATACTTGCCTTGTCCAAGGAATTGTTGGGTTAATCTTGACTTGGTCATAGAGTGGTTAAGCTTACCTTGATTCAATCATTGTTGGGTTTCTCATTGGTGGTTTACGGGCCCATGGTATTTGATGTGAGTCTTTGCATGGCTATCTCCACACCATGCATGTACTTGCATGGCTATCTCCCCTTCATGCATGTCTTTGCATGGCTATCTCAAGGCCATGCATGTCTTTGCATTGTAATCTAATTCTAGTAAAGGAATCAGGGTTGTAATTGATGAAGCCTATTTAATGGCTTGAGATACTCCATTGTAAGGAGCCTCAAGTAGTCGTTGTTGGCTTGGATTGGCTGGTTTGGCCAAGGTTATTAAGAGATATCTATCGGGGTGTTGGTTCTCCCGTTTAAGGGTTTCCAGGATAAATATTGCCTCTATGTGCATGCATTTTGTGTTGTCTTTGATATTTCTCTCTTAGTTTTTAACAAGGTATCAGAACCAAGTTGACGTGGACTCTCCAACGAGAGTGGTCTGATGTTGAGATCCATGCTTATAAAATTGTTGGTAAAGTGAGTGACCTGTTGAATAAAGATATGCATACAAATTGAAGTGCTGGTTCATGGGTTTATGAACCATGGTAAATGACACATGGAAATGGAGCATAGGCAGTTGCATATTGAGGATGAAGTACTCGGTGATTGAGTGCTTTGGCTCACTATATTTGGAGTAAGGAGGGATGCTGGTAAAGAAGATAGTATATGCTTCTTGCATCATTTGCTCGGGCATACAGTGGATCGATGTGGAGCATAGGCATAAGCGCATTCAGGATGAAGTACTCAGTGAATGAGTGCTTTGTCTTACTGTATTTGGAGCAGGGAGGGATGCTGGTAAAGAAGTTGGTAGATGCTTCTTGCATCATTTGCTCGGACATACAGTGGATTGACATGGAGCATAGGCAGAAGTGCATTGAGGATGAAGTATTCTGTCCAGAGAAGGCCGTGAGGCTGAGAAGGGTTCAATCTGGCTCACAGTGGCCTGAAGGAAAGATAGATAGTTGGCATTTTCATTTTTATATTTTGGTCTTCTTCCAAATGATTGGGGCATAATTTGACCACAAGCCTAGCTTGTTGCACGGGAGGCGCTTTACATAGTAGTTCGATTGACAAGTTGTGGCGAGGGTTACCCCTCCTTTTGTAATCTGAACAAGTGTTACCCCATCCTTGAATGTATTTGAAATGTAGACTTCACATAATTAAACTTCTTGGATAGTTAGTTAAGGTTGTGGGAAAAATTATAAAGGATTTGTGAATGTTTCATCATGTGGTTGACTGTCGATGCCGCCATCCAGGTCGAGGTTATCTCTCAAACCCGACACATGGAAAGTCCAGCCACAGGTTAGTTCGCGAAGGATATTGTGGAAAGATTTTCAAGAAAGGTCAATGAGGAGACACTATTATGGTATTGAGAAAACATTAGTTATCACGTAGAGTGCTAGCCACCAATGGAGAAGAATGGTCCTTGTAGCCCATGGCATGGTATTTGTGACCATGGCATAGTCTTATGACTATGGAGGTGGTCTGAGTGACTACATGGATACTCATAGCGTGATCTGTGTGATTATGGCATGGTCTGTGTGACCATGGTATAGTCCATGTGACTATAGTAATGACACTTGTAGCATGGTCTGCGTGACCATGACAGTCTACGAGACTATGATTGAGATGTTAATGTTTAAGCCATTATTATAGTTCTTTACATTTCATTAGATAACAATAGCATAATACAAGATCACTGAGAAATACACAATCACAAGAGACACATCATTTATCCTGGGAAACCCTCTAGGGGAAGAAAACCCAGCAAAACTTCCTTATTATAGATAGCCAATACAATGCCAAGAGATCTGTTAAACTAATGCATAAGATCCTCTCCCAGATATGCACCACTCTCTCTCCTTCTTCTCTAACTGCAATTCCGAAACTTATCTCACAAATGAGCAAGTGAGTTGTGTGTCTAAGTGAGGCGCTAACCTCCTTATTTATACAAGACTGGCATGTGTGAAGTGTCTCTTCACTGGCAGGGCCAACTTCTCCAATTGGGTGGTTATAACCACCTTTATTATGTTTCAGGGCCTCTTTGATATATTCTGGGGCCGACTTCTTCTTTTGCCTTTTACAATTACAATATGACCAATCCGCAAAAGGGGATTTGGTCCTTTTAAAGTAGCCGACATGATCAATCCACAATGGGGATTGATCCAATGAATAATATATCTAATAATAATAAGAATACACTTTGCAGTTACATTATTTCAACACTCCTCCTTAACAAGAAGGGTATTCTTCAGCAACATCATGCGAGAGAGAGAGGAAAACATCATCAACAACATCAAGTGGGTGAGAGGACAACATCATCAATATCATCTTGGAACACTGACTGGCGTATCTATAAATCATCGAAAGTTTTCTTCATCGGCAGCATTGTCATTCTCAAAGGAATGCCATC
>JASDQU010099831.1:280504-297514 GCA_032191745.1 Picea mariana
TATACTCACCTTCACCACCTTTTTGACCACACTTCTTTTCGCTGAGACACTGTATTCTACATGCAAACCACATTCGAACCAATTGAATTTCTGGTTTAGGTGCTAGTCTCTCCTCCTACGTGCCTGTTAGACTCTCAAGCAACATCATGGGAGGATCAGCTGTGAGGTATGAACCTGCAAATTTGGACACTTTGCTGTTGCACCCAGAGTCCTACCAAATATTTTTGCAGGCCGACTAGATATCCTATTTTAAGAATCTGCAGGGTTTTAATGAGGACAAGGTATTGGAGTTTAGTCAAAATCTCACCAAAGAATATTCAATGGTGAATGGGGTGAGGATTCCAGTATCAGAAGAAAGCATTACTGCTGTCACAGGGTTTCCAACAACAGGAGACTGATGGTTTAATAGAAAAACACATCTTTCGGATGCTCATAAGGCTTTCCTCGTTGACAATGAGCAAATTCATACAAAAGACCGAGGTGCGGATGTCAATTCCTTACTAGAGCCCTAGGAGAAAGTTGCAGATTTTGTCAAAAGGTACATTAGTTGCGAAGGCAGGTATTAAGTTGTTTATTTTTTTGATTTCATCTTATTATCACATTTGCGATATCAGAAATGCATAAACATTCCTTATTATCTACTCCATTCATTGAATAACATGGCTCATTTTGTAAAAAAATCCAAAAACCCCAAGAACTTCCTTTCTAATCATAGACTCATCGGACTATTAATTCGCAAAGGTATGGGCATTTCCAATAACCCATTACCTGTTGTAGCAGACCAACCAACTTCTATACCTACAGATGTGCCAGGACCTCTTCCCGAGTCTCTACCCTCAGCTGCAACAGTAGTCCAAACCCCTACTGTCACTGGCCGTAAGACGACCCAGAGAAGTAAATGCACAACCCGCGACCATCCTAGCACCAACCAGACAAGCCTTGATGGAGGTGAATTGACACAGCCTGTAGCCGTGATTGCTCAAAATGAGGAACAACCAGCTATTACACTGAGCCATGCGTCCCACCCCTTGGCCGCGACAGATGTTATTGAAAAATTACCCCCGGATCCTAAACAGAGAACCCATGTTCCTGTATCTGCATCACCTAGAAAGCACACAAGGTCAGAACGGTCCACTACAACAAAAAGTCTGAATACCACTTCTGTTGTTGCACCAGTAGAGCCACCTATTGCTGCAACAACTGTTCCAAGCCCTACTGTCACTTCCAGTAGAATATCTCAGAAAAGAAAATTTCCATTCAAGGAAAAATGTTAGAAATACCTGGAGGTCCAACAACTCTCTCAGTCAAGATTGAACATGCATTTACTGCTACACATAAAACAACACAACCAAGAAGATCTCAACGTCATAAGGCAGCTATTGGCTTACCAACAGCTTTAAAACAAGAACCTTTGTTTCCCTCATGATTTGTTAGTCAAGCAACTCAAACTGATTCTGTTCTTCAAGACAAAGCAATGCAGATAGATTGTTAACACCACAAATTTTCTTTTTAGCACATCATTTTACCATACAGGCACTTATCAATTTCTCTTAGTAGTTTTTCACTGGAGGAATCAGTTCCCTAATTCAGATACAAAGTAAGGTTTGAATGTGTTTTGCATGAGGACATGCAATGTCTTCAGTTGGGGGGCATGTTAGGACCCAAAAATTTCCCTTTTTCATCACATATTTTGCCTATTCAAACTTATCATCTCTAAGCTAAATGCCTACTATAATGCATGCTAAGACCTTTTTTTCCCAAAGTATGAATCATTTATCTCGCTTTTATATTTTCATTTACTTAGCATGTTTGATTGGTAACATTCACATGTTTTACCTCTAAAATGATTCAACTAATGATCGAAATGAATAGAACAACCAAGTCTTAAAGAATGGTCGTTGTTGTTACACCAGTTTTTATAGCTATGCGCCAATCTTGGAAGCTGTTACAGTTATGCACCAATCCTGGAAGTTGTTACAGGACTATTGCAACAGGTGCCACCGATTCTGCTGTTACACGACTACTGCAACAAATGCCACTGATTTTGCTATTATACAACTGCTGCAACAAATGCCACCGATGCTAAAAGCTGTTACACCTAATGTTACATGTTTCAACTTACAATATTAGTTCTAGATCTTGTATTAATGATATCATATGAACAGTTTGAGAATCGGGGATTCTCAAGGATGTTTTGATTTTTTTTTAACTGAATGACTCTGAATTTAAATAGCAGATCTTTTGTAATCAGAAGGACGGATTATGACTGTGGGAAAGTGAAGTGAAGTAAAGTTTATTGTACACAATATTTTGGGAAATAAATAGAAGAGTGGATTGAATTTCTTTAGCAGACTATAGCCTATTTCTTTGAGAGGATTCAGTGAGAAGGAAAGGGCCCACCTTCCTCACACATTCCCCTCTGTTTTGAATTCTAGAATAGTTTTTTTAATGTGAATGGTTTATCTGTTAAACAATTCTAGAATACAGTTGCTGTTATAGTCTAGTTCTTTCCTATTAGATGCGCATAAATCTATCTCATGAGAATTAAAATTCAATTGATGAACATTGTTGGAGAACTTCTTTCCCTTTTTATGCATTAGATTAAAAATCTTGTTTTCAAGTAAAAATAAATAAAGGTGTGGATTACTTTCTTGCAATAAGTAGATTTCCTTCTGCAATTAGTAGAGAACTTCTTCATGCAAAAGTAAAATAGAAAGTTAGATTAGAGTAGGTAATCCAGAATTCTTATACATTCATCGGTTTAGATTTCAAATTGTGATTTCAATTTTGTAGAACTCCAGCTGTGTCAGCATAATTGTGTTAGTAATAATTTTTGTTTCTTTTTCCTTACTACAATTAGATTAGTGTTGCTTCCATAATCTAGCATAGACTGTGCACAATTATCTTGAAATAATAGAATTCCCTGGGTTGACAATTTATATTGAACACCTTAACTCTCTATTCATTTAGACAATTAAAGTTCCCAACAATCATTTACTGGTAGTGTCAACTTCTCTCCATCTAATCAGCTAAGATAAAATGAATTATTTCCAGCCACATCCTAAATAATGTATGGACCTATCCATAGGCTGTCAATTTTTCCATGATTCCCTAGATTCTCATTCCTTTTGTCCCATAGAAGTATTGTATAACTTGTTTGTAAATCCCTCTATTTTGAAGACTTGTCAAAAGTATTGATCCAGGGGATAAAAAACATCATCAAAAATCAAAGTTTTCGAAATTTCTCGAAAAATGGTTTCATTGCATAGATCTCATCCTCACGATCCCAACGCAACTTGAACGGGCTCAAATGGAGTCTGTATGGCAAAGATATGATGTTCTGTATGGTTTCCCAATCAGTAAAATTTTGCTGACTGTACAACTAACATGGTCGTACAGTTAGTATGGCCGTACAAATAACATGGCAAGGACACATGGTAGGGCTGACCAGGCAGGTGGTGTGACTTTGTGGGGATGTAGACCAATGGATGGTCGACACGTGGAAGGTGATTGAGAATTTGGGTGTTGCATTGGACCAATCACAGGGTGCCACATGGCCCAATGTTAGGCCACCACGTGGCATCCATTTGTTGTATAAAATTTTTTTGGCTCCGTGGGGGTCGAACTTGCGACCTCCAGAAAAGGGAAAAGACTTTGCGTAGGCGGGGCCACTAGCCTGCCTACCAGTTGTTTCTTACCATATAACGACAAAGAAATGTTTTAAATTTTCACTAAGGTTCCATTGGAAGAAAAAAGGGTCGGGGCTTAGCCCCAACCCGTGGTTGTTACACTATTTTAAAACCATGGAACGGAACCACCAGGTGCCAAGGTGGTGGGTGCAGATTTTTAGTACTAGCCCTCGGCCACGTGGAACACATGACCACCGACTCCGCTTCTGAGGGCCCTAGGTGCGCCAACTGTGCGACGATATAGCACACAAATGTGTGTGGCATGCAGATCTAGGGTTTTTCATGCAAATCCAGGTTTGGCAGGGAGTAGGTGAGTTTTGGAGAGAAGAGACAATAACATTGGGAAAAAGCTTCTAAGAAGAGTAGTTTTCTCATTTTTTGGCCAAGCAAGGTGCAAAAAGATCCCAGACAGGGGTTTTTGGACATTCTGAAGCCATTGAAGCCATCTATTTTTCATTCTCAGCATTGTAAATCACTGTATTAACACATTTTTATCATATAATGAAAATGAACTGTTGGAAGCTGGACTAGGAGATGTAGCCCAAGAGACGGGTGAACTCCTTTATCAAATTGATGTGTGTTATGTGCTTATTTTGATTATTGTTCATTTTATGTAAAAACTCAATGATTTCATGTGATTTCAATTTGATACAATTTCCCAAGACACATACATTTTCCACTTGCAACTTTTATACACAAACCTTTTCATTTTCAGATAAAGTATTCTTGACCTTTTCCTGATTTCTTGTACTCTGATCCAAGACTTTCCTTCTATTTTCATCTACCTCAATTAATTGATCAATTCTATTATGTTTAAAGTCTTCGTCTATACCATCTTATGAATAAACTGATACACTAGAAGCTTTAAATGAACTGGAAAAGTAACATCAATTCCATTAACAAGTTCAAAATGACTTTTTCCTATTGCACTCTTTTTTGTAATCCTGTCAGCCCATAATGCAAACTTAATTTTATTGTCCCATGAATTTTTATTATCCACAACTGTTTTCTTAAGGACAGTCATTAGGTTCTTATTGTTAGACTCAACAAGACCATTTCCTTGGGGATAATAGTTTGACGAGTAGGACAACATAATGCCATATTTGAAACAGAATGAGGATAATTTTGTTGAGCTAAAGGCCTTGTAATTATCGACAGTTATATTGGCGGGCACATCGAACCTAGTGATTATTTTATCCTTGATAAATTCATGACCACTTTTTCGGTTGTTGACTTGGTGGGTATAGCCTCTACCCACTTAGTGAAATAATCGGTCATTGTTAGTATCCAAGTATATCCATTACTTGAATTGTCTTTGAACTGACCGATGAAGTCAAGACCCCACTACTGAAAAGGGGCTTCGAATACTACTGGATGTAGAGGTAAGGCTACTAAATTTCACTTCCCTGTGAACAACTGAAATTGTTGGAAACCCCTCACTATTTTATGCACTTCTGCAAAAATGGTTGGCCAATAATAACCTTCTCTAAGGATTTTGTGGGCAATAGTTTTAGCTGCAAAATTCCCACCAAAAAATCCTAAATTAAAATCAACCATGAGTCTCTTGGATTCAATCTCATCAACACACCTAAGTGTTACCCCATCGGGGTTCCTCCACCCCAGTGCATCATGGATGATACAATACTTAGCCACTCTCAACCTTAGTTCCCTTATTTTATGACCAATTAAGTGACTTAAAAATGTGAGCTTGATGATAAAGAAAATGATATCTACATACCATTGGTGTTTTTCTAACTTTTGAAGCTTTGAAGACAAGACTAGCCTAGACCGACTGTTTTGACAAACTAGGTCCAAAGCTTGTTCATTCCCTTTGGTTAACATTCAAGTTAATCTTTGACCCTTGATTAACTTAGTGGGTTTTATTTCTAAGTCATATTCTTGTATTTTATAAACCCACTTTCCCATGACTCCTAAGAAATCGTGTTAAGCTAGGATGTCTTCTATTGTTGGGTGAGGTGCATACCCCACAACCTTTGAATATCCTACATAAACCTAGAAATTCTTGAGATATTTGACCAAGGAATACATTTGTTTTTCCATAATTGTGTAATTAAGTTACGAATTATGTAATTCCTATCTCATAAAAGAAATGAGATGCTCTTGCTCATCATCATTATTTTGAAGCAACACCCTTGCAATAGTATCTTCTGATGAGAAGGAAAATATTTGAAAACCTTTAGCATAATTAGGACTAATCAATATAAGAGATATACCAATTGAGTCCTTAATGTTTTCAAAATATTTCCTTCCTTCATCTATTGACTGAAACTTGACATCCTTTTTCAAAAGTTTGAGGATAGGTTTAATGGTCTCAGCTAGGTTCGAGATGAATGTTTACACAAAGTTGATCTGAACAAGAAAATATTGGAGGGATTTATTGGTTTGGGGTAAAGGGATTCTTTAAATGTCTTACACCATTTCTCGATCTATCTTTACCCCATATTTTTCGATAATGTGTACCAACAACACCAAAAGCCGACTTAGCTCAATTTAGTGAGATGTCATATTTTCGACATCTTTCAGAAACCTGTCTAAGATGACCCACATGATCTGAACTTTCTTTTGATAAAATAGCTAGATCATATTGATATATTTCAATAAATTTTCCCATTAACTCTTTGAATGAAAAATCCATGGCCCTTTGAAAGGTAGCACCTGCATTTAATAGACCAAAAGGCATTCTTAAGTACTCAAAAGTGCCCCATGGTGTTGTGAAAGTTTTTTTGTTTTGATATTCCTTTCTAACCAACACCTGATTATAGCCTGAAAATCCATCCAACAAGGACATTATCATATATCATGTAACCCTTTGTAGTAAGGATTCCATGTTGGGGAGGGGGTAGTTATCTTTGATGCATGCTAAGTTTAGATTTATGAAATCTATGCATAATCTTATTCCCTCGTTCTTTTTTCTAACCATAAATGAGTTAGAACACCATGAAGAATGTCTTTTTGGTGCAATGATGCTAGTATCCAACATCGTTTTTATCTCATATTGAACTAAAGGTGCTAACTTAGGATTTATTTTCCTAAGTTTTTGTCAGAAAGGTTTAGTGTCTTATTTGATAGGGATGGTATGTTGAAACAAATCTTCTTTGTAATATTTGAGTTCATCATAAGTGAATGAAAATACATCCATATACTCTTGGAATAGACTTATTAACTCTTTCCTTTCCTTTTCTGAAGTACCTTTTCCAATTTTTATCAACCTTGGGACTTCTTTTGTCCCAATATTTATTTCAATGTAGCTACTAGGCTTTATTACTTCTTTTTTCTTTTTATGCATGTCATGCCTTTCAAAGATCTGTTCTAAAGAAGTGATTCCCCTAAGAACTGGATTTTTTATGGGATTCTCCTACTCAATATAATATTTTCCCTCTTCCTCATCGCTGACATTGAAACCAGAAAATTCCTGAATATTATGAATGAATCTTAAAATCTACTCATCATCTCTGAAAACCTGCCAGTGATCTACATTATCTGGAACTAAAAGGACTAAAATGTATTTCCAATTTTCCTTTAGCATTCAAAAAATCCTATGAAGGTTGGAGGGTTGAAGCTGACACTACCAAACTGTCTTCCAAATTGTTATGTTCTCTAGGATTTGAAATGAGGTCTATAGCATCAAATAATTCCATTGTATCCTAGATAACATTTCTATATATTTTTAACCTTTCACTCTTACATGCAAATTTATTTTTCACTTGAAGAATTACCAATTCATAGTCACCTTTGATGTTTATAATTTTGACTCCCATATCCTTAGCAATTTCTAACCCAAGCAAGAGTGCCTCATATTCAAAAAAAAAAATGGTTGCATCAAAATCTAATCTGAATGCAAAATTGTTTGATTTCCTTGTTGGAGACTTCAAAATAATCCCTGCCCCTTTACCTGACCTTGAATGTGCACCATTAAAATTCATTTTCCAAGCTTTATCACTGATTTTTTCATCCTTAAACTTTTCTTTAATTGGATCTAGGAAGTTTGAACATACTGAAAAGATACCCATGTCATTCATATGACAAATGAATTCATTCATAGATTCTTTAGGATATTCAATATGGTACTTCCTTTCCGTTTCTCTAAGGATTTTGATGGATTCAGTTGAAGGAGGAGGCAAAGGGACAATTGCATATGTTAGATCCATATTAAGGAAACCTCCCATGGTGGCTCCCCACTTTCTAGATAGGAGCATTCCCCAAGCATTAGGCACATCAATCACAAGCACATCCATCTTAAAGACAACCTCTGGGTGCAAAGCCAACTTGAATTTCAAGCCTATGATGATTCCATGAGTTTCAATCTCCCTAGATTCCATAGCACATACATTATGATAATTCCTTGTAATATTAAGGCCCAACCTTTCCATGATCCTTTTGGTCATGATATTTGATGAAGCACTAGAATCATACATACAATTATGTAGCCATAGATCATTTATTGTCAAGGAAACAAAGAAGGAGGATTTTCTTCTTTGGTCCAATCCCTGTTGGTTAAAACCATAGGTGGATCTTCATGGTTCTCCTTAGCTTTTTATTGATACTTGAAAATAATTTTTTCATTGGGAATATTGATTTCTTTGAGAATTTTTTCCCTCCGTGAAGGAATCTTGAGGATATCTAACACTAACACCAACAATTTAGCATTTGAAATCAAACTACCTAAATCAACACTTAGTTTAGTAATTGGAGGATTAATTACCTTAGGAATGTTTAGCTAAGATTTGTTTGATTTATCCTTCCCTTTTCTCTGGTAAACTATTCCTTTATGCTTGGACATTTGCAAAATATGCTCATTTGTGGGCTTCTTCCCATATAGTTTTGTAACATTATCATACTTGTCAACTACTTCATTGGATTATTCACTTCTTTCTTGAATTTGTATCCAATGGTCCATTGATAAAGTGTGAGGTTTACCCAAATTGTTTATATGGTCATAGTTTCTTGAATATCCCACAAAATTACATGTTTCAGGAAATCCTTGTTCATTTACTTGGCGAAAGACTGGAAAAGTACACTCTTCATGAAAGTCTTCACATGCTGCATAAAGGTGGAACTTCTTCATTTACCACATTTGTTGATTCCAATTGATTAGGTGGCCTTTGGTATTGAGGGGGGCCTTTTCTTTACCACTTTTCATTGTTGGGATCAGGTTGGAATCTATTATTTTGAGCCCTCTCCATAGTTATCAACCTATTTTGCATGGCACTAAGTTGAGTTGCATGGTTGGCCTCCATTCCTTTTATCATTTCAGTTATGTATTTTAGAGGATCATAAGATTTATTTTTATTATGTGAAGCTATTTCTTTATCTTTATATTATGACTGCCTAGAAGGACCACCCCTTGTAAAACCTGGAAGATTTGAATTCCCTGAAGCTTACATATTTTAATCAATTTTTATGGCCATTTCTTGGGCAACTTTAGGGTTTTAAGGCTCTTTATTTCTAAGTTGATATCTAATCTCCCTGTTGGCATAGGGGCAGACCCAGGTTTCAACTCTTACAACGCACCAAGAAACCCTAACTACTAGCCCTTTCGGCAACACCTATGAAGCAAATGCAGTCTCACCCGAAGTAGCAATAGGGGGTTGCAAGACACAGGTGTCTACAACCAGAGGAAATGCAAATTGATTCCAAATACAACGCAAAACAATCTATATATTCTTTACCACTCTTAATCTTACTTCGCGAAGTTATATATCTGATCTAACACAACAATGCAGTAACAATATATCAGATGACAAATACCATAACATCAAACAAAAAGACAATAAGATATACATGGTTCACCCTCTCTCTAGGGATACGTCCACATAACTGTGTTTTTTGATTTATTAGATGAAAACATACAGTTCTATCTGCACACTTATCTATAGATCTTCTCCGTTTCTCTCTTTCTCTTACCTCCCTGCGCACCCAGCTATAGGGTTTGATCTTCACACTCAACTGAAGATCCAGAATACATACTCAATATTTCTCTCAACAACAATAATCGATAATGAACAACGACAATAATAATACGAACAAACCCCTTCTCAGGTCTTCTAGACATTTATTTATACATTACATGACCAAAGTCTAGGTGTCAAAACCTTAGATCCAAAACCCTAAGTCCAAAATTCTAGGTCCACTTGACCCACATTTTTGGGGGTTCGCCAGCCTATCCTTCCTCCTTTTCTGCGAGGTGCTCCAAAGTATCCGTTGGTGTCTTTTCCACTTGTTGAGTTTTCCACGATCCCTCTTCTTTGTTGATTTGTCTTCCTTTATATTCTCTTCCAACGACTAGCTTTTCCTTTACTTCGCTCCTTCTTTTCTGCTTCTTTAACTACTTCGACCCTTCCTTGGTTTATGTGCCTTCTCGCACAGTTCATACTTCACATTTCTTCCTTAATATTCACTTCCTTACATAACCAAAGGCCAACAGGCCCCCAACACTCACATGTGACTCGTCCTGAGTCACTGCAAGATTGAGCCTTTTATATCACTTCGACTGCAAACTATGCGAAGCAGCCTGTGCTTTCTGCTTTGTCCCTCCCCATGTTGTGTGGACTGTCTTTTCCGTGTCTGGTACCCAATTTCAAAGGAACCTAGTACCTATACCTTTCTTCCTTTGCTTTTACTGAGAGTTGTGAGGCAGCTGGTTGTCACAATACAATTTCAGCCAACTCCCGCTCACTAAACCATCCTTCCATTCTCCCTTAAGATTTTTTAGTTGCGTAGATCCTCCTCTGGTAACATAGGCAACCTCAAATGGTCTGAGCCAATGTGTCCTGAACTTCCTTGGATGCTTCATAAACTTTTTGTCATATAACAATACCAAATCTCCTTGTTTAAATGCTTTCCTCTTGATATGTCTTCCATGGTAAGCCTTTTCTCGTTCTTTTTGTATCTGCTAATGAAATCCCACAATAAAATTGTCTTCCTCCAGTTCCATCAACTGCGCAAGCCTATCTTGAACAACGTCTGTGTCATCCATACCTGTAAATGCTGCAATTCTTAAACTAGGAACAAAGTATTCCATAGGTACCACTGCTTCCAAGCCATATATCAACTTAAAGAGAGTCTACGTAGTTAAATTTTTTCAAGTAGTTCTATAAGCCCATAAAACTGCTGGAATTCTCAGATCCCAATAATCTTTGTTAACACTGCAAATCTTAGTCAGTGTTTTCTCCAAGATCTTATTGAAATCTTAAACTGCACCATTTTCCTGTGGGTGGTATGGAGTGCTCTTCTGATGGTGAACTTCAAATTCTTGAGTCAAGGCTTCAATGGTTTTGTTGATGAAGTGTGTGCCTTGATCACTTATGAGAATATTCGGGCATCCAAACCAGGTTATAATGTCCTCAAGGATGAACTGCACAGTTTTGCCTACACTACAATCCTTAACTGCTCTTGCTTCCACCCATTTGGTCAAGTACTCTGTAGCAGTGATAATGTATCTAGCTCCTGTGCACTTTCCTGGTGGGTTAATAGGTCCCACAAAGTCAATAGCCCATTTGTCAAATGCATGTAAGGTTAAATGAGGTGTTAAAGGCATTTCATCCCTTCTAGAAGGATTCCCTACTCTTTGGCATATGTCACAGGCTCTATAGAAGTCCTTAGCATCATTATGTAAAGTAGGCCACCAGAGGCCAGCTCTGAGAACCTTCTACGTTGTTGCTTTCCTTGCATAGTGTCCTCCTGTGATGCCTTCATGTGATTCTGCTAGAATCAATGGTATTTCTTCCTCCATAACACATCTCCTCAAGATCTCATCTGGTCCCATCTTATATAAATGTCCATCTATGAGTTTAAATTTAGCATCGCGGACTACCAACTATTTCTTTTGAATGAATGTGTAATCGCGAGGTGCCATTCCTGTGGATAGGAACTGAAATATCTCGACGAAGTGATCATCGACTTTTTTGATGGCCAACAATTGTGCATCTGGAAGTGTATCCTCTAGACTAGTAGGTTCCTCTCCATGTTCTAACCTGGATAAGTGACTGGGTCCTTTATTCATTCTTCCTAGCTTGACCACAATTTCAAAGTCATATTCTTGAAATAGTAGTAGCCATATGATATATTCTTTCCCCCAACCCTGGCTTGTTGACTAAGTAATTCATTGCAGAATGATCAGTGAACATCTTAAAATGTCCTCCCAACAAATAGTGTCTAAACTTCTGTAGTTCATATACCATATCCAATCCTTCTCTTCCAGCCGTAGTATAGTTCCTTTCAGCTGTAGAAAGCTTCCTGCTAGCAAAGGCTATGGGGTGGTCAATGTGTTCGGCACCTGGTTGTTGTATAAATGCTCCTAATGCAATGGAAATTGCGTCGACATGAACATTGAACTCCTTACTCCAATCTGGAAAAACCAAGATAGGTGCAGTAACCATTGTTTACTTTAGTGTGTCGAAGCTCTACTAGCATTCTTCTGTCCATTGGAACTTACTATCTTTTTTTAATAAATTCTCCATAGGTGATGTTATCTGTGCATAACACTTAATAAATTCGCTGTAGTACCCAGTGTGTCCTGATGCAGTGCGCAACTGTCTAACTGAAGTAGGAGGAGGTAGATCGAAAATGATAGAGATCTTGGAAGGATCTAGCAAAAACCCCTGCTTACACACAATATGCCCTAGCAACACTCCAAAGGGTGAAAAGAAAATACACTTTTTCATATTCAAGGAAATCTAACATTGCCTGCACTTATCTAACATTAATCTCAAGCATTCAATATGATCCTTCAGCTAAAAATAGTCGAATCATCAAAGTATGCTTCCAAGAATTTGTGTAAAAAGTCCTTAAATGCTTCAACCACCACCCTAGAAAAGATGGTTGGTACATTCTTCAAGCCAAAAGGCATCACAGTGTACTAGAAAGAACCCCTTTCTGTTACAAATGTGGTCTTATGTCGATCTTCCTTAGCAATTATGATCTAGTGATAGTCTAGAAATTCATCTGTGAATGAGTAGACCTCCTGTCCTCCTACATTATCTAGAACTTCATCGGTAAAGGGTGTAGGAAAGGGGTCATGTAGGCATGCATCATTCAGTTTCCTTAAATCTACACAAATTCTTATTTCTCCTGACTTCTTATCTTGAACCAACATAGGGCTGATCCATTCAGATTCTTCAACTGGTTCTATGATTCCTGCTTCCAACATTCTATCCAATTCAATCTTAACTTTGTACTTATATATGGGATTATGTCTGTAGGGTCTCTACTTGATGGGCCTTGCATCTGGTCTCAAAGGGATCTTCATTTCCCCTATGGTCCCTTTAATTCTCTTCATGTCTGTGAACTTGGTTGGAAACAAATCGTGATATTCATGCAATAGTTCCGTGATCTTGCTAATATTAGCATCATCCCAATAGTCTCCAACATTTTCTAATTTAGGTGTTTGCTCTTTTCTGATATTAACCTTATTAATTTTAATAGGTTGTCCAATAAAAGGTAATTCAATCCATGGCCCTTCTATGTCTCTTTGTCCTTCATTTTCTGAAATGTTTACATCCCTCAAGTCATCATCCTCATCAACATTAATATTGTAGCAATCATGTAACTGTTGAAGAGGCGCAGACCATTCATCTTTTTCTTGGTCAAGAGGGGGGTTAGGTGCCTCCTCAATGACCTTTTGTCTTACAATATGTAAATCTTGATCTACTGTAGGGCACTGACTTTCAAATAAGAAGGTAGCTATAAAGTTCTTAGTCATATCGTACCAATCTGTAGTAATGAAGCATAGTTCTGCTTGAAGATACCAATTGATAGGTGTAGTGTCCAATGTGTTAATGAACTTATGCACCCATTGTTCTTTAGGAATATTTCTCCAGGCTTCCTCACAACTTTGCGTATGGTCCTTAGGAAAAATATGACCTATGTATCGAACTTCGCATCCCTCAACTTGGTCTGAAAAGCGCATTGTTAGTAAGGTGCAACATTGTACCCACTCCACGATGTTCTTCTTGTGTGTTCCCAAACATCTAGCCGGTGTTGCTTTCAATGCTTCATCTAGTGCCAAAAATATTTGTTGTACTGGTACAATTCTCTCAAATTTAGCTAGAAATGTCCCTAAATGATTCAAGCCATCAAATGTAGGAAGATTACTTACTTCTGTGCCAATCCAACGAACTGCTTTGGTCAATCTGGTGCATCTCCTTGTAGATACTTCGTACATTCTGTTCTGCCAGTTTTCCAATGCTTCCTCTGAATCTGATGAACATGCACTTTCACTTCACCAAATTAGATTTTCATCTATTATGGGATTAATATAATCATGTTGTCTTGTTGTTAGTTTGTAGATTTTTTCTAGCTCGTAGGTGCGGTCTTCTTCTCTTATCGGTTATGTGTATCTGCAACCTTCATCAGGGTCGAGAGGTGAAATTACCTTAAGTACATTACCCTCAAATGTCATTCTTCTCTTCTTTAGGTAAACAACAGTCAAATTGTTGAAAGCCCGATCAATTCCTAATAGTGCAGGATAAGGACAGCTATCATCAACAATCTCAATCACTTCGAAGTCTGAAAATGTCCTTACCCCATCGATGTCCATAGGGACATGCTCTAGTATTCCAAAGGGGATCATCGCCTACTGATTAGCCATCCTGAGCCTGATAGGAGATTAAATCAATCTAGGTTTTCCCATCAGTGCCCAAGTCTGCTTCATCATAACATTTACTTCTGATCCCAAGTCGAGGACCACATAGTCCATGTTGTAGTCTCCAATCTGAGCACTAAGGTGCAATTCCTTGTTTGTCCTTCTTTTCCTTAATACTTGATTCACAACTCTACTTAGCATAGGGTTTATTCTTCCAATTTCATACTGTCTTACTAGGTGTTGTAGTTCTTGTACATCGTTTTCATTTTTAATCAAATTGATACACTTGTATAAGAAGTCCATGAGCTTGCTTACCTCTTTTCCTTGTCTAGCCAGAGCAAGATGATCAAATGTTGGTGGAATTTCACATTCCCTGAATTCTGGTTGTGCCCTAGAAGAAGAATCTTGTTCTCCTACAAATTCTTTCCTTGCTTCTTCAAAAGTGTGCCTCTCTCTCCTTGGATCAAACAATTGTGCCTTCTCTATAGCTCTTATGATCCCTAATCCTTCTGCAGTCTTTCCTGGAGTCTCCCTATCTTCTCTTGCAACAGTGCCTCCTCTAGTAATAATAGTGACTCTGGGGTCCTCACCGTGAGGTTCTGCTGATATTAATTGGACTTGTTGGTTTCTTCCTCATCTCTCATGAAGTTTGGCTAACAATACTAGACAATCTTCGATGACATGATCGAATGAGTTGCAGTAGTTGCAAGTAGTACAAGGGTTCTAACAATCCCTTTCCAAATGTCTAGGTTGTGTGCAATTATAGAAAATGATCTGACCTCTACCTCAACCCATACCTCCTCCACATCCTCTTCCTCTGAATCTACCACGAGGGTTGAAATTTCCTCTTCCTAGGGAGTTGAACTGCACATTATTTCCTTCTTGCTGAGATTCTCCTTGAATTCTATATGTATCCCTTGATCTTTCGTGCATGATATCGTAGGCCCTACAATCCTTCTCATCACGCCCCACAGATTTAAAGAATGTGCAGTAATGATTGGTAGCTTTCTGGACATATTTTTACATATAATAACATTCACCAGGGTGATGTTTAGTTCTACATACCTCGCACCAGGGTACAATAGCCTACTTCAAAGGATTAGGTGCTCTAGAGGCCAAGTATTCATGAAATAGGGGACAGTGATCTTTGTCATGGCCTTCTGATTTACATCTGATACACCAGATATCTTCTCTTTTCTCTTTTCCTTTATATGTCTTCATATATTCCACCTGTAAGGATAAAATAGTTAACTGATTCAAAATCTGGCTCATACCTGGATTGGATTTTCCTATAGTGGTTGCTTCTATTTTCATGGTGATCTCTAGTGCTTCAGCCTACGAAGTGACTTTCTGTTGCATCAGAGGAGCTATGATATGTGGTAGGAGGGAAATGATGAACCATTCTTTATTCTGTTCATCGGGGATCTGAAAAATCAATCAATCTGTCAGAGTCTTAAACCTCTAATCAAATTCCCAAACAGGTTCAGTTACCTTCTGCTTGATTTCCTTCAACTCTAACTTGGCTTCTTGAATTTTTCACTCAACACAGTCTTAATGTCATTTAGCAGTTTAGGCTCTCCAGGTCCTGAAGAAAATTTCATATACCATCTCAGTGCACCTGTCCCTCAAGGTAGTACTAAACTGATTTGTCTTAACATCTTCATTGGTGACTTTCTTAATGCTCCATATAGCTTCACATAGGAACCAATGTTGTTCAGGATCCTCGGATCTGTCTCCTCTAAAGATAGGTAACCTCATTTCATATGCCATAGATCTTCCTTGATTTCTCGACTAAGTATGTACTAAACTGCTTGTAACAATAATCTAATTTCTATGGTTACTCTGGTTACTTTGGTTACTTAATGCTGCTAAAACAACAAGAGGATTAATGGTGCTTACTTCAACAATAGGCGCAGTGCCTGAAATTTCTAGTTCTCCTCGACGAGGTTCTTCAGTCTCTACTTCCTCCACCCTTGCGGACTCTGAATGATCTTCGTCCGATAGCTCTGCTTCTTCTCCACTGTAGAATCCCTCGTCTCCGTAATTCTGCTTAAATAGGTTCACAATAGGAACTTATCTAAATGATCTTCCACTATGCATGTGTCCATCCTCTGTCTCACTGTCGCTGTCTGGATTCTTGAACATTAGCTTCACTGTATCTTTAGGATATTCTTCTCATGCGATAGCATCAATCCTCAACTTTAAAAAGTGTAGGAACTTTCCTCTAGGTCCCTTAAAGAAATACCTCTCTGCTTGACTATATGATTCCACTCTATCAATAGCAAACACAGTAATGTACCCTCCAATAGTGCTATCAAACCAGAGATCCACTACTTTAGACGCAATGTTATCGACTCTCTTGACTTTCTTGATCAACGTTGTTGTCCAAACCACAGGTGGTCTAGATCTAATCTCAAACTGAGTGTCTTCTAATCTGGCTAACCACTCATATAACTCCTTATGAACTCCTCCAAATAAAATCTCGTGTATGTCGGTAAAGATGTACCTTCCCAACCAATCTTTTGTACTAATGCTAGGATTCTTGTTCTGAGCTTCGACGAATGTAATGATCCCAAGCCAAATTCTTTCTTGGAATCACTAACTACTACTAATTTATTGAGTTATTAAGTGAATACAAGATTCATCAACATATGGAGATCACAATATATTCAAGATGTAGAAGCACAAGCAAAGATCTGACCTTTTTATTATGAGCAA
>JASDQU010099831.1:303748-326904 GCA_032191745.1 Picea mariana
TCATTAGATAATAATAGCATAATCCAAGATCACTGAGAAATACACAATCACAAGAGACACAACAATTATCCTGGGAAACCCTCTAGGGGAAGAAAACCCAGCAAAACTTCCTTAATATAGATAGCCAATACAATGCCAAGAGATATCTTAAACTAATGCATAATATCCTCTCCCAGATATGCGCCACTCTCTCTCCTTCTTCTCTAACAACAGATCCGAAACTTTTCTCTCAATGAGAAAGTGAGTTGTGTGTCTAAGTGAGGCGCTAGCCTCCTTATTTATATTAGACTGGCACGTGTGAAGTTTTTCTTCACTGGCATGGCCGACTTCTCAAACTGGGTGGTTATAACCACCTTTAATATTTTCAGGGGCCTCTTTAATATCTGTTGGGCTTGACTTCTTATTCTACCTATTATAATTATCATTTGACCAATCCGCAAAAGGGGATTTGGTCCTATTACAATAGCCGACATGATCAATCCACAATGGGGATTGATCCAATGAATAATATATCAAAAAATAATAAGAATACTCTTTGCAGTTACATTATTTCAACACATGGCTCCTACTAAATTAAATTATATAGTTACTAAAAGAGAATACTTAGCAGTAGCTTATGCAATCAATAAATTCAGGCATTACGTCACTAGATATCCTACTTTTATTAATACTGATCATACAACAATTAAATATCTGATGAATAAACCTATTACTAATGACTGAGTAACAAGATGGTTGCTACTACTACAAGAATTTGACATCACTATAGTAGATAGACCAGGAAAAGAAAATGTGGTTGCTGATTTTCTCTCAAGATTACATATAAATGATGATAATTTACCTATTGATGATTCCTTTCCAGATGAACATTTGTTTGCAGTATCTTCTCACGAACCTTGGTATGCAGATATTGCTAATTATTTGGTTGCAAGGAAGGTACCTCCCCATTTATATCCTCGACAAAGAAGGAAGATTATTTAGAATATTGCTCGGTATAGTTGGATAGGAGGATACCTTTTCTACACAAGCCTGGATCAGGAAATCAGGAGATGTGTAAGGGATGATGAAGTGTATGATATGTTGAAGGCTTGCCATGATGGCCCTTGTGGGGGTCATTTTTTCTAATAAACGGACTGGGCATAAAATTTTAAGGATGGGCTATTTTTGGCCCACCATATTTCAAGATGCCAAGAAATACATTCAAACTTGTGATAGTTGCCAACGAATGGGTCAGCCAAATTGTAGGGATGAGATGCCTCTCCAGCCTCATGTACTGTTAGAACCTTTTGAGAGATGGGCCATGGATTTCATAGGTCCCATTAACCCACATTCTAATAAAAAAGTATATATATTGGTCTGTACAGATTACATGACCAAGTGGGTCGAGGTGAAAGCACTCATTAGGGACATAGAAGAATCTGTCTTAGCATTTCTGTTCGAAGATATCTTTGTTAGGTTTGGAGTTCCCAGAGAATTAATAACTGATGGAGGACCCCCTTTCACATCACATAAACTTGAAGTCCTACTCAGTAAATATCATGTTTTACATAGAATAGCTTCTCCATACCATCCATAAGGCAATGGCCAGGTGGAAAGTACCAACAAATTTATCGAATCCATTCTTACTAAAACAGTGAGAGAACATCGTTGGGATTGGACAAATAGATTGCATGAAGCTCTATGGGATTATTGAACTACTTGGAGAAACACAACTGGTTTTTCTCCTTACGAACTAGTATATGGAAAAAGATCTATTTTTCCCATTGAATTCAAAATCAAAACCTTAAGAACTACATCAATAGTCAACCTTGACTTGACTATGGCATAGAATACCAGACTGCAGCAGCTCAACGAGCTTGATGAAAAGTGTTTGGAATCTATTCATCAAACCTTGGTGATTCAACAACAGAGAACGAAATGGAATGACCAAGTCATCAAGAAGAAATTATTCTAGAAAAGAGATTGGGCTCTATTGTATGATTCACGCTTTAAAGAATTTTAGGGTAAGCTGCATACACAATGGCTAGGACCTTATGAGGTAGACACTATTTTTCCCAATGGGACAGTCAGGTTTATCACTATTGATGGATCCGATACATAGTTACATGCAAATGGTCATCGCCTGCGCCTGTATGAGCATCCACTGTCCAAGGTAGAATTCAAATCTAGATGTTCAACCGATACAGGTTATCAATTCTTAAAATGAATGGAGCTTTCTCTTTCCCTTTCTCAACCTTAGGACTTATTTCACTTAGACCCTGTATATAAATAAACTCGACAAAAATTTAAATTTCTCTGTTTTTGTTTGATTGTGTTTACTATGCTAATAAATTCATCCTTGAAGGGTATCAGGCAGTTTTTGTGTGTGCAGGTGAACAGCAGGGATGAATACAAAAAAGGCGACAAACGATTAGTTGATGGAAGTTGAAAAACTTCCGAAAAACTAAGTGATGCAATGTTCGACCGATTTCCATGTTGTTACACCCTTATCAGATGAATTGGCATATTTACATACGGTTACACCCCTTTTCCGACAAATTGGCCGACTTCCATGCTATTACTCCCATTTCAGACAAATTGGACGATTTCCATGCTGTTACACAAATTTCCGAAAAGTTGGCCGACTTCCATGTTGTTACACACCCATTTTCGATAAATTGGCCGATTTCCATGCTGTTACACCCTTTTTCCGACAAATTGGCTGATTTTTTGTTGTTACACCCATTTCCAATAAGTTGGCCAATTTCCCTACTGTTACACAATGGTCGCTTTTCACAATTTTATTTTTCGACCATCTCATTTGTTGTTACACCTACCTCCGCCATTTTGGCTAAAGTACCTGCTGATACACAGATCATTGTTATTCTTTCTTGCCACTTCACTCTTTCTTTTTCGCATTTTTTCCAAATACTGCTACTCCATCTCTACACTCTTTACATGCTACGACACCGTTGATTTGTTCATACTGCAGCTATCTTTTTCCTCCTTCTCTAAGCGAAAGTGTTGTTTCATCATTACTTGACTTCACATCCGACGACTTTCAACTAATTATTTCCAGAAAGGACTCCATATCTGCTCCAGTTGTCATATCGTCATTTCTCACACTATCCTTCATCATGACATCTATTCCATGCAACTAAGATGGAAATTGGATAGCACAATCACTCTGACAGACAGTTATGTGCGGTAAGATATGAGGTACGTGAATAATCCTACGTGTTAAAGTAATGAATATATAAAAGCATGCTTTCTCATTTTTTTTACCACTTGTGATAAATTGATCCACCTAGAGCCAATTTGATTAGTTGNAGTCATCCAAATGGTATTTTATACTCACCTTCACCACCTTTTTGACCACACTTCTTTTCGCTAAGACATTGTATTCTACATGCAAACCACGTTCGAACCAATTGCATTTCTGGTTTAGGTGCTAGTCTCTCCTCCTATGTGCCTATTAGACCCTCAAGCAACATCATGAGAGGATCAGCTGTGAGGTATGAACCTACAAATTTGGACACTTTTTTGTTGCACCCAGAGGCCTACCAAATATTTTTGCAGGTCGGCTGGATATCCTATTTTAAGAAGTTGCAGGGGTTTAATGAGGACGAGGTATTGGAGTTTAGTCAAAATCTCACCAAAGAATATTCAATGGTGAATGGGGTAAGGATTCCAGTATCAGAAGAAAGCATTGTTGCTGTCAAAGGGTTTCCAACAATAGGAGACCAATGGTTTGACAGAAAAACACATCTTTCAGATGCTCAAAGGGCTTTCCTCGTTGACAATGAGCAAATTCGGACAAAAGGCCGAGGTACGGATGTCAATTCCTTACCAGAGGCCTGGGGGAAAGTTGCAGATTTTGTCAAAAGGTACATTACTTGCGAAGGTAGGTATCAAGTTGTTTATTTTTCTGATTTCATCTTATTATCAGATCTGCGACATCATAAATGCATAAACATTCCTTATTATATACTCCATCCATTGAATAACATGGCTCATTTTGTAAAAAAGTCCAAAAACCCCAAGAACTTCCTTTCTAATCACAGACTCATCAGACTATTAATTCGCAAAGGTATGGGCATTTCCAATAACCCATTACCTATTGTAGCAGACCATCCAACTTCTACACCTACAGATGTGCCAGGACCTCTTCTTGAGTCTCTACCCTCGGCTGTAACAGTAGTCCAAACCCCTACTGTCACTGTTCGTAAGACGACCCAGAGAAGTAAATGCACAACCCACGACCATCCTAGCACCAACTAGACAAGCCTTGATGGAGGTGAATTGACATAGCCTATAGATGTGATTGCTCAAAATGAGGAACAACCAGCTATTACACTGAGCCATGCATCCCATCCCTTGGCCGTGACAGATGTTATTGAAAAATTACCCCCGGCTCCTAAACAGAGAACCCATGTTCCTATATCTGCATCACCTAGAAAGCGCACAAGTTCAGAACGGTCCACTACAGCAGCAAGTCTGAATACCACTTATGTTTTTGCAACAACATAGCCACCTATTGCTGCAACAACTATTCCAAGCCCTACTATCACTGTCAATAGAATATCTCAGAAAATAAAATGTCCATTCAAGGGAAAATGCCAGAAATACCTGGACCCAATTATATCAGCAACAACTCAGAACCCTTTTGTTGCTGTGATAGAGAACTCTACAGAGATACATATACCAGGTTTTACTTTGTGCCCAGAACTACAAGCAACTATTCTCTTGATTCAGACTAAATGTACTCCAATCGCAGCAAAATCATCGGCTCTGCCTGATAATTTTGTACATCATACATCAAGTAATGATGTCCAGATCATAGCAGACCCAGTTATACCTGAATTTCCTACTTGTGTGGTTGACTAAGAACAACATGTTCCTCATCCATCAACAAAGAAGAAAGTCTCTTCTTTCATTTCTATTTTATCGAGGAGAAAAACCAGGTCTACCAGCTTTGCGAAAGAAAAAATTGGATGGCAAGCTATGGAATATGCTATTCTTGTTCTTCATCCATTATCCTCTCTGATTGATGAAGAGACTGTCACACAAGAACCAATCTCTTCCAGTGAATTAACAGTGCCAGTAAAGACACCTGCAAACAATGGGATGAGTATACAAGGACAAGTCAGGTAGGATGAAGTTGTTACACAAGAACCAACTATCCAAGACGAGACTGTTCCATAGGAAGTAGTCATGACAGATCCAACTGTTACACAAGAAACAATTGTTCCACTTGAAACAACTATTGACAATATAACTGCTCCACAAGAACCAGTTACAAATAGTGTTGAGGATGTACCACTTGCCCAATTGTTTGCCCAAATTGTGAAAAAGATAAGGCATACAGAAAACTCCAAAATAACTACGCTCATAACAGAGAATGAAAGCCTCAAAGAAGAGTTAAATACCCTGAAACAAGAATTGGAGACTGCTCGACAGAAGAATCCAAAAGGGATTACTCTGGACATCCTAGGACTGACAAAAGTTGTTATGAACAGAAATAAATAACTCATGTGCTTTGAGTGTGGAAACATATACTTTGAGGCAGGTTATAAGATAGTAAAAGTGCCGGTTTCTAGAGGTCCAACAACTCTCTCAGTCAAGATTGAACATGCACTTACTGCTACACATAAAACAACACAACCAAGAAGATCTCAACGTCATAATGTAGTTGTTGGCTTACCAACAGCTTTAAAACAAGAACCTTTGTTTCCCTCACGATTTGTTAGTCAAGCAACTCAAACTGATTCTGTTCTTCAAGACAAAGCAACGTAGATAGATTGTTAACACCATAGATTTTATTTTTAGCACAACATTTTACCATACAGGCACTTATCAATTTCTCTTAGCAGTTTTCACTGGAGGAATCAGTTCCCTAATTCGGATACAAAGTAAGGTTTGAATGTGTTTTGCATGAGGACATGCAATGTATTCAGTTGGGGGGCATGTTAGGACCCAAAAATGTCCCTTTTTCATCACATATTTTTCCTATTCAAACTTATCATCTCTAAGCTAAATGCCTACTATAATGCATGCTAAGACCTTTTTTTTTTCCCAAGGTATGAATCATTTATCTCTCTTTTATATTTTCATTTACTTAGCATGTTTGATTGGTAACGTTTACTTGTTTTACCTCTAAAATGATTCAAATAATGATCAAAATGAATAGAACAACCAAGTATTAAAGAATGGTCGTTGTTGTTACACCAGTTGTTATAGCTATGCACCAATCTTGGAAGTTGTTACAGTTATGCGCCAATCTTGGAAGCTGTTACAGGACTGTTGTAACAGGTGCCACTGATTCTGTTGTTGCAACAAATGCCACCGATTTTGTTGTTATACGACTGCTGCAACAAATTCCACCGATCCTAAAATTCGTTACACCTACTATTACATGTTTCAACTTACAAGATTAGTTCTAGATCTTGTATTAATGATATCATACGAACAGTTTGAGAATCAGGGATTCTCAAGGATGTTCTGATTTTGTTTTTAACTAAATGACTCTAACTTTAAATAGCAGAGATTTTGTAATCAAAAGGATGGATTATGATTGTGGGAAAGTGAAGTGAAGTAAAGTTTATTGTACACAATATTTTGGGAAATAAATAGAAGAGTGGATTGAATTTATTTAGTAGACTGTAGCCTATTTCTTTGAGAGGATTCAGTGAGAAGGAAAGGGCCCACCTTCCTCACAGATTCCCCTCTGTTTTGAATTCCAGAATAGTTTTTTTAATGTGAATGGTTTATCTGTTAAACAATTCTATAATACAATTGTTGTTATAGTCTAGTTCTTTCCTGTTAGATGCGCATAAATATATCTCATGAGAATTAAAATTCAATTGTTGAACACTATTGAATAACTTGTTTCCCTTTTTATGCATTAGATTAAAAATCTTGTTTTCAATTAAAAAAAAATAAAGGTGTGGATTACTTTCTTGCAATAAGTAGATATAGGCCGATATAGCACACCGACTCCGCTTCTGAGGGCCCTAGGTGCGCCAACTGTGCGACGATATAGCACACAAATGTGCGTGGCATGCAGATCTAGGTTTTTTCATGCAGATCTAGGTTTGGCAGGGAGTAGGTGAGTTTTGGAGGGTAGAGATAATAACATTGGGAAAAATCTTCCAGGAAGAGTAGTTTTCTCATTTTTTGGCCAAGAAAGGTGCAAAAAGATCCTAGACAAGGGTTTTTGGACATTCTGAAGCCATTGAAGCCATCTGTTTTTCATTCTCAGCATTGTAAATCATTGTATTAACACATTTTATCATATAATGAAAATGAACCGTTGGAAGTTGGACTAGGAGATGTAGCCCAAGAGACGGGTGAACTCCTTTATCAAATTGATGTGTGTTATGTGCTTATTTTGATGATTGTTCATTTTATGTAAAAACTCAATGATTTCATGTGATTGCAATTTGATACAATTTCCCAAGACACATACATTTTCCACTTGCAACTTTTATACACAAACCTTTTCATTTTCAGATAAAGTATTCTTGACCTTTTCCTGATTTCTTATACTCTGATCCAAGACTTTCCTTCTATTTTCATCTACCTCAATTAATTGATCAATTCTATTATGTTTAAAGTCTTCGTCTATACCATATTATGAATAAACTGATACACTGGAAGCTTTAAATGAACTGGAAAAGTAACATCAATCCCATTAACAAGTTCAAAATGACTTTTTCCTATTACACTCTCTTTTGTAATCCTGTCAGCCCATAATGCAAACTTAATTTTACTGTCCCATGAATTTTTATTATCCACAACTATTTTCTTAAGGATAGTCATTAGGTTCTTATTGTTAGACTCAACAAGACCATTTCCTTGGGGATAATAGTTTGACGAGTGGGACGTCAACATAATGCCATATTTGAAACAGAATGAGGATAATTTTGTTGAGCTAAAGGCCTTGTAATTATCGACAGTTATATTGGTGGGCACACCGAACCTAGTGATTATTTTATCCTTGATAAATTCATGACCACTTTTTTGGTTGTTGACTTGGTGGGTATAGCCTCTACCCACTTAGTGAAATAATTGGTCGTTGTTAGTATCCAAGTATATCCATTACTTGAATTGTCTTTGAACTGACCGATGAAGTCAAGACCCCACTACTGAAAAGGGGCTTCGAATACTACTAGACGTAGAGGTAAGGCTGCTAAATTTCACTTCCTTGTGAACAACTGAAATTGTTGGAAACCCCTCACTATTTTATGCACTTCTGCAAAAATGGTTGGCCAATAATAACCTTCTCTAAGGATCTTGTGGGAAATAGTTTTAGCTGCAAAATTCCCACCAAAAAATCCTAAATTAAAATCAACCATGAGTCTCTTGGATTCAATCTCATCAACACACCTAAGTGTTACCCCATCAGGGTTCCTCCACCCCAGTGCATCATGGATGATACAATACTTAGCCACTCTCAACCTTAGTTCCCTTATTTTATGACCAATTAAGTGACTTAAAAATGTGAGCTTGATGATAAAGAAAATGACATCTACATACCATTGGTGTTGTTCTAACTTTTGAAGCTCTGAAAACAAGACTAGCCTAGACTGATTTTTTTGACATAGGTCCAAAGCTTGTTCATTCCCTTTTGTTAACATTCGAGTTAATCCTTGACCCTTGATTAACTTAGTGGGTTTTATTTCTAAGTCATATTCTTGTATTTTATAAACCCACCTTCCCATGACTCCTAAGAAATTGTGTTGAGCTAGGATGTCTTCTATTATTTGGTGAAGTACATACCCCACAACCTTTGAATATCCTACATAAACCCGGAAATTCTTGAGATATTTGACCAAGGAATACATTTATTTTTCCATAATTGTGTAATTAAGTTACGAATTATGTAATTCCTATCTCATAAAAGAAATGAGATGCTCTCGCTCATCATCATTATTTTGAAGCAACACCCTTGCAATAGTATCTTCTGATGCGAAGGAAAATATTTGAAAATCTTTAGCATAATTAGGTTTAATCAATATAGGAGATATACCAATTGAGTCCTTAATGTTTTCAAAATATTTCCTTCCTTCATCCATCGACTGAAACTTGACATCCTTTTTCAAAAGTTTGAGGATAGGTTTAATGCTCTCAGCTAGGTTCGAGATGAATCTTTACACAAAGTTGATCTGAACAAGAAAAGATTGGAGGGATTTATTGGTTTGGGTTAAAGGGATTCTTTAAATGTCTTACACCCTTTTTGGATCTATCTTTACCCCATATTTTTCGATAATGTGTACCAACAACACCAAAAGCCGACTTAGCTCAATTTAGTGAGATGTCATATTTTCGACATCTTTCAAAAACCTGTCTAAGATGACCCACACGATTTGACCTTTGTTTTGATAAAATAGCTAGATCATATTGATAGATTTCAATAAATTTTCCCATTAACTCTTTGAATGAAAAATCCATGGCCCTTTGAAAGGTAGCACCTGCATTTAATAGACCAAAAGACATTCTTAAGTACTCAAAAGTGCCCCATGGTGTTGTGAAAGTTTTTTTGTTTTGATATTCCTTTCTAACCAACACCTGATTATAGCCTGAAAATCCATCCAACAAGGACATTATCATATATCATGTAACCCTTTGTAGTAAGGTTTCCATGTTGGGGAGGGGGTAGTTATCTTTGATGCATGCTAAGTTTAGATTTATGAAATCTATGCATAATCTTATTCCCTCGTTCTTTTTTCTAACCATAACTGAGTTAGAACACCATGAAGAATGTCTTTTTGGTGCAATGATGCCAGTATCCAACATCGTTTTTAGCTCATATTGAACTAAAGGTGCTAACTTAGGATTTATTTTCCTAAGTTTTTGTCGGAAAGGTTTTGTGTCTTATTTGAGAGGGATGGTATGTTGAAACACATCTTCTTTGTAAGATTTGAGGTCATCATAAGTGAATGAAAATACATCCATATACTCTTGGAATAGACTTATTAACTCTTTCCTTTCCTTTTCTAAAGTACCTTTTCCAATTTTTATCAACCTTGGGACTTCTTTTGTCCCAATATTTATTTCAATGTAGCTACTAGGCTTTATTACTTCTTTTTTCTTTTTATGCATGTCACACCTTTCAAAGATCTTTTCTAAAGAAGTGATTCCCATAAGAACTGGATTTTTTATCGGATTCTCCTATTCAATATAATATTTTCCCTCTTTCTCATCGCTGACATTGAAACTAGAAGATTCTTGAATATTATGAATGAATCTTAAAATCTACTCATCATCTCTGAAAACCTGCCAGTGATCTACATTATCCGGAACTAAAAGGACTAAAATTTATTTCCAATTTTCCTTTAGCATTCAAAAAATCCTATGAAGGTTGGAGGGTTGAAGCTGACACTACCAAACTGTCTTCCAAATTGTTATGCTCTCTAGGATTTGAAATGAGATCTATAGCATCAAATAATTCCATTGTATCCCATATAACATTTCTATATATTTTTAACCTTTCACTCTTACATGTAAATTTATTTTTCACTTGAAGAATTACCAAGTCATAGTCACCTTTGATGTTTATAATTTTGACTCCCATATCCTTAGCAATTTCTAACCCAAGCAAGAGTGCCTCATATTCAAAAAAAAAATTGGTTGCATCAAACTCTAATCTGAATGCAAAATTGTTTGATTTCCTTATTGGAGACTTCAAAACAATCCCTGCCCCTTTACCCGACCTTGAATGTGCACCATTAAAATTCATTTTCCAAGCTTTATCACTGATTTTTTCATCCTTAAACTTTTCTTTAACTGGATCTAGGAAGTTTGAACATACTGAAAAGCTACCCATGTCATTCATGTGACAAATGAATTAATTCATAGATTCTTTAGGATCTTCAATATGGTACTTCCTTTCCGTTTCTCTAAGGATTTTGATGGATTCAGTTGAAGGAGGAGGCAAAGGGACAATTGCATATGTTAGATCCATATTAAGGAAACCTACCTCCCATGGTGGCTCCCCACTTTCTAGATAGGAGCATTCCCCAAGCATTAGGCACATCAATCACAAGCACATCCATCTTAAAGACAACCTCTAGGTGCAAAGCCAACTTGAATTTCAAGCCTATGATGATTCCATGGGTTTCAATCTCCCTGGATTCCATAGCACATACATTATGATAATTCCTTGTAATATTAAGGCCCGGCCTTTCCATGATCCTTTTGGTCATGATATTTGACGAAGCACTAGAATCATACATACAATTATGTAGCCATAGATCATTTATTGTCAAGGAAACAAAGAAGGAGGATTTTCTTCTTTGGTCCAATCGCTACTGGTTAAAACCATAGGTGGATCTTCATGGTTCTCCTTAGCTTTTTATTGATACTTGAAAATAATTTTTTCATTGGGAATATTGATTTCTTTGAGAATTTTTTCCCTCCGTGAAGGAATCTTGAGGAGATCTGACACTAACACCAACAATTTAGCATTTTACATCAAACTACCTAAATCAACACTTAGTTTAGTAATTGGAGGATTAATTACCTTGGGAATGTTTAGCTGAGATTTGTTTGATTTATCCTTCCCTTTTCTCTGGTAAACTATTCCTTTATGCTTGGACATTTGCAAAATATGCTCATTTGTGGGCTTCTTCCCATATAGTTTTGTAACATTATCATACTTTTCAACTACTTCATTGGATTCTTCACTTCTTTCTTGCATTTGTATCCAATGGTCCATTGATAAAGTGTGAGGTTTACCCAAGTTGTTTATATGGTCATAGTTTCTTGAATATCCCACAAAATTACTTGTTTCAGGAAATCCTTGTTCATTTACTTGGCGAAAGACTGGAAAAGTACACTCTTCATGAAAGTCTTCACATGCTCTGCAGAAAGGTGGAACTTCTTCATTTACCACATTTGTTGATTCCAATTGATTAGGTGGCCTTTGGTATTGAGGGGGGCCTTTTCTTTACCACTTTTCATTGTTGGGATCAGGTTGGAATCTATTATTTTGAGCCCTCTCCATAGTTATCAACCTATTTTGCATGGCACTAAGTTGAGTTGCATGGTTGGCCTCCATTCCTTTTATCATTTCAGTTATGTATTTTAGAGAATCATAAGATGTATTTTTATTATGTGAAGCTATTGCTTTATCTTTATATTATGACTGCCTAGAAGGACCACCCCTTGTAAAACCTGGAAGATTTGAATTTCCTGAAGCTTGCATATTTTAATCAATTTTTATGGCCATTTCTTGGGCAACTTTAGGGTTTTTAGGCTCTTTATTTCTAAGTTGATATCTAATCCCCCTGTTGGCATAGGGGCAGACCCAGGTTTAAACTCTTACAACACACCAAGAAACCCTAACTACTAGCCCTTTCGGCAACACCTATGAAGTAGATGCAATCTCACTTGAAGTAGCAATAGGGGGTTGCAGGACACATGTGTCTACAACCAGAGGAAATGCAAATTGATTCCAAATACAACGCAAAACAATCTATATATTCTTTACCACTTTTAATCTTACTTCACGAAGTTATATATCTGATCTAACACAACAATGCAATAACAATATATTAGATGAAAAATACCATAGCATCAACCAGAAAGACAATAAGATATATGTGGTTCACCCTCTCCCTAGGGATACATCCATAGAACTATGTTTTTTTATTTATTAGATGAAAACATGTAGTTCTATCTACACACTTATCTATAGATCTTCTTTGTTTCTCTCTTTCTCTTCCCTCCCTGTGCACCCAGCTGCAGGGTTTGATCTTCACACCCAACTGAAGATCCATAATACATACTCAATATTGCTCTCAACAACAATAATCGATAATGAACAACGACAATAATAATACAAACAAACCCCTTCCCAGGTCTTCTAGACATTTATTTATACATTACATGACCAAAGTCTAGGTGTCAAAACCTTAGATCCAAAACCCTAAGTCCAAAATCCTAGGTCCACTTGACCCGCGTTTTTGGGGATTCACCAGCCTATCCTTCCTCCTTTTCCACAAGGTGCTCCAAAGTATCCGTTGGTGTCTTTTTCCACATGTTGAGTTGTCCATGATCCCTCTTCTTTGTTGATTTGTCTTCCTTTATATTCTCTTCCAATGACTAGCTTTTCCTTTACTCCGCTCCTTCTTTTCTGCTTCTTTAACTACTTCGACCCTTCCTTGGTTTATGTGCCTTCCCACGCAGTTCATACTTCACCTTTATTCCTTAATATTCACTTCCTTACATAACCAAGGGCCAAAAATCCCCCAACACTCACATGTGACTCATCCCGAGTCACTGCAAGATTGAGCCTTTTATATCACTTCGACTGCAGACTACGTGGAGCAGCCTGTGATTTCTGCTTTGTTCCTCCCCATGCTGTGTAGACTATATTTTCCGTGTCTGGTACCCAATTTCAAATGCACCTGGTACCTATACCTTTCTTCCTTTGCTTTTACTGAGAGTTGCGAGGCAGCTGGTTGTCACAATACAATTTCAGCCAACTCCCGCTCACTAAACCATCCTTCCATTCTCCCTTAGGAGTTTTCAATTGCGTAGCTACTCCTCCTGTAACATAGGAAACCTCAAATGGTCTGAGCCAATGTGTCCTGAACTTCCTTGGATGCTTCATAAACTTGTTGTCATATAACAATACCAAATCTCCTTGTTTAAATGCTTTCCTCTTGATATGTCTTCCATGGTAAGCCTTTTCTCGTTCTTTTTGTATTTGCTAATGAAATCCCACAATAAAATTGTCTTCCTCCAGTTCCATCAACTGCGCAAGCTTGTCTTGAATAACGTCGATGTCATCCATACCTATAAATGTTGCAATTCTTAAACTAGGAACAAAGTATTCCATAGGTACCACTACTTCCAAGCCATATATCAACTTAAAGGGAGTCTGCGTAGTTAACTTTTTTCAAGTAGTTCTATAAGCCCATAAAACTGTTGGAATTCTCAGATCCCAATAATCTTTGTTAACACTACAAATCTTAGTCAGTGTTTTCTCCAAGATCTTATTGAAATCTTAAACTATGCCATTTGCCTGTGGGTGGTATGGAGTTCTCTTCTGATGGTGAACTTCAAATTCTTGAGTTAAGGCTTCAATGGTTTTGTTGATGAAGTGTGTGCCTTGATCACTTATGATAATATTCGGGCTTCCAAACCGGGTTATAATGTCCTCAAGGATGAACTGTGAAGTTGTGCCTGCACTACAGTCCTTAACTTCTCTTGCTTCCACCCATCTGGTTAAGTACTCTGTAGCACTGATAATGTATCTATCTCCTGTGCGCTTTCCTGGTGGGTTAATAGGTCCCACAAAGTCAATAGCCCGTTTTTCAAATGCCTGTAAGGTTAAATGAGGTGTTAAAGGAATTTCATCCCTTCTAGAAGGATTCCCTACTCTTTGGCATATGTCGCAAGATCTATAGTAGTCCTTAGCATCATTATGTAAAGTAGGCCACCAGAGGCCAGCTCTGAGAACCTTCTACGTTGTTTCTTTCCCTGCATAGTGTCTTCTTGTGATGCCTTCATGTGATTCTGCTAGAATCAATGGTATTTCTTCCTCCATAACACATCTCCTCAAGATCTCATCTGGTCCCATCTTATATAAATGTCCATCTATGAGTTTAAATTCAACATCGTGAACTACTAACTATTTCTTTTGAATGAATGTGTAATCACGAGGTGCCATTCCTGTGGATAGGAACTGAAATATCTCGGTGAAGTGATCATCGACTTTTCTGATGGCCAACAATTGTGCATCTGGAAGTGTATCCTCTAGACTAGTAGGTTCCTCTCCATGTTCTAACCTGGATAAGTGACTAGGTCCTTTATTCATTCTTCTTGGCTTGACCACAATTTCAAAGTCATACTCCTGAAATAGTAGTAGCCATCTGCATATTCTTTCCCCCAACCCTAGCTTGTTGACTAAGTAATTCAATGCAGAATGATCAGTGAACATCTTAAAATGTCCTCCCAACAAATAGTGTCTAAACTTCTGCAATTCATATACCATAGCCAATCCTTCTCTTTCAGTCATAGTATAGTTCCTTTCAGCTGTAGAAAGATTCCTGCTAGCAAAGGCTATGGGGTGGTCAATGTCTCCAGCACCTAGCTATTGTAAAACTGCTCCTAATGCAATGGAAAAAGCATCGACATGAAAATTGAACTCCTTACTCCAATCTGGAAAAACCAAGATAGGCGTAGTAACCATTGTTTACTTTAGTGTGTCGAAGCTCTACTGGCATTCTTTTGTCCATTGGAACTTACTATCTTTTTTTAATAAATTCTCCATAGGTGATGTTATCTGTGCATAACCCTTAATAAATTCTCTGTAGTACCCAGTGTGTCCTAATGCAGTGCGCAACTGTCTAACTAAAGTAGGAGGAGGTAGATCGAAAATGATAGAGATCTTGGAAGGATCTAGCAACAACCCCTGCTTACACACAATATGCCCTAGAAACACTCCAAAGGGTGAAAAGAAAATACACTTTTTCATATTCAAGGAAATCTGACATTGCCTACACTTATCTAACATTAATCTCAAGCATTCAATATGATCCTTCATTAGGCTAAAAATAGTCGAATCATCAAAGTATGCTTCCAAGAATTTGTGTAAAAAGTCCTTAAATGCTTCGACCACCACCCTAGAAAAGATGGTTGGTACATTCTTCAAGCCAAAAGGCATCACAGTGTACTAGAAAGAACCCCATTCTGTTACAAATGTGGTCTTATGTCGATCTTCCTTAGCAATTATGATCTGGTGATAGTCTGGAAATCCTTCTATGAATGAGTAAACCTCCTGTCCTCCTACATTATCTAGAACTTCATCAGTAAAGGGTGTAGGAAAGGGGTCATGTAGGCATGCATCATTCAGTTTCCTTAAATCTACACAAATTCTTATTTCTCCTGACTTCTTATATTGAACCAACATAGGGCTGATTCATTCAGATTCTTCAACTGGTTCTATGATTCCTAGTTCCAACATTCTATCCAATTCAATCTTAACTTTGTACTTATATATGGTATTCTGTCTGTAGGGTATCTACTTGATGGGTCTTGCATCTGGTTTCAAAGGGATCTTCATTTCCCCCATGGGCCCTTTAATTCCCTTCATGTTTGTGAACTTGGTTGGAAACAAATCCTGATATTCATGCAATAGTTCCGTGATCTTGCTAATATTAGCATCATCCCAATAGTCTCCAACATTTTCTAATTTAGGTGTTTGCTCTTTTCTGATATTAACCTTATTAATTTTAATAGGTTGTCCAATAAAAGGTAATTCAATCCATGGCCCTTCTATGTCTCTTTGTCCTTCAGTTTCTGAAATGTTTAGATCCCTCAGGTCATCATCCTCATCAGCATTAATATTGTAGAAATCATGTAACTGCTGAAGAGGCGCAGTCCATTCATATTTTTCTTGGTCAAGAGGGGCGTTATGTGCCTCCTCAAAGATCTTTTGTCTTACAATTTGTAAATCATGATCTACTGTAGGGCACTAACTTTCAAATAATAAGGTAGCTATAAATTTTTGAGTCATATCGTACCAATCTGTAGTAATGAAGCACAATTCTGCTTGAAGATACCAATTGATAGGTGTAGTGTCCAATGTGTTAATGAACTTATGCACCCACTGTTCTTTAGGAATATTTCTCCAGGCCTCCTCACAACTTTGCGTATGGTCCTTAGGAAAAATCTGACCTATGTATTGAACTTTGCATCCCTCAACTTGGTCTGAAAAGCGCACTGTCAGTAAGGTGCAACATTGTACCCACTCCACGATGTTCTTCTTGTGTGTTCCCCACCATCTAGCCGGTGTTGCTTTCAATGCTTCATCTACTGCCAAAAATATCTATTGTATTGGTACAATTCTCTCAAATTCAGCTAGAAATGTCCCTAAATGATTCAAGCCATCAAATGTAGGAAGATTACTTACTTCTGTGCCAATCCAGCGAACTACTCTGGTCAATCTGGTGCATCTCCTTGTAGATACTTCGTACATTCTGTTCTGCCAGTTTTCCAATGCTTCCTCTGAATCTGATGAACATGCACTTTCACTTCACCAAATTAGATTTTTGTCTATTGTGGGATTAATATAATCATGTTGTCTTATTTTCAATTTGTATATTTTTTCTAGCTCGTAGGTGCGGTCTTCTTCTCTTATCGGTTCTTTGTATCTGCAAAATTCATCAGGTTCGAGAGGTGAAATTACCTTAAGGACATTACCCTTGAATGTCATTCTTCTCTTCTTTAGGTAAACAACAGTCAAATTGTTGAAATCCCAATCAATTCCTAACAGTGCAGGATAAGGACAACTATCATCAACAATCTCAATCACTTTGAAGTCTAAAAATGTCCTTATCCCATCGATGTCCATAGGGACATGCTCTAGTATTCCAAAGGGGATCATCGCCTACTGATTAGCCATCCTGAGCCTGATAGGAGATTAAATCAATCTAGGTTTTCCCATCAGTGCCCAAGTCTGCTTCGTCATAACATTTACTTCTGATCCCAAGTCAAGAACCACATAGTCCACGTCATAGTCTCCAATCTGAGCACTAAGGTGCAATTCCTTTTTTGTCCTTCTTTTCCTTGATACTTGATTCACAACTCTACTTAGCATAGGGTTTATTCTTCCAATTTCATACTGTCTCACTAGGTGTTGTAGTTCCTGTACATCGTTTTCATTTTTAATCAAATTGATACACGTGTATAAGAAGTCCATGAGCTTGCTTACCTCTTTTCCTTGTCTAGCTAGAGAAGGCTGATCAAATGTTGGTGGAATTTCACATTCCCTGACTTCTGGTTGTGCCTTAGAAGAAGAACCTTGTTCTCCTACAAATTCTTTCCTTGCTTCTTCAAAAGTGTGCCTCTCTCTCCTTGGATCAAACAATTGTGCTTTCTCTGCAGCTCTTCTGATCCCTAATCCTTTTGCAGTCTTTCTTGGAGTCTCCCTATCTTCTCCTATAACAGCACCTCCTCTAGTAATAATAGTGACTCTGGGGTCCTCACCACAAGGTTCTTCTGATATTAATTGGACTTGTTGGTTTCTTCCTCATCTCTCATGGAGTTTGGCTAACAATACTAGACAATCTTCGATGACATGATCGAATGAGTTGCAGTAGTTGAAAGTAGTACAAGGGCTTTGACAATCCCTTTCTAAATGTCCAAGCCATGTGCAATTATAGAAAATGATCTGACCTCTACCTTGACCCATACCTCCTCCACATACTCTTCCTATGTATCTACCACGAGGGTTGAAATTTCCTCTTCCTGGGGAGTTGAACTGTGCATTATCTCCTTCTTGCTGAGCTTCTCCTTGAATTCTATATGTATCCCTTGATCTTTCGTGCATGAGATCGTAGGCCCTACAATCCTTCTCATCATGCCTCACATATTTAAAGAATGTGCAGTAACAATTGGTAGCTTTCTGGACATATTTTTTCATATAATAACATTCACTAGGGCGATGTTTAGTTCTACATACCTCACACCAGGGTACAGTAGCCTGCTTCAAAGGATTAGGTGCTCCAGAGGCCAAGTATTCATGAAATAGGGGACAGTGCTCTTTTTCATGGCCTTCTGATTTACATCTAATACACTAGATATCTTCTCTTTTCTCTTTTCCTTTATATTTCTTCATATATTCCACCTGTAAGGATAAAATAGTTAACTGATTCAAAATCTGGCTCATACCTAGACTAGATTTTCCTATAGTGGTTGCTTCTATTTTCATGGAGATCTCTAGTGATTCAGCCTACAAAGCAACTTTCTGTTGCATCAGAGGAGCTATGATATGTGGTAGGAGGGAAATGATGAACCATTCTTTATTCTGTTCATCTGGGATCTGAAAAATCAATCGACATGTCAGAGTCTTAAACCTCTAATCAAATTCCCAAATAGGTTCAGTTACCTTCTGCTTGATTTCCTTCAACTCTGACTTGGCTTCTTGAATTTTTCACTCAACACAGTCTTAATGTCATTTAGTGGTTTAGGCTCTCCAGGTCCTGAAGCAAATTTCATATACCATATCAGTGCACCTGTCCCTCAAGGTAGTACTAAACTGATTTCTCTTAACATCTTCATTGGTGACTTTCTTAATGCTCCATATAGCTTCGCATAGGAACCAATGTTGATCAGGATCCTCAGATCCGTCTCCTCTAAAGATAGGTAACCTCATTTCATATGCCATAGATCTTCCTTGATTTTTCGACTGAGTATGTACTAAACTGCTTGTAACAATAATATGATTTCTATGGTTACTATGGTTACTCTGGTTACTTAATGCTGCTAAAAAAAAAAGAGGATTAATGGTACTTACTTTGACAATAGGTGCAGTGCCTAAAATTTCTAGTTCTCCTCGATGAGGTTCTTCAATCTCTACTTCCTCCACCCTTGCAGACTCTGAATGATCTTCGTCCGATAGCTCTTCTTCTTCTCCACTGTAGAATCCCTCGTCTCTGTAATTCTGCTTAAATAGGTTCACAAGAGGAACTTATCTAAATGATCTTCCACTGTGCGTGTGTCCATCCTCTGTGTCACTGTCGCTGTCTAAATTCTTGAACATTAGCTTCACTATATCTTTAGGATATTCTTCTCATGTGATAGCATATTAATCCTCAACTTTAAAAAGTGTAGGTACTTTCCTCTAGGTCCCTTAAAGACTGCTTGACTATATGATTCCACTCTATCAATAGAAAACACAGTAATGTACCCTCCAATAGTGCTGTCAAACAAGAGATCCACTGCTCTAGACATAATGTTATCAACCCTCTTGACTTTCTTGATCAACATTGTTGTCCAAACCACAGGTGGTCTAGATCTAATCTCAAACTGAGTGTCTTCTAATCTGGCTAACCACTCATATAACTCCTTATGAACTCCTCCAAATAAAATCTCGTGTATGTCGGTAAAGATGTACCTTCCAAACCAATCTTTTGTACTAATGCTAGGATTCTTGTTCTGAGCTTCGACGAAGTCCTTTTCTTTTTCTTCTATCCACTTCTGAATCTTTGTATTCAATGGAAACCACCTTGACATTCCCTCAAGAAGATCCTTGTCCCAAAAATGGAACCATTTGTTGGCACAAGGCTAGACCCAAGGTTCAACTCTTACAGCACACCAACAAACCCTAACTACTGGCCCTTTCGGAAACACCTGCGAAGCAGATGCAATCTCACCCGAAGTAGTAATAGGGGGTTGTAGGACACATGTGTCTAAAACTAGAGGAAATGCAAAGTGATTCCAAATACAACACAAAACAATCTAGATATTCTTTACCACTCTTAAGCTTACTTTGCGAAGTTATATCCCTTATCTAACACAACAATGGAGTAATAGCATATCAGATGACAAATACCACAGTATAAACCACAAATACAATAAGATATACGTGGTTCACCCTCTCCCTAGGGCTACATCCACATAACTGTGTTTATTGATTTATTAGATGAAAACATTTAGTTCTATCTACACACTTAGCTACAAATCTTCTATCTTTTTCTCTTTATCTTCCCTCCCTATGCACCTAGCTACAGGGTTTGATCTTCGCACCCATATGAAGATCCAAATCACAAACTCAATATTGATCTCAACAACAATAATCGATAATGAACAATGACAATAATAATATGAATGAACCCCCTCCCAGGTCTTCTAGACCTTTATTCATACATCACATGACCAAAGTCTAGGTTTCAAAACCCTAGACCCAAAACCCTAAGTCCAAAACCCTAGGTCCACTTGACCCACGTTTTCAGGGCTTCGCCAGTTTGTCCTTCCTCCTTTTCCACGAGGTGCTCCAAAGTATCTGTTGGTGTCTTTTTCTTCTTGTTGAGTTTTCCACAGTCCCTCTTCTTTGTTGATTTGTCTTCCTTGATCTTCTCTTCCAATGGCTAGATTTTCCTTTACTTCGCTCCTTCTTTTCTACTTCTTTAACCACTTCGACCCTTCCTTGGTTTATGTTCCTTCCTGCGAAGTTCATAATTTGCCTTTCTTCCTTAATATTCGCGTCCTTACATAACCATAGGCCAACACTCCCCATTGAATGACTCAACATAGTATATAACAATGGAAGCATCTGGAGACTTATAATCTGTATGGAGACTAGTAACGAACTCATTGAACTTTTTTGAACTCCTCCATTGTCTCATATTCATTTTACTTTATACTATGGAGGGATGCTAACAAATGTATATGTTCTCTTTTTTCACCCCATATTTCCATGACACCATCTATCAGATCTTTGATTGTAGAATATTTTTTGTCATCTAGGATGGAAAACCGATTGGAGGCATATTATTCTAGGGACAAGGAAAAGAGTTTCATCTTGATATCCTGGTGGTTGTGAGTTGCGTTGCTACAGCATTTGCTAATGCATAAGGAAAACACTTTAATGTGAAATTTAGCAATAACAACATTATTTCCTTGGAAAGAGGGTAATTTTTCTATTACCTTTTCAGGTAAAGCATGAGGGTAACCATTTATTGTAGAAAAATCTAAAGGACTAAAATAATCATCCATTTATTTTCTTTCAAAATTTAAATCTAAACTAGAAACTTTATCAAAAAGAAAATGTATATCAGAAATAGACTCAGATGCTAATTGATCAAGGATTATATGAGAAGCAAGTTTGGCTAATGTCCTCCAATAAACCTTTTGGGGTTTAGGGATGAAATTGGCCAAGCCTTGTGATTTTGTTCTTGCAGAATACTTAGTCAAGTTATGAATTAGTGGATTCGCCAGATGATTGAGTCTACTAAATATAAAACACAAGCATAAAAAAATAGAAAGAAAAAAACAAGAAAGAAAAAGTCGTACTCCGAGAATAGAAAGATTTATCCTCGACAACAACGCCAAAAATGTTTCCTCCTTTATACACACCTAGGTGACGTGGAAACGATATTCAATTAGTGAAATATTTACACAAGAAATAGTAAAAGGAAATAGGTGTTTGCAAGTAAAATAACCATAAGCATAAATAAATACTTCAATGAATAAAGTAATGCTGTGCAATATTGAATGTTTGAAGCAAATGGCTTCTTTGAATGTGGAATATTAAGACCAGTGCTAATGAGATTGTGTGTTCTACTGCTGAGAATGAAATGTACCCTAAGGAGATTTTCTTTAGAATTTTAAGACTTGATTAATGAGACTGATTTATTGCTTTATGAGAAAGTTGTGTAGCAAGTTAATCTATGAATGTGGACTCTCGGGAGACCATCCCTTTAGAGTGGAAATTTGCGGAGATTTTTTCGAAACCCAAAAGGCTTCACCAACAAACTCATCGAAGAATGTCCAACATGGAGGGGAACAAGCCTGAGGTATTCCACATGACTTCACACACTCCCTTCAAGTGGTTTTCCACATCAAGCAATAATTTCCTTTGAAATTGTCCTAGTTAATCTACTCCGCACTAACCATCATGATTCTGTGTGGAACTTACTTCCAAAGGTTCGAGGCTAAGATCACAATTGGAAGGGTTGGGAACAATCCACCAGGAGCTGAGGGGAAATTTTTATTTTAGCAACATTAAATAAAGATAGGAAAATAAAATGTTATCTAATTACTATTTTCCACACTAACCAACCTATTTGCAGATGAGCTGAGGGGATGGGTTTATTTGTTCCAAAATAAATGTTGAAATTGAACTAACTAAGCAATGTTACTTGCAAAAAAGGAAATTTGTTTTATAGATTGTATTTACTTTTTACTTTTACTTTATTATGTGAAATTGCAAAAAATTAAAGCAAGAAAGCAAGAATATGAAAAGAGACACCACACCACAAAACCAGTCCCCTGATGGGAAAAGACAATGGGTGCTTTCAGGAGCCCACCCCTTTATTTATTACGGTTACAATACTCTTTCATTTTTGGAATATTTTATTCCTTTTTGGATGCYTGAGATCCTTAATAAAAGAGGATCTACAAGCTTACAAGTTTCAAGAATTATTATGGATGAAGGAAGGTTTCTCCCGGGGGTCTCGGATGGTCCAAATATTCAAAATTTGGGCAGAGATTCCTCCTATCTGTTCTTAAAAACTTCAAAAACAACAACTTAATTGGGGAAAATGTTCCCAAAAAACCACTTGAAGTCTCTGCAAAAAAGGTGTTAGTTTACAATGAAAAAATTGTAAAACTTTATAAGTAAAATTTGTGCTAAAACTTGTAAATTTTTTAGAAATTTTGGG
>JASDQU010099831.1:328004-351508 GCA_032191745.1 Picea mariana
AAAAAAATGCCAAAAAAACAATGACTGTAAACAAATAAAATGACTGTAAAATACATTGACTAAAAAATACAATGACTGTAATAACAATAAAACAAAATTAAACTATAAAAAATTAAAAAATTAAAACTAAATTAAAACTATAAAAATTAAAACTATAAAAATAAAAATAAAACAATAAAAATTAAACTCTGTAATCTATTAAAATAAAAAAATTAAAAATAAAAACAAAATTTAAATTTAAAACAATAAAAAATACAATAATAGAATACATAAATATTTAAAATAAAAATAAAATAAAATAAAAATAAATTAAAACTTAAAAAAATTAAAAACAAAAACAAAAACATAAATAAAAACTAAATAAAAATAAATAAAAACATAAAAAAAAACTAAATTAAACTTACCCGCGGGCCACAGGTCGGGGTCGGGGTCGGGTCGGGTCGAGGGCCGAGCTGCTGCAGTGTGCAGCCTGCTGCGCGCGCGGTCGGGGTCGGGACAGTGGAGGGTTGCTGCACGCGCGGTCGGGGTCGGGACAGTGGAGTCTGCGTGCGCGGTGAAGTCCGTGGAGTGTGCGTCGTGCAGCCTGCAGGTCCGGAGGTCCGAGGATGATGCTGCTGGCARCTGCTGTGTGGACTCTGGAGTGACGAGTCGACCTAAACGCGGAGTAAAACCAAACGCTGTGTGGAGTGGAGTAAACAATAACCAAACGCGGGAGCAAAGTTGCAAACAATAACCAAACACGCCGCGGCTTGTAACTTTTAACCAAACGAACCCTAACGGAAATTAACCCAAAAAACGAACAAAATCGCGAATTTAATCGGCTTTCAGTTCGGGATTAAGTTCGAAATCAAGTTCGCCATTAAGTTCGGTGAACTTGAACGAATTTATTCGGGCCTTCATTAAATTCGCCGAATTTCGAATTTGAACAATAAAATTCGGCGAACACGGTGACTAAGAACACACTCCACCAGGGTAGAGGTCTTAGACGTATAGCACAAAAAGGTAGATTTCCCTAATTAAAACTAGCATGCATTACTCAGGTCCGTTTCTAGGTCACCGAATGCCACTCGAAAGTAGCAACGGGCTTGCATACGCGGTTGAGTAACTAAGGTTTATTCCAAATAATTGAAAAAAATAAACTAGTCTAGCAATTAGTATTCTACAAAATTGAACTATTCTAAGGTTTGTTGTGGTTGATTTTTTTAGAGTTTAAATTTAATGATGTGAGTTCTTTTTATCTTTTTTATGCAAGTATAACTTAAAAAAGGGAAACAACCCCGAAGCCAAAAACAAGGACACCAACACCTATTTCCCCTTAGGGTGTACACCAACACCTGTTTCCCCTTAGGGTGGGGGGAAACGAAGAAAACACGAGCTTTGTGGCTCGCAAACTTGTTCAACTTCTACACTACTTTCTATTTTTTTTGGATGCTCTTGATCTTTTAAAGTGCAAGACCATGCTTACAATGTTTTTTAAGGTCAAAAATTAATATAATAGGTTCTCGACAACTCTGAGGGCTTCTGCAAAAGGTTTAATCCTAGAAACTTGGGCGGAGCCTCCCCTTGTACATGTTACTTCTTCGTGAAAACAAGTAGTTATTAGCTCGAAAGATGGCCAAAAAACACTTTGGGAAGTGTCTTTGGTCAACTCAAAAATATGCAAAAATTAACTAAGTAAATGTAAGCTAAAGCCAGCAAAGTAACTAAGGAGTGAGAGCTAGAAAGCTAGCCTCCTTAGGATCTTTTGGACTGATTTAAAATGAGCAAGTAAAGCACTCTATAATTGTTGAATAAATGATTTGAAAGCTCAAACAAATTTGCCTATTACTAGCCTCAAGATCCTACTATGAAATAATAGCTAAAACAAGGTAAAATGTGGACTAGATCTAGATAAAAGATAATATTCTTTTAATTAAGCTTTATATCTAATCTTAATACATGCATGCAATTGATTTAGGATTGAATTTATCTTTAATGAAACAAATACTTCCTTGCATGCAAGCTAGTAACCAACACAACAGAAATTTTAAAGAAATTTTTTGAGTAAGAGAGGAAGATACAACTCATTGAGAAGGAGGACTTGGGAAATGGAGTCTTAGAAATAGTGAAGAGGAACTATGTTGCTTCTTAGATCTTGGAACCTGCAGAAAGTGTAACCAAAGCCATCCACATCTCCAAGCAAAATGAGATGTTTTAATCCAAGAATACCTGCATCAACTTGTTAAATATTTGGAAACACCTACAAGAGATCTCATGCAAAACATATTAGTCTACCGAAACGTTTATGAAATGAAAAAGATTCTCAAGAAAATGAATTGTAGAATTTGGACATGCAACCAAGCTGATAAATCCTACCCTATGGAATAACAATATTCTTCTTAAGCCAAATTTAACAAAGAAACATACAAATAACTCAAATAATATCACCTCATGAATGTAGCACCATCAACAATTGACATTCACACATTGGAACACTCCTTCATAGACCTCCAAAGCCTTTTATTCAATCTCAATAGCAAAAGTACGATACAATACAATGATAGTGTGTCTTCCCAAAACTCCAACTAACTAACAAGAGGTAGGTCGCCTCCATTAAATAGCCAAGTGAATGGTTAGGGTTTCCTAAATAAGAAGGTGAGTCATCCTTGAGTGAATGGCGAGTTGTGAAAGCGAAAAGATGGAAAGGTTTAGGTGAGTGGTAAAAGCAAAAAGGATGAGTTAAGTCGAGTGGTGAAAGCAAACGGTGGATGTTTCTTATTCCAGAAAAGCGTGTGAGTTGGTTCATGCGACTTGCCTTAAGTGGAAATGGAAACAAATAGAAACGCGCTTTAGTGGAAATGGAAACGACGGCTAGACTCAAATCGACTCAAGGATAAGTGATTTCTCATTTTAGGAAAGATCCAACAACTCTCTTTAAGACTTGAGACAAAAGGAACATGTGGGAGACATGTTTCCTTATTTTAAGAAATCCTGATTTTTCCTTTTAATTGTCTTTTATTTGGCTATTTCGAGAGAAATTAATTTTTAATGATTAATAACCATTATTTTTCTCTCGAAAGGTGGTCTTCGGGTAAAGTGTGTATTTCGAGACGAAAAATGAATACCCCTAAGGCATATGATGCCTCCTAGTACTAATTTTTTAAATTATTCATCAATTACAATTAAAAGATCTTGTTTTGAGGGAAATTTTATATTATCCGAAAACATTAAAAAAAAACTAAGGGGGACTTAGCGTATTTCCATGTGACCCAAAATTGATGACTAGTATGGTAATATACATTAGACACTAGGCTCAGACATCACTTTAAGGCCCAGACACTAATACAATACTCCAGCTTTCAAGAAATGAGTGAAAAAACCCAACAATCATAAGTTGTTGTAAACAACTTATAATTGCTAGATAAAAAGAACACCCCAGAGTAAATGCATTGGAGAGTGGGTCTTAAGTGGCCAAGAACTTTTACAAAGTTCATCATACTAGCTCATCTATTACAATTCCCGCCGGGTTATGGAAATACGAAAATTTGAAGAATGTACAAGGGACCATGGGGCCTGGCTGGACTTCTGAACTCTGAATTTGAACAATAGCTTGTTCATTTTTAGCGGCTCAACTGCAATTCCATCCATGTGCAACTTTGGGTGGTAACAAAAGGTATGTCTAATTGCACTCTGGATTTTGATTTTTGTGAACATTGCATATATGGTAAACAAAATCGAGTAAGATTCCCATCTGGTGCTACAAGAGCAAAGGGGATCTTAGAGTTGATACACAGTGATGTGTTTGGACCTGTGCATGTTCCATAACTAGGTAAATCTGTGTATTATGTTTCATTCATAGATGGTTTCTCAAGTAACACATGGATTTATTTTCTTAGAAAGAAATCTGAGGTATTTGATAAATTTAAAGAGTTTAAGGCTTTGGTAGAAAATCAAACAAAGAAAAAAATAAAGGTATTGATGACAGATAATGGTGAAGAATTATGCAGAAATGAATTCGAAGAATTTTGTCAGAAGTGTGGTATAGCAAGGCAGAAAACTACTCCATACACACCTCAGCAGAATGGAGTTGCAGAAAGGATGAACAAGACAATGATGGAAAAAGCAAGGAGCATGCTTAGTGGTGTCGAGTTACGACAGGAATTCTAGGCAGAGGTAGTGAGTACAGCATGTTACCTAGTCAAACGATCACCCTCATCAGCGTTGGATGATAAAACTCCACACAAGGTATGGACTGATAAGAAACCCTCTCTTGAACATCTCAGAGTGTTTGGTTGTGATGCTTATGTACATGTTCCAAAGGAAAATAGGAGTAAGTTGGATAATAAAGAGGAAAAGTGTATCTTTATTGGTTATAAAGATGGTGTGAAAGGTTACAAGCTTAGGAACCCATAAACTAAGAAGACTGTTTACAGTAGGGATGTTGTTTTTAGAGAGGTGAAAGACATTCCCAAAAAGGAATTCCTACCAAGGCAAGAAAAACCTGAGAAAATAGAATTTGAGTTAGATGATACAAAATCTGAATCAACTAAAGAAGATGACGCAGAAGAAGAAGAAGAACCTCATACCCCAGTATTGAGGAGATCAGTGAGGGAAAGAAGGAAACCAGAAAAGTATAGTCCATCGGATTTTTATTCTAATTTTGCTTTATCTATTATTGATGATGATCCCAAAACTGTCAGGGAAGCAGTGAATTCAAAAGATAGTAAACTCTGGAAAAAGGCCACGGTTGAAGAAATGGATGCCTTGGATAAGAATGAGGCATGGAATCTAGTTGAGTTTCCAACTGGAAGAAAATCTGTTAGTAGCAAATGGTTGTTTAAGAAGAAGTTTAATGCAGAAGGAAAAGTGGAGAAATGCAAAGCTCGGTTAGTAGCATAAGGCTATTCCCAAGTAGAGGGAATTGACTTTGGTGAGAGTTTTTCTCATGTTGCCAAGTTAACTTCTATTAGATTTCTTTTATCTATTGTTGTTTCTTTTGATCTTGAAGTGGAACAAATGGATGTGAAGACAGCATTCCTACATGGGGATCTGGAAGAAGAAATCTATATGAAGCAACCAGAAGGCTGAAGGGAAAGAAAGATTTGGTTTGTAAGCTAAAGAAGTCACTATATGGTCTGAAACAATCACCTAGGATGTGGTACCAAAAGTTTGACACATACATCCTTGGATTGGGATTTGTGAGAAGCAGGGTTGATCACTGTGTATATTCTAAGCAGGTTGGTAATCACTTCATTTATGTAGTGTTGTATGTTGATGACATATTGCTGGTAGGAAATAACATGGATGTTATCAAGGAGGTGAAATTGCATCCTTCAAATTTGACATGAAGGATCTCGATGCTGCTAACTTCATTCTGGGAATGGAGATTAAAAGAGATCGTGCAAACAGGAAACTCTGGTTGAATCAAAGAAAATATGTTGAGACGATATTGCAGAGGTTTAATATGCATGGAAGTAAACCGGTCAAGGTTCCTATTCCTATAGGTGTAAAGTTATCTGCAGATCAATGTCCCAAGACACAGGAAGAAGAAGAGGATATGTCCTATGTTACGTATGCCAGTGCAGTTGGCAGTTTGATGTATGCAATGGTCTATACTAGACCGGACATTGCACATGCAGTGGGAGTTTTGAGCAGGTATATGTCAAAACCAGGGAAGGAGCATTGGACATCAGTAAAGAGGGTCTTCGGGTATTTGCGTGGCACTACCAGTTATGGATTGTGCTACCAAGGAAGACCAGGATTGGACAGAGTGTTGGACATACATGGGTTTGTTGATGCAAGTTGGGTTGGAGATTTGGATCGCAGAAGATGTACAAGTGGGTACGTGTTTAACCTATTTGGAGGAGCAATCAGTTGGATGAGAAAAAGACGGGCTGTAGTGGCACTCTCAACTACAAAAGTTGAATACATGGCAGCCACTCATGCAAGCAAGGAAGCAGTATGGTTACAGAGATTGTGTCCAGGTATTGGGTTGTACAACAAGCAGTGAGATTAGATTGTGACATCCAGAGTGCAATCTTTAGGACAAAGAACCATGCTTATCATTCGAAGACAAAGGATATTGATGTTCAGTATCACTTTGTGAGAAACATGGTTGAAGAAAAGAAGGTGTTGTTGGAAAAGGTTAACACTTTGAAGAATGTTGCAAATTCATTGACAAAGTCTGTGAGCACAAAGAAGTTCTCCTGGTGTAGAGGAACAATGGACATTGTTGCCCTAGATTGTTGACTATGTAATCATGTGAACCCTTGTATGCAAAGAAAACAACAAGTGGGAGAATGTTGGGTATGTGTTATATTCTTTGCATGTGTGTGTGTGTGGGCGTGTCAGATTCGACAACTGCGTCTGACAATACCTAAGGGATTAGGGTTTTGGTAGCTATGGAATACCTAAAATATTGTATATATTGTATTGTGAATGGTAAAATTAATACAATGAAGAGTTGAAAGGTGCGGCACCAAGGCTAGTTTTCTCTAGGTTAAGGGTTTCCAGCGTAAATCTCTGTGTACTATGTGTATGAGCCATTGATTAATTTTTGTTTTGCTTAAGAATCTGTATGCATTGCTTTACTTCACAGGTTTAAAACTTACACTTACAACAAATTTTTTGCCCACTGAGAAAAGAGACAGAAAAATACGACCAACACCTACACCCCAACACCATTGCCCCTATTGTACAGCCCTCTACCGACGACCTGTACGAATTGTACATGCCTAGCACGACCTTTATAGTGCATATGTATGTGCCTATGTCTTCTGCATTGCCTGTATGTACACGTCCCTGACTACATGTTCGGCGCGTATGTACGCGCCCTGTACGACACATATGTACGCACCCTGGACTCTTGTCCGACACGTATGTACGCGCCCTAGACCACTTGTCTGACCCATATGTACGCGCCCTAGTCTCCTGTCCGACGTGTATGTACGCACCCTAGTATATTGTCTATTGCATAAGGCGCTGCTAACAGCTCTGTACGACCCGATCTGCGGTTGTACTTGCTACTAATCTGCTACCCAGATCTATCTATTGTTGCCCACTTGTTTCTCTTCTCCTTTAGACTAAGTTGATCTCTAGATGAAAGTCCTGCTTCACCCTTGCTAAGATATCTTTGAGTCACAGTCCTTCATGTCTCAAGTACTCAATGTCTCTCTTGTGTGTTATCCTTTGAGTTGATCTCTAGATGAAAGTTCTTCTTCACCCTTGTTGAGATCCTCGAGTCACGGTCCTTCGTGTCTCAAGCACTCAAGGTCTCTTGAGAAAAAGTCATTTTCTCTCTCTTGTGTTTCTGAAATTTGTCTCCCTCTCATAATGCAAGCTCCGATACCATGTTGAAAAATCTCAATCTCCAGCACCTAAATAAATTACTACCTTGTATTTTTTCTTGTCGATAATTAAATTACAGCACATAGAATAAAATATACTAGCTAGAAATAAATAAAATGGCAGAGGTAATTGGAAACCAATGTTCACACAACACACGGAAATTTCGCCCTTCAAATCAGCTATTCATTAATAATGACTCCAATCTTACAAGGGCTCCTTTACTGGGAAAATGGCCCATTATGGAAAAATACAAATATAGCAAACCTGGCAACTCTAGCCCTGAAGAAACCCTTCTGTTGAAGCAGCCCCTGTACAGCCCTATACGATCTGTGCGTGCCATATACGATCTGTATAGAACGTATGTACGTTCTCCCGATTATCTGTCTAGCATGTATGTACGCACCCTCGACCACCTGTCTGGCATGTATGTACATGCCCTATACAATCTGTACAACACATATGTATGCGCTCTTGATTATCTATCTGGCATGTATGTACACACCCTCGATCATCTATTTGACGCATATGTACACGCCCTGGACCACCTGTTCGACGCATATGTACGTGCCCTAGGCTATTTGTCCAACATGTACAACATTGCTCACCTACAAAACAAACTCTGCCACTGTATGGTTTCTCCCTAGAAATCTATCCTTCCATTTCTAGCTACTGTTTTTTTTCTCCTTGCTGCACTTTTCTCCTTTGGACTTGATCTCTAGATGAAAGTCCTTCTTCACCCTTGTTGACATCCCCTTGAGTCACAGTCCTTCATGACTCAAGCACTTGAGAAAAAGTCCTTCTTTTCTCTTGTCCTTGGTATCTTTCTCCTTCACTTAGCCTTTCTTTTATAATCTTGAGTTTTGACCAAATCAAACATAACCCTAATCTCCAAAGTGATTGACGGTTGAGATTAAATCTCAACTCACTTGAGATCAATGGCTAAGATTCATTTAATTCACTAACGCTAATAACCTTAGCATTTCATTAAATTAAACTCGCTTTAATTATAAAAAGCACTTTAATAATTCTTTTAATTAAAATAAATTACTAAGGTAGAAGGGTTTGGACGAGTTCCACATTTCTAGACACTTAGACCTATGCAGAAGTACATGTCCGATGCTACAAACATCAACAATTTGCTTAGCAAGACACTTATTTATGCTGGACTCTTTTCACTTTCATTGTCTTGTTTTCAGCATTATCTAAGAGTTGCTATAGCACTCCCTCTTTGCAACTCACATTGGATGTATATTTTCGTCCCATTGACCTAGATTTGTGGCCATTTGTTGGAAATTAATAAAGTCTCTTAAACAATGGGAGGAAAATGCTTGGGAAATGTTTCCCAAACATTTTGCTACCATTCCTATATTGTTTCCATGCCAAAAATATTGCATGTGTATAAATGGCAGCTTTCCCAGGCATTTCAGTTACGTTGTCACGATTAATAGTCATGACCTTCAGTTGTTGATAACATAATAATAATTATTATTACTGTAATAAGCCTTCATTAGGTACAATAAATCAATGTTGTTGAATATGCCAAGTTAACAAAGTAGATAATCATCCTTTTGTCAATATGTTCATAATTTTATCTATTCCCAATAATAAATAAGAAAGTATTTCAATGGATTTGTCACATAGGTACCTTGTACATCTAGAAGCATGGCCGAATGTTTGTTGTGGTAGACAAGTTGTCTAACATGGTCAGATTCTCCCTAGTCACATGACACACGAAGGAGACCATATTGTTAATATATTCATTAGTGAAGTGTTTTCTAAACATGGCTTTCTTAAAAGCATTATGAGTGGCATAACAAGTTCAATGGACACTCGTAATATAACTAATTTATATTAATTATATTAATACTTGTTATATAGGGTCGTGTTGTTTAGAATAACCTGTTAACATTCAAAACTGGAAGTGTTTCAAACATCAACTAGGAAAGGTACCATTGTCATCTCGTACACTCCCTCTGCATTTCAAGCTAGTGCTCACTAGCATCAGGGGGAAATCCCTAATGATCTTACATTTAAATATTTGATTTTGTCCTGCCAAAACAATGTTAAATATGCAGACTTGTTAACCCCTAGTAGCTCTTGTGCAGCCGGAGGGTTAAGAATCAAGATCCAGTGAGATTACATCACATTGGTCTCATTTCAAATGCATCCAAACATTGACATGGACTGGGGCTCCTTCCAAAGTGTTTCATCAGATTTCAGAAAACTATTATTTTTAGCAGTTTGTGATTGTTCCACGACCACTTCCACCTACTCCTCTTGTTAGAGCACCAGAAAGGAAATTAGAAGTTTCTTGTGGCAAGAGGAAAGCTTAGTAGATAGTCAATAGACAAAGCACAACTTGACGGGCAAAGAGATGTCCTGTACATCAGATATAGACTGATATCTCATTGACAAACATATTTGAAAGACAAAATCACATGAAAGGTAAATTAACAACCTGTGCAGCTTCATATTCTGGAGAAAGTGTCAGATAAGGATTGTCCCAGTCTCCCCATACACCATATCTCTGCAATAATAAAAACAAAAATAAGGACCTCTAGCAAAGTTTCCCGATACCTTCCATGAATGTTGTACTAAGAGCATAAACCATGTATGTTCCTTCATGTAAGAAAGGGTGATCCAAGATCAACTCTGAAATCCTTTTTTCCAATCAATGATATAAAAATAAAAGAGAATTAACAGCTATTTTTAAATCATATGAAACTACAGGACAAATAAATCCACCCTGTCTAGAATTTTCACCAATACACTACTAAGAAGCATAAGAACACATTTCAGGAAACCTTAAATGATCTCCTCTGAAGATTGACAGTTTTCTTGGCAAATTCAGCAGCTTTCTTTCTTAGTTTCAGTGGTGTGAGGTCCTTCCTTGCCTCTTGATCCATAGACTGCAAAACTGTAAATGTAAAGCATGAGTTAAATTCAGAAGACAAGAGCAATTTATATACCGACATAAGCAAATGCTATGAAGATATTTGAAATCTGAGTCTCACAAACATTAAAAAAGATTCAAACTCATCCAATTTACCTTACATTATATAATCAAATGAAAGAAAATATTCTCTTTCACAACAATAATGCAGTTCTCAAGGTTTTACCCAGTGCTCTTGTAGTGCCCCCCCTTCAGCAGCCAGATTAGTGTAATTGTCATTTTTGTTTTTCTAATTCTAATAAAATAGTCATAATTAGCTAAGTTGGCATTAAATACTTTGATTCATGCTTGGCATTATGGAATGACACATTGCATAGATGCATATGTGCACCAACGCTAGTTATACAACTAGACTTGTGTGGACACGTGGGGAACCTTCTTTCTAGGAGCGAGCCCACTATACTCAAAGTGGTAATGGTAAATATCTAATGTTGATGCACCTTGCAGTCATTTAGTATGGGTTTGCTTTGTTTATGATTGATGGTTTGTGCGAACTAGCTATCGGTTCTTCTTGCATGGACTCTTCAACAAGGGGTTCCTTTGAGTCATTTAGCTCCTTAATTATTTCTTCATTTGTATGCCCTTCCTAGGGCTTTTCATCATGTGTTTCTGTAGGCTCTTCTTCTGATTCAACCTCGGAGTCTATAATTAGTTTCCCTGCAAGGACTTCTTTAGGTGCCCCCTTGGGCCCTTCTTGTTTAATAAGAGAAATATTCTGCAATGTAATTTTCTTTTTCTTGTACCAAAGCTTCAAAACTTCTTTTGCACATTAATATTGACTAAACCAACTGAATCCATCCAAGGATATCCCAAAACAATATCCACATCATCCATATCTATAGCATGGAAATCTGAATGTAACACATATTTATCCATGGTAATCTTCAAATCTTTAAAAATTTCAACATTCTCACCCTCAACTTGTGTGCTTTGAATATGCTTTGCCAGAACTTGCAATCTTTTAACCAAGTTAACAATGATGAAATTATGCTTGCAACAAGGGTTAATAGAAACAATGACCTTCTCTTGCTAAATACATCCATGAACCTATAAGATGAAGTTGTCACATGAAAATAAACACCTATGAATCTCATTATCCTTCTCCACAATATGAGACCACATATCTAAAAATACTTGTTCAATTGCTTCATCTGAAAGTGCCATCATCTTCTCACGGTTACGCCACTGCCACCATATGGCAATATCGTCTTGTAAATAAAGACCTACCCAAAATTTCCACTCATTTCCCCATACTGACTCCCTTTCTTTTATGTATTCTTTAATACTAGGACAATCAGATTGCCCTGTAAAATACCTCTTCTTTGTGAAAACCAAAAAATAGAACTGGGGTTTACATAAATAACTTACTTTTCAATGGAGCTCCTTTATGTGGCTAGTGTTTGAGGCGGCTAATGTAAAATGATCATAACTTCGGCTACACTTCTTTGATTGGCTATTATGACCACAATTATGAAATGCCACAGCCACTCTGCATCAATTGGCATTGGTTTCACTAAAATCCAGGCACTCTATCAAAATATATCTGATCTATAATCTATGCGGTCGTCATTGGAAATACCCTAAAACAACTTATTTTAAATCAGCGATAACTCCACTTTCTGGACTCCGATTTGGATGATTATTTGTTTCGAAAACGGGTGTTTTTTCGAGAGGAATTCATATCTACAACTGGATTCTTCAAATTCTGCACAGAAAGTTTTAGAAATTGATCTGAATGTGGTTGCTTTCTTTTTCCCTCGAAAAATCTACCAAAAAAAACATCTTCCTTTTTCGCCCAAGAAAGAGCTCTAATACCAGCTGTAGTATACCTTAATAGATTTGAAAATAGAAAATAAACATTAACTTGAGAATAACATAACAGGTCCACACAATAGCCAACAAAAGAATGAACACAAGAATGTAGAGAAAACCCTTGAGGTAGGGTAACACCATTAATTATTCCTTAGGAAGGGACCACTCCACAAGACATGCTTGCTACAATTACAATATTCTTCACACTGCGTTACACTGCTTCTACTTCTTTATAAAATTCTATCTAAACTCCTACGAACTTTCTGTAAAAGAAACTTCTAGTAAGGGGATCCTTCTAGTAAGCCTTCTTACCATTATTGCTTTCACACACTGTGGAGACCCATCTATTATTATTGTTGATGCTTTTGTAGCATTGGCAGGCATTCCCACAAGGGGCCATGGTGTCGAGAATGTGGGAATCTTCATTGGCATCAGATTACACCTTTGTTTCAGTGAAAACGCCCTTGGGATGAGGCGAGGGCCTCATGGGCTTGGAGATGGGCTTTGTGGGCTTGTGTTGGGGTTTCACACCCACAAAGAGAAATAAAATATTCTAATTAAATGTTGAGTTTAGAAGGGGTGCCTAAACTCACTTATTGGACTCCTCTATAAGGAGAGGAGAGATTGTGACATATCTCATTTTGTGATTATGGAGTTAGCATAAGTGAGTGCATTTGTGCTAGGAGCTTGGAAATTTCAGCAAGGGAAATTCTGCAATTGTGGCAAATCTGGCCTAGGATTTCTTGGAGGATTTTTTGTCTCTATTTCAATCAAGGAAGACTTATTTTCCAACCAGGAGAGGACACACGTGTGAGGAAGAGGAGAGCAACAGGCCGCACATGTGAGAGGAGTACAGTGGCACGTGTGGAACAGCTCGCACGTGTGAAGGAGCCGCACAAGGCGCACTTTTGAACAAAACTGTTCGTACAATGACACATGTGACAGTCTGCATGTGTGAGAAAGGCAGAATCGTCTGCACGTGTGAGTTTTCTGTGCAAGTGACAGTCCGTATAGGTTGACGTCAGCAGGTCGTACAGGTGACATTAGCAGATTTGCAGATTGGGAATTGTTCCGGGACTTTTCCTGATTTTTGGTTTTCAGAGGACAAGTTTGTCCTCAAATTTTTGGTGAATTTGTGTCAGCCAAGAGAGATGGTCTTTCCCTCGGAATTGCTGAATTTGACAATTTTACAGAACAGAATTTTTTGTGTCTCAAGTGTGCGGATGATTTATCTCAAATCTTGTTGTTTCTACTGTTGTAATATTTTGTCATAATTTCAGTGTAAAATTGTTCAGTGATAACAGTTAGGGTTTACTATTTGACCACTAGGAAGTAATTTTCAGATCTGAAATTAGTCACATAGAATTGCATGTGAAAATTGACATGGTATCAAAGTTGAGGCTTTGAAGGAGAGAGGGAGTCATCTCTTGAGACACACTTCTTGTTGCAAGTACAAGAAGTTGTTGTTGCAGATTTTTGATTTGTTTTGGGCAGGTCACCATGGTGAACACTTTAAAGATTGAGGACAGGTTGGAAGGGGCAACTAACTTCCAGGCTTGGAAGGCCAGGGTTCTCCTTCTATTGGATGAGAATGACTTCAAAGAATATGTTGAGGGTGTGGTTGCAAGTCCTACTGATCTGCATGAATTGGCAGCTCATAAGAAGAAGGAAGTAAAGGCCAAGCGAGTGTTGCTAGAATCTATAAAGGATCACCTGATTCCTCACATTGTTGAGAAGACGTCTGCCAAGGAAATGTATGATGCTTTGGTAGGCCTATACCAAAACGAGAATACAGGCAGGAAGTTACATTTGAAGCATCAGCTTCAAGTTGTTAAGATGACCAGTGACGACACAATTTTCAACTACCTTATGAAGATAACTAAAATCCGTGATCAGCTTGCAGCCATTAGTGTGACAGTTGAGGATGGTGAGTTGGTGAATGTAGCATTGAGAGGTCTTCCTGGATCTTGGGAACTATTTCTACAGGGGATTTGTGCAAGTGAATAGTTGCCAGGATTTGATAGACTATGGATTGATTGTATCTAGGACGAGACTCAGTTAGAGTCTAGGAATGGCTTGCAGAAGAGCAGCAAGGATGAGAAACAGGCCCTTGCAGCCCGCATTAGAAAGGGCAGAAGAGGTTCTCCTGGCAAAAAAGCTTCTCGAGAGAGAGAAGCATCTCCAGAACCAAGACAAAAGAAGGATCTTAGTAAGATTATATGTTTTGAATTTCATGAGTATAGTCACTATGCTTCACAGTGTCCACACCGGAAGAGAAAGAGAAGAAGGAAGCAGGGATCAGCAGCAGAGGTTGATGAGGTTGCAGACAAGTTTCAGAGGGAGATCTTGTTGGTCTCTGCCCTTTCAGGTACAATTTCCAGTAGTGGGAGTTGGTTGGTGGATAGCAGAGCCTCTTGCCATATGACAGGTGCACGGGAATTGTTTGACAGCTTCACACAGACTGGCTCAGATTTGTGTGTGGAGCTTGGTATGGGGACCAAGCATGCAGTACAAGGATCTGGTACAGTATCGTTCCGGTTGGAGTCAGGAGAAGTGTTGAGGGTGTCAAATGTGTTATGGGTACCAGAACTCAGGAGAAGTGTACTCTCAGTCTCGGAGATTGAGAAAAAGGGCTAATATATATTGTTTCGAGATGGAGAGGTTATTTGTGCCCAGAAGATCTAGCTTCAAATTAGCAGTAGTTCATGGAGTTAGAGAGGGCAACCTATATAGGCTAAGGGGCCAACCTATGCGAGTTGTGACCAGCAGTAGCAAAAAGACAGATGAGGAGGAGCAGGTAGCTCCACCAGTGGTACAGGCTCAAAGGGAGCCAGAGTTCAGAGGGAGTCATCCCTCAGGATCCAGTGGGGAGGAGCATCCTCCCAGGACTGTTCAGAGGAAGTTGGACTTCAGAGGGGGTCAGCAGGCTTAGAGGGAGCATCACTCATCCAGAGGAAGTTTACCCTCAAGTATAGATGGAAGGGAGGAATCTTCCAAGCAGGTGTCATGGGTTGAGGACGCCAGACAAGAAGCTCTGAAGCAGGAAGCTTCTAAGAACAGTGTATCCTCCACGGAAGACCCATTTGTTACAGCAGGATTTGCTTCAGTGACCGAGGGAGTAGCCAATCAAGAGGATTGGAGAGCAGGATTTGCTTCAATGACAGATGGAGCAGACAGTCAAGAGGATTAGAGTGTAGTTGTGGTAGCAGATATGATATGGAAGACATAGATATTTCCTAGTGATGGAGGATGGAATGCCTCCCTCGCTAAGAGGGAGTGTTGATGCTTTTGTAGCACCGGGAGGCATTCCCACAAAGGGCCATGGTGTCAGGCATGTGGAAATCTTTGTTGGCACTAGATTACACCTTTGTTTCAGTGAAAACACCCTTGGGATGAGGCTAGGGCCTCATGGGCTTGGTGATGGGCTTTGTGGGCTTGTGTTGGGGTTTCGCACCCACAAAGAGGAATAAAATATTCTAATTAAATGTTGATTTTAGAAGGGGTGCCTAAACTCACTCATTGGACTCCTAAGTAAGGAGAGGAGAGGAGAGATTGTGACAAATCTCATTATGTCATTATGGAGTTAGCATAAGTGAGAGTGCACTTGTGCTAAGAGCTTGGAAATTTCAGCAAGGGAAATTTTGCAAATGTGGCAAATCTGGCCTGGGGTTTCTTGGAGGATTTTTTGTTTCTGTTTCAGCAAAGGAAGGCTTATTTTCCAACCAGGAGAGGGCACACGTGTGAGGAAGAGAGGAGCAATAGGCCACACATGTGGGAGAAGGAGTATAGCCACACGTGTGAAGGAGTCGTTCACGTTGCACGTGTGAACAGAATTGTATGGATAGTCCCTATAGTTTGTACAGTCACACGTGTGATAGTCCGCATATGCGAGAGAGGCAAAACAGTGCACACGTGAGTTTTTTAGACAGGTGACAGTCCGTACAGGCTAACGTTGGCAGTCCATATAGTTCGTACAACTGACGTTGGCAGGCCGTACAGGTGACATCAGCAGGTTTACAGATTGGGAATTGTTCTGAGATTTTTGTTGATTTTTGGTTTTCAGAGAACAAGTTTGTCCTCAGACTTTTGGTGAATTTGTGTCAGCTGGGAGGGCTGGTTTTGCCCTCAGAATTTCTGAATTTGACAATTTTACAAAACATAAAATTCTGGTCCTCGGAGGCTCTTGCTTCGGCTTCCCCTTTTGGCCATGCTCATGGTTGGTTCTCAGAGGCATCTTGACTCCTCCAATCGATGACTATCTCCCCAGAGCGCCTACCCCCATTCAGTTTCTCCCCTGATGCACCGCCCCATCTCTTACCGACTAGACAGGTACTGAATCAAGCTACCAGAGAGGATATTTACAGACTCTACACACAGGTCACTTGGACCTCGCCTTCGGCAAACCTGGGCCCAAAGATGTCCTTCTACCTAGAGCACTTTTTGGAGTTGTGAGATGGCATCATAGTCTACCCCCTGTACACACGCAGACATTGGATGCACTCACTCAGGATTCCTTTGGGTCAACTCTAGGTCGGATCCCAACGACCCCTGATCGAGACAGATCACCATATACCACGATCCGATAGGATCTGCCAGATGTATCACTTACAAGAGTCGGAGACAGAGATGCACCTCAAATTTAGATGTCCTATATACTATGAAATCATAGGACGCTACCATTGTCTATACAGGGACTCGGGGGGCTCACTTTCTACCTTCTTCTAGTACCAAGACCAGAGATGCCTAGCCCTCTTCATCAGGGAGATATTCTGCCACAGATCTTAGTTCTTGCATGCCACACCCCGCCTTGGGTTGACCAAGACAATCACCTCTTACTTTCATGTTGACCCATCAGATCATAGCAACAAGCGAAGGGTCGAGTCCCAAAGTGCACTAGACAATAAATCGGTAAGACCTTGTGTCTCTTTTCAAACTCTCCCCCGGGGAGACAAATCATCATCATCAAGACCAACTCGAAAATGTCATGCAGCACATCAGTCCACATATTCTCAAAGAATTAGGCGGACTAGCTCCAGACAGCTCCATAGCAGGGCACCTCACATTCATCGGACCACCTCTTGGTTTCAAACGAGCTACCAGAGTTCTATTCGGAGTTTCTTTCTTTCAGCCTCACATGTGAGGAGTATTCCCCGCTCCAACATCCCCCCCAGGATCATACATTCAGACCTCTCGATAGTCCCTGAGGACTCCGACAGGGAACCTATGCCCAGTTCGCCCCCCTTGCCCTCGGCCATCCAATCCAGAAGACCTTGACAGCCTCATCATCAGACACCTCTCTCCCACTCTCTCTCTCCCTCTCATCATGGTTATATACTTTTTGAGACTACTTGCCTACTGATTTATTTCTTTATGTTATTTTCAACATTTTCAGTATTATCTAGCAGTTGTGTTTGCACTCCCACATTATACGCACACTTGTTGTAGCTCTCAGTCCCATTGACCTACTTTTGTGGTCATCTGTTGGACATTAATAAAATTATCTTATCTTATCTCAAGTGTGTGGATGATTTATCTCAGATCTTGTTGTTTCCGCTGTTGTAATTTTCTGTCATAATTTCAGTGTAAAATTGTTCAGTGATAACAATTAGGGTTTATTGTTTGATTAGTAGGAAGTAATTTTCAGATCTGAAATTAGTCACATAGAATTGCATGTACACTAAGTAACCCATACTATCCCCCCTAGGTACACTACATATGACTAGCATTAATAAAGAAAATTACTCTTTCATTTTTTTACAAAAGGAAGAGATGTTCCAATTCTACCACCTGTCAAATGCTTTATTTCCATTCATTAACATCTCTACAGCATGCCATTTTTTTTTCCTAGGTCTACAGCATGCCATTTGATAATACATCAATCCCTTTTATTTACTAATCATGTGGACGTAGGAAATATTGATGGATGAGGGTTCTCTTGACCACATGGCCTTCTTAGGGATATAATCAAACCATTCCAGTTGTCATGCTCTATTCCCTTCACAACTTACCACAAGCAACCTATCAAATGAAATGTTGAGAGCCCAATTCTTGTATTGGGGGCAACAATGGAGCATTGGAATGGATTTACTAACATGGGAATGGAAACGAGGGAGCATGGGAATGGATTTAAAACAAAAAAGCAACATTTCACTTAAATATAATCATTTAAGTGAATCGCTCCCCTTGTTAGCTTTTGGGGTTACTCCAAAAGTGTTTTTACCTTGCTAGCAAAGCATCATGTCTCTTAGCGCCTTGGCAATGCTTCATGGACACATGGACGGCTTAGTTAGGGTGGATGATTGACCTTGGTTAGAGTGCTAATATGGCACAATTGCCACTGAGGTTGTTACCCTAGTTGGCTTGTTGACTAACCCATCAAGTGTACATAATGGGGGAGTCGGTTGCTCGACTAGGAGAGGTACCTACCTAGGAGGAGAAGCGATAGGCACTTGGAGGAGGACACTTAACACTTGGAGATTGGGACCAAGTGATATGAGGTATGTGGTGTATGAATGAGCCCTTGGTTGGTCTATGATGGACATGCACATGTGGAAGTGGCTTGCTCTTAATTCGCTGGACCTCGACCGGATACTTATCTAGCCTTCTTCTTTGGAAATTTCAAGACCTTGTGATAGCATGTTACTTGTTTGGAGGACGCCTTGCACTGAAGAGGGAGAGTTGGACATTTTGGTGGGGGGCATTGAGCTCTAGGTGGCATTGGGTTGCTTAGATGCTTGCATGGAGGCTTGGAGTTGACTTGGGGAAGCGTGGGTTGCAATAATGATCATGTAGGTGGAGTGGGCCTAGAGGAGCGCTTGCCTTAGAAAGGAGTGATGGAGTCCATGGGGGCTTGTGGCGAGGGAGCAAGGACATCCTCTATATCGACATCACCTTGGAGCCTTGATTGTGTACAACATCACCTTGGACCTGGACACATGTACTCTTGGGGTAGTGCTTCACATGTGTTAGCCTACTTGTGCCTTTGAAGGTTTCTTATAAGGGTTTAGGCCCACATATGTATAATTTTCCTCCCTTACTTGTCATATATATATAGAGAGGAAGGTTCTTATGGCTATAATTGTAGCACTAGGGTTTCTACCCTAGTAGAAGACAAAGATAACACCTTGCATGATTTTGGAGCCTTGCTCTTTTGGGATGTAAGGATAGGGAAATATCATGGAGCTCTTGTATTCTTGATGATCCATGGAGGTCTTGGTGCTTGTGATGATGCAAGAATGGAAGAGCTAGGGTTTGAGGATTCAAACCCTAGGATGGACATGTAGATTTGGAGGCCAACACTAGAGTTGTCTTGCCATGTACAAGTGTGATGCAACATGGCTAGGGTTTGCAAACCCTAAGGAAGACAACCATGTTAGTGTGGAGAGCTTGTGCAATACAAACTTCTTGTTGGTTGAGTGATACAAACTGTTGTTGAAGCCAAGGAGGACTTCCTGGTGTTGATGCTTGTTTGTTGATCTTTGGTGGTGGCTAGGATTTTCTTGGTTTCCCTGGCTAGAGTTTTGGAGAGCTTGAAAGATTGTGCCAACTTTGTGATAAAGTTGCGGTATCTACATGTACTTCATCCTTATACATATATATGAAGTTTTCAGCTGTCCATTACTTGTGTAATTGCAGATTTGATTTTCAGCCTTCATTATCTTCTTGGTTTGGTAATTTCCAACACTAGTTTGTCACGCTGATTTGGCATAAGTGAAGGTTTAAGTGATTTAACATTAATATAGAAGATAATAGGGCAGATTTACTGCTGTAAATCTGCATTAATTCGACTCCATATCTGATTTTTTGCTTGGAAAGTGTGCCCTAAGGGCTGAAACTTGTTGGCATATGTTTGGGGTTGAATTGAATTGAAATATTGCCCATTGTTTGCTGCTGTAATTTATATTGCAGATCATCCCTAAGGCTGAATATTCATAGGGTTTGAATCTCGGAAACCTTTGGTGTAAGGTGAAATTTCAGAATTGCATTAAAAGTCAAAATTCCAAAATTTATACACCCCTCTTGAGTGTTGGACATGTGTCTTATTGTTTGTAGGTTCCCAAAGCAAAGGGAGTATGGGGAGCAGCACCCCTGAAAGAAATTTTTTGGGTTCGTTTTTATGCTTTTTCGGCCAGTAGTTTTTCAGCCCATTGTAAATTAATTCCAATTAAGGAATTAGGGTTGTAATCTAATCTAGGTTGACGTATTAAGGTTTTGGATGCTGCAAAATACCTAAACATCATATTGTGAACAGTGAAGTTGATGCAAGGAAAAAGAGAGACGTGAGGCTCTCATGATGGCTGGTTTCCCTAGTTAAGGCTTTCCAAGGTAAATCTTTGTGCATTGTGTGTGTGCCATTGTTATTCTTAAGTTTTTAAATTATGTTAGTATTGCTTTTCTTGCACAAGTTTATCAAACTCTTTACCAAGCGCCTCATCCTTAAGATGGCCTTCTACTTCAAGCACTCCATGTCACTGAGCGACAGTCTTACAAAGACAATAGATGCACAGCCTTAGGATACCTATTGGCCAGTTCAAACTATACTCTCACCAACATCGAAATGAAATGGATCATCACACCTTGCAGCTAGAGAGGCTTTGCCAGTTGTGTCACCTGCAAGAGCTTGAGCCAAAGGAGAACCTCAATTTCAAATGCCCCATTTACTATTATATCAAAGGGAGTTTCCATTACCTTTATCGAGATTCGAGGGGCCCCCACACTACATTTTCCTTTATCAAGACCAAAGATGCCTAGCTCTTTTCATGAGGGAAATGTTAGGATACAAATCTTGAGTATTACGAGGTCCTCCTCAGATAGACTCTGTTACGAACATAATAACATCATAACAATAATAATATAGTTAATTAACGAAAGTCAAGAGGCACGTACCTCTTCACCTTGTGACCAGTCAATGCTATAAGTAAATTGTCACAAGGGTGATTATATCATCTTATAATCAATTATCAATCATTATCTATTCAAAATACTTGTGTCTACAATTTTAAATAATAGAATTATTGTTACAGTGGTATTAGAGCCAATCCTTGGCTAACCTACACATTGTTCGTTGTTCGTCACTGTCAATCTCATGACAACCGCTAGCCGTACAATCCATATTGTCCCATCCTATCCGTACAAATACGTAGCCGTACAAAATCGATGCATCAGTATCGTCCGTTGATTCTGCTGATGAGCCACGAAATTACCATCATTTGACATCTTCTTTTCCTTCTTTTTAACCCTTTATCATTTACATATAACCCCATCTTATCCATTTTAATGCCCATATGCGGGATTTAGGCTCGAGGTGATTTACCAATTGCATTTCTTAATATTTCTTTGGATTTCTGATTAACATTAGGGGAAGTAGCGTGTTTTGTATTTACTTTTCAAGTGACAACTCACGTGTGAACAAGTTGTTACAGGGTTTTGCTTTGAAGGTTCACATATTCTTCAAATCAAGGTCATTGCACATCCATTCCCACAGATTCAGAGTCATTAAATGTTGATACAATTGTGGGGTGCTCATGTGTTCAAATCTGCTACATAATCAGACCTGTAGCAGCCTGCTACATAATCAGGCCTGTAGTAGCCTGCTACATAATCAGGCCTGTAGCAGCGTATAAGATATATCAGCTCAAGTATTCAATATCAGTTCAACGCTAAAATGATATCAGCATGAAACCTTTAGCGTGTGCCCGTGAGTTTTAATGTGAATATCTTCAGCGTGGAGATATATCAGCAATATAATTAAGAGATTAAAATCAGCAGCATACTATACCTTCAGCAGAATTAAAAGATTAAAATCAGCATATAAAGCCACAAAGGTATTAGCATAACTTAGCATCTAGCGGGAAGATAAATCAAAGGAAATTAATATTGTTATTCCCAGCATATGCCACACGCTTCAACAAGGTTCCAGCCACACTTAGCACGAGATTTAACACTTCAGCATATGCGTACCAGTCACTCAACACGTGCTAAAATTGCTTGGAAAAGATACAATCCACTTGCACATACTGTTGGACCAACTCAGCCATCGGTTGAGTGGAATTCGTGGGATCTGGAAACATCTGATTGTTTGATTGGCTGATATGTAACAGCGTATGTCTAAGCTAATCAGCAGACAGTAGGAGTTCTGGTTTGTTTAGTTTGTTAACAGAATAATAGGGACTGGTCGCTCCATACTTAGGCAGTGAGATTCCCTTATTTTGTATAAATATGAGTGTGTTGGTGTTTATTGGGGACGACTAGTACGAGTAATATCAGATTATGCTCAGACTGTTGTAAGTTTGTAAGAGCTGAGAGCTCTAGTTCCAGATCTTAATATATATTGATGTTTATGCTTTGAGTATCAATTTGCTTGTGTACTAGTGGTGATTTAGAAGTCGTGAACACAGGCCTACCCGTGGGACAGAGCCCACTCACAGGTATGGTTCTATGTTGTATATATATTTCAGTTATTGATTCTTAGATAGTTGCTAGTTCTATTTTTTTTTTTATTTAAGTTTGAATTAATTTGTTGTTGTTGTAGACCTAGGCTGCAGAATGGCCACAGGCTGCATAATGGCCACCTATGCCATGCTGCAGAATCACTAATAAATGTGTTAAGACTCAGATTTATGCAGATTATTGATTTCCTTACTAGTTTTATTTGTGTTTATGATATATGCCAAATCCGTGCTTATATTTTCTGACCTACAACAGTGTTTGGATAATTATTAATGGAATTGTGGTTTGGAAATCATGTGATCTGCTAATCTAGTCTTGGCATTAGTAGTAGTTTTATTTCTAGCATTTTGATGCATGAATTGAAGTAGGACAGATAGTTCCCTTTGCTTTGGTTTTGTGTGCTGCAGAATCACTTTCCCTGTAACCCCACTAGGTGAACACACTAGGGAGTAGGGTTATGAGAGTTCAGAAACCTTCTCCAAGAGGTACCACCAGTTGGGATGGGGGTTGGAAGCACTGTGACTTCATCTTTTATGCTTTTCTTTTGATGTATGCCTGGTTTAGTTTAGTTAGTCTTTTCCAATAGCTTGGTGAAAGTTATTTTTTCTGTGTACATTGCACCGAGTGCCTCGCAAGTATATTGAACCTTGGGTTCATAAATTAATGACACGGTGCAGAGGGATATCCATAAATTAGAAATCATATTTGTACCTCATCATTTTGGCGCCGTTGTCGGGGAGGCACTCGAGGAATCAGGACTTTTGCCTTGGGATCATTGTAGGAGCAATACCAGCTGAAGGGAACTCTAGGGAAACGTCGACTACCCCTCTGATATCCCTTGCTCGGGAAGTTGTGCATTAAAATCATCATAGAATGCATGAGTTAAGTTAATAATATTTTCTTTTGTGGCGCTGTAAGAGCCACCCATGGTACTAATCTCTTTTGCAGGAAGCTTGGAAGGAGG
>JASDQU010099831.1:351608-379191 GCA_032191745.1 Picea mariana
TTTGTATTGGTTTGAGTTATCTCTTGACATTGTATTGGCAATTTATGATAAGGAAGTTTTTGCTGGGTTTTCTTCCCCTAGAGGGTTTCCCAGGATAAATGTTGTGTCTCTTGTGAATGTGTATTTCTCAGTGATCTTGTTTTATGTTGCTCTTATCTATTGAAATGCAAAGAACTATAATAATGGCATAAGCATTAACATAGTCGTCCTTACCATTGAATTAAGGAAGGAGGAGAGAGCACCGAGGCCTAGTTCTCCTACACCAAGGTGAGCCTCTCTCCCCTAGGGTTTGTGTCCTTGAGGCCTTGCTTTAGCAACACCTCAAGGCTTAATCTTCTAGTCCTTAGCCTCATTTTATTCTTTGATCCTTCAGCTCTTGCGTCTTTCACTTTTGACTCCATTAACCCTAAGGCACAAATCCTAAGAAACCTCTTGCGTTGAAGTGAATCAAACTACTTTCAAACTCTTGAATGAAACCCTAACTACACTAACCCTAGCCTTAACTAACCTGCTAACCCTATATATGTTGTCGTCATCTTTAGCTTTAAACACCTTTGTGCAGCAAACGTTTTCTTTCATAAGCAATTAAATGATGATTAAAGGCATAAATTAAATGAAGTGTTGATTTATTACTTTGAAATTTGAATGCCATATTGTTCTAGTATTTATTGGTGAAGTGACAAATTTTATTGCTATTGACTTCGTCAATATTTATTGCTAAAATTGCTTATTTGTTCATCAGATAGTCACATATTTACATGAAGTACTAACCCATTGAATTAGCTTGCATATATCATCTGATGTCGCTTTGTCTCAGGCAGGTATATCTTTGGGGGTTTTACTTTATTATTGGTTGTTTAGCCGAGACTATCTGCTTGGTGGTGACTTGTGAGGGGGGAATCTATCCTTGTCTTTTAATCCTCTTTCCTTCTCAAAACCCCAGGTCACCGGGGACGTCTCCCCTGGGCCTCACCTCCCTAAAGAGAAAGAACCATCCCAATGTGGTGACATTGGGTGGGATTGGTTCCTGTTACGCCAGTTTGACCTTCAAACCTCAAGCTTTTATCCTTGCTACAAACTGTGCGATAACATTTTGGCGTCGTTGTCGAGGAACACTAAGTCGAACCTTCCTTAAGACGACAACTTTTCGGTAAGCCTTGCCTCTAGAGTGTCTATCTTACAAGCTTGCCTGGCAACTACACTTAGGATGTTTCCCCTTATCTTTTGATAGTTTCAAGAAAATTATCTGGTGACTCCACTAATGACGAAGCCAACTATGACTTCACAATGGGACCCGGGAAACTATAATCCTTTAGACATGAGTAAAATCCCGGGATATCCTAGACAAATGCCCCCCTGGTATAAAAAATGGCTCCCTAGATTCGCTGGGATCGATGGAGAAAGACACGATTATCACATGAGCAATTTTTGGGCTTTCTTTCAGCATCGCCCTATCAGTGATGACGTTGAAGACTTGGTAATGAAACTCTTCTCTGCCACTCTGCATGGAGAGGCTAGAAGATGGTATGATGATCTTCCAACTACTAGCATCACATCTATGGACCAGTTTGAAGAAACCTTTCTTGTGAGGTGGGTTTTGAAATTGGAAGATATCCAATCTTTTCTGAAAGGACTTGAATGCATGAAACAAGCAGAGGATGAGACCGTCTGAGTTTTCGGGTTTAGGTTTCAGAGGTTGCTATACCGGATTCCTGAAAGCCATCGTCCTAAAGGCAAGTACCTCGTGTATCTCTATACCAATGGACTTCTAGGGCATTTAAGCTTCCTCCTAAATAAAAAGGGTCCAAAAACACTTACAGAAGCTCACAACATGGCTATTCAAATCGAGGTAAATCTCTCCTTGACCAAAACCAATGACCATACTATAGACACTCTTAGCTTGATAAAACTAGTTTCCCTTGAAACCTTAACTGATGATCCCCAAGGAAGAAGGGAACAAGTTTTTGACCAGCAGAATGAAGACGTGATTAAGGAGCAAGAACCTAAGCAAGATGATGAAGCACCAACTTATGAGGCCATCCAAGAGCCCTTCTCTCCTGCACAACAAAAGGACGATGAGGTTAGTTGCTTTCCATTTTAGGATTTCGATAACACCTTGTCCCATGATTTAGAAAATGAAGGAGAAATGGAATTCCCGGAAGAAGTAGACCTTCCTTGCTACATAGTTGAAGATGAAGGGGTAATTCCTGAAGATGAAACCATAACGCATGTTGAAAGCACATAAGTCTTCAAAGCTCCTGCACGAGAAGAAGCAGTAAGTTTCCCTCCTCCCCTAGTTTTTGATGATGCTCTACTTTGTGATAGGGAAGATGAGGAGGAGATAAGAAAGTCCTTGAACGCTTCAAATCCTGCATGTTATGATACCGATAATGACATAGCTGATAAAATTGATGAGTTCATACATGTTGGGAGACGTAGGTAGGATACAGTTAGTTATGATATTGATCCCATCTATGACATAGAGAGTCATCTCCAAGTGTTGCCTTTGCAATTATCACAGCAAGTTACTCTTGACCAGTGGCAACAAGGAGATGAGATTTTTACCGATGCTTCCCAAGCACTCAAGGTTGACCAAGTACCGTGTTTGCCTAACGATTTTCGATCTTACCTTGAGGGCTTTGATGAGTACTCCTCCGAGCACTTGGATTTATCCTATGAAGATGGCTATCAACCACCGCTATGATCTTCTTACTCTCCCTTATAAAGTGTTCTATGCGTAAGGGCACCTATATCTTTGGCATTCTCTCATGCTTGGCATTTCTTTCTTTTATGTGTACTTGTGCAATTCTTGTGTAGCGCACTTGTACTAGGGCATACTTCTCTCTCTCTCTCTAGTGCGCTAGGGTTATCTCCCTCTACCACACTTGTAATTGAGTTACTGCAGAATTTGAGTTTTTGATTCCATTCGATTCCCTGCTTTCATTTGTGGATCCCAACAATTATGGCTAAGACATCAAAATATTAAAGAGTACAGAGTAAATGTATAGAACTGACAACTATCAATAACCACTGTTGAATCCACAATTGAGTAGAGTAGAATGCTAATGTAACAAATGCAGAAGGTATAGAATGAGTGGGGCTTGCCTTTCAACTCAATAGGTAGGCCATGGCAGTCCCAACCAGGCACATAGTTTACCTTATAATCTTGAAGAAGCTGCAGTATAAACAAGAAAAATATCAGGTATAGCATTCAGATATATTGTATTTGGTGATTAACATTCTATGCTACAGGTAAAACATAATCAGAAGTACATTCATATCATGAAATTGAAAGCTTGAAGACTTTATCAAGTATATATTGGCAATCATTAATAGTTTCAGGTTTCTTTCACTGAAAGTGCAAACAAACCTATATTAGTAGTCTCACTAATAATTGTCCCAATTCGAAAAACCACAATATGATGAAGCATGGTATTTCTATGGTAACGAAATCAGTCAGAAGTTGTACTCTACAGACGTCAGCACTGTTTTCTGTTATATAACCCAGAATAACATAAAATGTTTCTGAAAGGTGAACCAAGAAAATTATTTTGAAGGTCAAAAGGCCACTAAAACCCTAGATGGCTTGAAAACTTTAAACAAGGATTACATTATAATAGAGGATACTGTGGGAATCACTGGACACCAAGTGTAGCCCAAGTCATCTAAGAAGGAATTTAGTGAAGTATGTAAACTATGATCAGTACGCAACTATGGAAGAGATCATCAATATAGCTTGGAAGGGGGTTGCAGCAGTCAATGTAGCGAAGTTTTGTCTTCAGATAAGGCAGTCCACTTATCACATGGAGGTAAGAAGATAGTTCCTACTATGAATCTGCTATAGATTTTGGATGTCATAATTTCTTTTATGAGATAACAACGTTTGCAATGAAGTATGAATATCAAATGCAGGAGAAATCAACTGAGAACTGAAAGAGACTAGACAAACAATTGCAGAGATCAGAGGAATTGCAAATTTAGATTCTAAAGGAGCAAGACAAGGTAAAATGTCAAAAAAGACTTGGCTAAATTAAAGTTTGAAATAGAGCAACTGATAATGGAGATTGATGACCTTAGGAGTGGTGAGGAACATGTGGAAATGGAGAATCCGAAAGTAAAGGAGGATGCAAAGAAAGTGCATGATGTGTAGCGTATGAAATTTGCACTTGGGTACTCACATATGCCTACCCATCGGGAGGTGCCTTGTGCAGTTCACCCTTGGGCCATATTCATGCGTGACCCACCCAATGATGACACGATACCTCTCAACTACTGCTCCAATGTGATGGAGACCTTCATGTAGTCCCCTCACCGTAGCCTAGACATGAGACCTCACTGGGACGTCTATTGCTTAGGTGGGATCTTTAGATGCCTTCTATTCTCTGTGCTTTGGCCCTTGGTTGACGATTTAACTCATCTTGACCCTTGAGGCTGTTGATTTTTACTAAACCCAGAAACAATTTCCACTACCAATAAATTTACTTCACACAGATTATTAGCACGGAAAATAAAATGTTCCAAATCTGAAAACTTATGAATGGAAATACACTGGATTTAATCACTGAAAATGCACAGCAGAATCATAAACAACACACACATTTTATTTATGGGCAATTCCCCTGGAAAAACCTCGAAGGGAAAACCAGTCAACTGAGAGAAATTTTATTATGCTCACGGAGAAGATTTCTGCAAAGTACTGCAATACAAATCAGCAATTAATGCACCTCGAAAATCATGCCAAACCCAACAGATACTTGCTGCGGCCTAGAAAATCGTGCCCAGAACTTGGTATGGCCTGTACGGCCACCATAGAGTCATGTACAGCCTCCACAACCAGTAAATAATGCTGCAGACTGTCTTCAAAACCGTGCCCAGCTCACATGTGTTGTCTTCACTATATGACCCTGCTGCAAATCAGATTGTATGGCCTGAAACAGTACGGTTGTACCCTCCTTGTTGTACGGCCCTCTTCCTCGATTTATGTGCAGACGTTTTGCCTTGGGATGCGTGCTCCTCTTGGAATTTCGCCCTCCCTTCTGTTGCTGCAATCTCTCTTCCCCTCTTCTCTTTTAGCTCTCAAAAACTTCTCTTCACTCAATATGTCCTCTCACTCTCCTTAGATCTGCTTTTATAATCTCTTAATGACCAAATCCCTAACCCTAATATGGAACCACCACCTGGATTTGTCTACTGCGGCCTGTCTTGAAAACCGTGCCTAGCGCACACGTGTTGTCTTCACTGTACGACCCTGCTGCAAATCAGATCATACGGCCTGAAACAGTATGGTTGTACCCTCCTTGTTGTATGGCCCTCTTCCTCTATTTATGTGCACAAGTTTTGCCTTGGGATGCGTACTCCTTCCTTCTCTTGGAATTTCGCCCTCCCTTCTCTTGCTGCAATCTCTCTTCCCCTCTTCTCTTTCAGCTCTAAAAAACTTCTCTTCACTCAATATGTCCTCCCATTCTTCTTAGATCTGCTTTTATAATCTCTTAATGACCAAATCCCTAACTCTAATCTGGAACTTCCACTTGGATTTGTTTGTTGCGGCCTATCTTGAAAACCATGCCTAGCTCACACGTGTTGTCTTCACTATACGACCCTACTGCAAATCAGATTGTATGGCCTGAAACAGTACGGTTGTACCCTCCTTGTTGTACGGCCCTCTTCCTCGATTTATGTGCACATGTTTTGCCTTTGGATGCATGCTTCTTCTCTTGGAATTTCGCCCTCCCTTCTCTTGTTGTAATCCCTCTTCCCCTTTTCTCTTTCAACTCTCAAAAACTTCTCTTCGCTCAATATGTCCTCTCACTCTCCTTAGATCTACTTTTATAATCTCTTAATGACCAAATCCCTAACCCTAATCTGGAACCTCCACCTGGATCTATCTCCAACCCCATCACTCCATCTGCTATTGTAGATGCTCCCTCTGAACCAGAAAGATTCCCTGCCACCTGCGTTGGATCCTGTGTTGAAGACATGTTCCTCCTCACCATGCCCTTAGGAGTCTCCTCACACTCCTGAGCATCCAAATGTGTCATCTTATACTAGTTGAGACTCCTAACAGTACTAGAAGTAGCCTCACAACCACCTGTCACTGACACTAATCCTGAATCCAAGGTCCCCTTGGACTCACACACAAGTTGTCCCAGCAACCTGTATAACCTCCCCTATCTGACACCAAGCACTGTTGTTGCGTCCAGGGTAGCTCCCTCTGGATATATGAGTACATGTCCATGCTAGAACACAACTCCATATCCCTCATCCTTGAAAGTTGATACTAAGAGCAATCTTACCTTCTACTCCAGAACAAACAACACCTTTGCCACATCTAGAGATCCTCCTGACTCTAGTTGGAATCTCACACATCCAACCCCCTTCACTGCATGCATGGTACTAGTCCCACAACCCACATGACAGTCTGAGTCTGTCTCTGAAACACTAAGGAACATCGACCTCATTCTCGTCATATGGCGAGATGAACCATTGCCCACCACCCATGCTCCAATGTCCCTAAACAATGCACTACCACTGCCTGAAAGACAAGACACAAGAGAAAATTCCTTCTCGAACTTCTCAGCAAAATCATCGATCTTAGTTGATGTTGATGCTACTACATGTGTCTCCTTCTTTCCCTTCTTCTTGTTTGGACACCGTCTTGCATAGTGGCCAGTCTTATGACATGCAAAGCATTCCACTTTGCTCATGTCCTTCTTTCCATCTCTCCTACCCTTCTTCGCATGAAGAGAAGCATTCTCCTCATCTTCATCACCCTTAGCCTGACTACTTTGAAGGGCCTCCTCCCGAGTCTCCTCCTGAGAGAAGTCATCCCACAAACTCTGGCAATCAGGGAGATGTTCTCCCGCCACAACTCCCTTCATGAACGAAGCCCACTTCTCTAAGAACCCATTCAGAGCTGTCCTCACAAGTTCATCATCCTTGACTTCCTCTCCAACGATCGTTAACTCATCACGAACCTGTGATATCCTGGTGAGATACGATGCCACTATGTCAGTGTTGGACATTGTTGACCACCTATTTCAATGTAATGTCCCTACTTTGGGACATCATCACAGTGCAGAGGGTTATGATGACCAGAGTTGCCAGATGGAGGTTATAGCGAGTACAGGGGTTATTGAGAGGCATTGTGGGGTCCAGCTTGCATTGCTCATCATATTCCATCATTATGAGCCATTCCGCATAGGTTGGCTTTGGTTCCGTTGCATTCCGACGATTTCCATGATTTTGACTATTTTGAGCTATAAGTCAATGAAATTCATTGAAGAGGTCCTTTTGGGCACATTACTTGGAGGAACCTCTCAGTGTAATAGCTCATTGGAATCGGGAGGAGCAACACTACATGATGGGATGGCTAGAAGTGACTTTCAGTGGCTAGGGAAGCCACAAGGAGAGATAAGGAGCTTTTCAGAGGTAAAAGGGTTAATTAATTAATTAAAGTGATTTAATTAATTGATTAAATATTAATAAAATGAAAGTCACTTTGGAGGGACAAGGTAAGCCAAAAGTATAAAGGAAAGGCAAGGGCCTCTTCTCATTCATTCATGTATGTTTTATCTTTGGATTTCTGGCTTTTAGCTAGTGAGCCCAACATTGAGGGTTTTGAGGGTTTTGACTTAACAAACCCTAGAGGACGATTCGGTGGTGAAAGATTCCACCTAGCTTGTCCCAAGCTTGGTCTCGGAGATGCAATACACTCCCACACCATTCTAGTTCCAGATCTACTCAGTTGCAGGAGGATTCCACATCAGTGACTTGTGCAAATAGAGAGAGGGCACACCAGTTGGGGGTTTTCAGCAAGGGAGGCGCACCATTCTTGGAGAGGGATACATTGCAGGTGATTGGCAGGGCTTTGGAGATTCTATCACCTGGGTTCTTCTTGCAGGGTCTTCACCATCATTCCTAGTGCTTTCTGAGAGGTTTTATGGCTCAGATTATTTCTTAGAGCAGTGGGATGAATTGAAGAGAAGGAGGGCGTTTTTGAGATTTAGATCTAGTCAGTTTAGAGGGGTTACACTTCAGATCTAACCCTGAGACTTCACCTAGTGACTTGCAGTGTCCCGATCTATATTCCTGAGGAGTTTCAAAGCATTTGGAGGCCTCCTTCATTAGGCCCGAATTATCTAGGGTTTCAGTCATCCAGTGGGGCGCACCATTCAGTGGAGGAGTTCAGATCTACGGGGTTTGAGAGTGGATTTGGAGATTTGGACACCTGGGTTGTCCTTACAGTTGCCCGATCTATCAGTTGGCATATTTCTTGGGGTGATTGGACACTTTTGGCAACAGGGCCGAATTATTGAGGGCTTCAGCATTCTAGCAGAGTGTGGCACCTTCCAGCTTGGGGGTTTAGCATTCTTACGGCCCAGATCTATTGTATTCAATCTTCATTGTATATCCAGCCTTTGGAGGCGTGTTGGAGTCTTCTATTGGAGCATTTTGTAGCAACTCTATTGTTTATCTTCCTGGCCATCAGTTGAGCATTCCAGATTGGCATCTTCATTGTAGCAGGTTTCTCTATCTTATGAATAAAAGCTATTTGAGATGTTTTGGCTTGTCTATCATATTGCATATGGTTGAGGTATGTTCCATGGTTGTCTCTTTGTGTTATTTGCTGCATACACACATATAAACACATCAGTAAACCCTAAGACCGAAATCAAGAGGCCATTCAGCAAGTGAACACAGTAAACAAGTAGGACAACAAAGTGTTTGACGAAATACCTCACTCAGAAAAAGTTTTAAAAAGACACCAAAACCATGATGATCCTTGCATAATGGCTTGGGATCATTACATTCAACTAGTGGGTCAACTCCATGTACCATGAAGATATGCACCATCAGGTGCTACCAAGTCAGAAACTTACTGGTTCTACAAGGCAGTTTTGGCCTTCAACACTTCTTTTAGTAATGGAATTTATGCTCCCCTGCGTGGGATTATAATGTAATGGGTTTGCATGGATCATAGTTAGGTCAGTTGCCTTAGGACTTCATCATTAGAGGAGTCCCTTTCACTGAGTGTTTTTTTTCCTCGGGATATTAATTTGGCTTAACTAGCCTTATTAATTTCCCTTGAGTTTTTCAGTCCCACAAATAATTCCTCTGAAGTGGTGAAAGGCGTTCTAATGGTCTAGCCTTCTGATAGCTAGTGTCTAGGAATATTGTAAATGACCATGTTAGACATCTCCTAGAGTCTTGCGGAATTCCATCAAGTCTAGATAGTTTCTTTAATTTTTTAAAATTGCTTAATTATTGGTAATTTTAATTAATTTTTGATAAAAAAATGTAAAAACTATGTCCTTGGGCTTTTGATAGGGGTATTTGTGCTCAAAAGAAATGGAATAAGACCCCCTACACCCTTGGACCAAGTTTCAACTCATTTGGACAAGTTTTGCTAGTTGTTTGTCCATGAGGAGTCTTAGTCAGTCCAAAACAACAATTTAATTGCTAGTCTTGACATAGTCAAAATGTCAATTTTTGTAAAATTAAGCAAAATGGTTAGAGAAAAGATGGGAGATGATGCCTAAACCTCTAATTAAGCCATCCTAACTTTTTTCTCACCCTCATAACCCCTTTTTACCTAGCCACCACTTCATAAAGTTGTTCCCCCTAGGGAAGTTGAACCCCCCTCCTTGAGGAAAATAAGAAAAGTCAAAAATTAAATTAAAGTGGGCCCTCTCTCCCATAGTGCGCCTCCCTAGAGCCTCCACCTCACCTCCTTGACCAAGCAAATGCTTGCCGACTCATTCCTCCACTCCATACCAAAACCCTAACCCTAAAAGTGTGCCCCTCCTCTTGAGATCATCACTCTAGCTTCTAATGTGACACTTGGAAGAGATTCAAGAGGGGTAGCTCTAGCTCCCCAAGTATAAATGAAACCCCTCCCCTCCTCATTTCTCACCAATTATTTTGCTACTGTTACTATGCCCAAATTTCTCCCATCTCTCCATCTCTCCCATCTTTCTCTCTTGCTCATTCTTGCTCATTTCTTTTGGAGAGGAGCTTGTTGCAAGTATTTGCAGCAACCTCCTACTTGATTAATAAAAAGCTTTGGAAAACAAATGGTGTGTTAAGAGTCTTCTTGGTGCATCTATGATTTGAGGTGACATTGTTTTGGTTTATTTTTTTGTATGCAATATTTTTCAAGTTTAGAGTAGAGATCCCAAGCAAAGTATTTTGCTTGGGTAGATTTGCAATAATATTGTTGCAGATCTAGATGAGTAGTTCATAGGTTTACAAAGTATTTTGTATTTCCTTTTAGATCTACTCACCACTTTGCTCTTTCTTGTAGTTTTGCTCACAAATATTTGCAGGTTGCTTCAAGGGTTTGAAAGACTTGTTTCAGATTTGGAAACTTGTTTTCTTCATCTATTTTGAGCCTCTAAAATTTCTGCACTTTATTTATGTTCATTTCCATCAACTTTTTGGGTATTCTAACACATAGAATAGGTCATATAAATCATTATATCTTGCTGATTTTTTCTGCAGAAAATTTCAGTTGTAACTAACAGAAATTTTTTGAGTTTTTGTCACTTTTTGCAGCATTTCCAACAAGCTTTTGTTTGCTAGTTTTTTGCAGGTTAGTGACCAAGGAGGTGTCCAAGAGGCCATTTGGGGCCACACAAAGCTAGATAACAGCCTCCTAAAGTTGGGTAACAAAATACCCTCCCTTCTCTTCTATTCTATACATTGTAAGCAAGCCCAAGGGAGTCCCAAGGGTTTTCCTTCTCCATTGTAATTAATTTTCTGCAATTTTCTTTTATTGTTTGCCTACACCTTGGTGAGTGCTTGGCTAAGCCAACCCCCAAAATCGTAAGGCTAGGAAGTAGTTTTTATTTTCTGCAATTTATTTTTTTTGTTTGCCCCACTTGTCATTAGAACAAGGTTGAGAGGCTAGGCTTTACTTTCAAGTTTTATTTTCAAGTTCTTTGTACCCACTTGTGCACAAAACCAAAAGGCTTTGTCCTCCATCTTGTGCACTTGTTGAGGTAGTTTAGATTAGTTTTCTTTACAAGCATTTTTCTTTCCTTTTGTTTTCCTACACCTTGGAGTGAGTTTGGCTAAACCAACCCCCAAAATCGTAAGGCTAGATTAGTACATGGTATTTGCTTCTTTCACATGCTTAATGGTCTAAAATAATCTAAATCTAAGAAGTAATCATCTTGTGCTAGTTTAGGCCCATGGAGGCATAACCAAGTCTATATTTGTTTATCTTGTTTTTCCTAGTTCATTGCAAGTTATCTTTACTTCAAGTATTTTGCTTTCAAGTTTATCTCTTTACAAGTACTTTTTTTTATGTCTTGCAATCTATGTTTATGAGCATTGTATAATCTTGTGGTTTCTTTCAAGCATTTAAGTTTCTTGCAATTTTCATTTAAGTACTTTACTTTCCAAGTTTTATCTTTTCAAGTACTTTTATTTATCTTGCAAGCACACTCCTACAAGCACTACATTGTAATCACCTTCACTAATCTAATCTAACTTAATCTAACTTAACTCAATTTACCTTAGTCTCTCGGGGCCTAAAATCTACCTAGTTTAATAGGTCACCACTTACTGTCCCAACTTTTCCAACAAAAAGGGGACTTACGGAAGAAGCAGGGGATGCTAGATCGAGGACGGTCTCACGGCACTTGGTGTCCTCCCTGTGGAGTACTTATGTTCCTGGATTGACCTGTGGAGCTAGGGTGTGGCCTTGTTTGCCTCACTTATTGAGCACCCAGCAATTCTTTTGGTACAAGCAGGGAGAGTTCTTGGGTTGTCACTTAGTCTAGGATTCACTCTTAACAACTTAATTAATCCTAATCAATCCACTTAACCTTGGGCAATCTACTTTGGTATCTTTTGTGGTTTATGCTTAAGTTACACATTGCAAGCACTTAACTTTTACATCTTTCATGCAAGTTTATTTTAAGCATCTTGTGAGTTGGACTAAGTGATCTAAAGTTGAGCTTTAACCCTTGGAGGCCTCTTTTTAAGCATTAATATTGAGTTTAAGTTGTTTTGATGTGATTGATCTCCTCCCTTGAAGTTGTGCATCCTTTGGAGGCTTCTTCATTGCTTGGAGATTATGGTTGTGTATGCCGGTGAAACTTCCCCTTGAGTTGCGTATCCCTTGGAGGCACTCTTATTTGGGATAGTTGGCTTGATGTGTTGTGGTTGTACTTTCCTTTGAGCAATATTTTCTTTGCCTGCACATTCAAGTTTCATTGCAAGTTAGTTGCTTTGTTTTGTATAATTTGTATTTATTGTTAGTCTTTGTATTAACTTTGTAAGTAGTTGTTTATCTCATTTATTTGTATCTAGTCTAATTGTAGAATCTTGTATCTAGTATTATTTTGTAATTTGTGTTGTAATCTTTGTAAAAATGAAACTCCCTCAAACATAGTTGACCCCTTGCCCAATCTTAGGCACTAGTCTTAGTTGCCTTAGGGAAAGGACTTCTTTTGCATCTCTAATCTTGCACTTTGCATTGTTGCTTTTGCATATAGGCTAGATCCCCAAACCTTTAACCAACTAAAATCAACTCCTAGAATTAACTCTTAATTTCACATAGTAACTAGGGTCTACCCCCCTTGGCTTCCCTAGGAGTAAGCCTAGATGGAAGAGGTTCAAGTCGAGGTGACAGTGGGCTTTGAACCTAGGCATTGTGCCTCCAAGGACACACTAAGTGGGTTGGACTTAGCCCACGTTTGCAAGTGTGTATAAGGACAGCAACAGACATCTTGGTGCTCTTGAGTTTCTCCCTTAGCACCATATTCCTTTTTTGGTTTCCACTCTGATAAATCTTTGTCAGAGCCTCCCACATCTCATAGGCATATTTCTTTCCGGACACATGAGGTATGATGTGGTCCTTTACGGCATCCAAGAGCATTCCTTTTGCTTTCACATTTTTCTTATTGAAGGTCGCCAAAAGCGTTGTATCTGTGGGAACAACCTAGGTTTTCTCTACAATGTCCCAGATTTCATTTTCCTTCAACAACAACGCAATTCACTCTTTCCATGGGCTAAAATTCGTAGCCCCATCCAGCTTGTCCTCAAATCTCAATCCAATAGCCATCCTCGTCCAACTGACCAATAATACTTTTCCCTTCCTTTTTTCGAACAAAAACCCTTGCAATCCTTGCAAATCCTTGTGTCAAAGTCTTCAATGCCACTCTTCAGAGTTCTAGCTCTAATTCCATGTTGATTTTTACTAAACCCAGTAACGATTTCCACTTCCAATGAATTTGCTTCACACAAATTATTAGCACGGAAAATAAAATGTTCCAAATCAAAAAACATATGAATGGAAATACATTGAATTTAATCATTGAAAATGCACAACGGAATCATAAACATCACACACATTTGAACACAGATATTTCTGCGCAATGCCCCTAGAAAAACCCCGAAGGGAAAACCAGTCGACTGAGAGAGATTTTATTATGTAGAGAAAGAAGATTTTTGGAAAGAACAGCAATACAAATCAGCAATTAATTCACCTCAAAAATCGTGCCAAACCCAACAAATACTTGTTGCGGCCTAAGAAATCATGCCCAACACTTGGTACGGCCTCCGTAAAGTCCTGTACAGCCTCCACAACCAGCAAATAATGTTGCGTCCTGTCTTGAAAACTGTGCCTAGCTCACATGCGTTGTCTTCATTATACGGCCCTGCAGCAAATCAGATATTACGACCTGAAACGATACGGTTGTACCCTCCTTGTTGTATAGCCCTCTTCCTCGATTTTTGTGCACTCGTTTTGCCTTGGAATGCATGCTCCTTCTCTTGGAATTTCGCCCTCCCTTCTCTTGTTGCAATCTCTCTTCCCCTCTTCTCTTTCAGCTCTCAAAAACTTCTCTTCACTCAATATGTCCTCTCACTCTCCTTAGATCTGCTTTTATAATCTCTTAATGACCAAATCCCTAACCCTAATATCTCAACGGTCAAGATTAGATCTTTCCTTCCCAAGATCGACGGTTGTGACTTAATCTCTCGTTGAGATCACTTAAATCACTTAAGTCACTCAACTTTATAAAAAAATCACTTTAGTCATTAAATAAAAGCCACATTAACTTTATAAATGAAACTATAAAGTTAAAGATCTAGAGAGCGTCACTCGGACACCTCCGCATGCTAGGCACTACCAATGCGGAAGTACTTGTCCGAGCTACCCCAAAAACTAATAGAGGCACCCACTTGGGGTAATTCCTAGCTTTATGGATCTTGTTGGGGTGCAAACTCCCAGTTGGGTTCAAAATTACTTAAGATACCTCTGGGTCCATGGCAGCCCAAGTACATTTAGACTTGCTATTTATGGCATCAAAGTCAATCAAACCTCATTAACCCTAGTTGATTTATAGACAAAGAATGTCCCATAGATTCCCTGGAGGTGTCAAGTCTGAAATCCATGACACGTGTAACAAAGGGTCATTTTGGGGCGAAGAACCCATGGCACAATGTTACCAAGCCCACGGCATCAGGTCAAAATGCATGGTACAACTATTCTACACGACTTGGTCCCTCCAACAGCTAAACTAACATACACCTACACCCAGATGTCATTCATGTGCCTATTTACTCCCTTCAATTCCTCTTTGTAAAGTCTCTCTTTTATCTTTGGTAACCCTAATTAACAAGCACACACTTGAATTAGCGATCAATCTCCTTCCACCTCTCTCAAGCCCCTAAGATCAGTGGCACATGCCATCTCTAGCACCTCTACATGGACTCCTTTGGCTAGCTTGGCTCCAATCTTGTAGGTTTGATTGATTCATTCTAGGGCATCTTCATTGGCATAGTTCCACTCGCACCATTGGAGTCTCAACCCTACAATCTCAAGGAAGCTTCCATCACAACTAGGGCAAGGGAGGTATCATCCCCTCTGAGGGCACCACGTCTCTCTACTCTAAATATTTTATTGATTTATCTTTACAGTACTAGATCTAGTGTTTATTGGTTACATTGCATATATATAATTGTATTGGAGATAAGGGAAAGTCTTCTCTTGCAAGAATTTGGAGCTAAGTGCGTAGGTCATTTTAGGACATGGATAACTCTTGGAGGACTATCACAACTCTCCACTTCAACGTAGGTAGCACCATCATCTACAACAATGAATTCCAGGTGAGTTCTTTCCATTCTTCTCTTTGCATTTTCAACATTAGGGTTTATAGCTCACTAAATGAATTTCTGGTCAATTAACCCTATTTAGTTGTTTCAATTTCTTATGTTAATTTGCTAGTAAAACTTAATTTACAATGTAGGTGAAGTACCCTAATCATCTATAGCAATAGGTTAACCTAGTGAGCTTCCCTCTCTTTTTCACTCTTTTTTGTCTTACCCCAAGATTTCTTGGTTTAACCCTATTGTCGTCTTTATACACACCTGGGTGACATGGAAGAAATCTTCAATCCACTTGGTGTGTCCTTGGGGGCAAATTAGAGTTAAGGTGTTGTCACCTAATCCTCAACTCCTTCATCTAGGCCAACTCCTAGCGAAGCCAAGGGGGTAGTCCCTAAAGAAAATAATCTATGGTTTGAACTAATCTAAGTACAAAAAATAAATCTAGGAGTTTATTGCAAAAGACAATATATAAAGTAAATCTACTCTAAGAGCATATATCAATCAACCACCACAATCACATATACATAAAAAAGTACTTGCATAAAAGGATACTCAAGATAACAAGATGCAAGTGAATAAGGAAATACTTCAATATTAAATATAAATGCTTGAGAAAATAAAGTACTTGAAGCAAATGGCTTTGTATAGTGTGAAATGAGACCAGTGCCTTAAAAGTATCATGGGAAGTTGTTGTACACATGTTTTATTAAATTGTCTTTTGAAGGTAGATTAATGAGATTGTGAAAGTAAAGCAAACTAAACTAAATTTGGCCTCTAGAGAGGTTATCCCTTTAGCTCAAAGATTTGTTGAGAACTTGTCGAAATCTAATGGTTTCACCAACAAGCCCACTAGAGGTCCAAAAATGAGGGGAAGAAGCCTGAGGTATTCAGTGAAACTTCGCACACTCCCCCTAGGCGGTTCTTTGAACCAAGCAATAGTCCTCTTTTGAGATTGCCCTATTATTACTACTCCACACTGACCAGCCCGGCGTGTATGGAACTTACTCCCATAAGATCGAGACAAACTCGCAGCTGGAAGGGTCAAGAACAACACTAGGAGTTGAGGGGAAATGTTTATTTTAAAAAATAAAGTAAAATGTTGAAAGGGAAATGTTTTCTAATTACTAAGTCTTCACTGACCAGCCTCTTGCAAGGAGCTGAGGAGACGGTTTATTTGCCAACTTTGAAATTGCAGAAATAAAAGCAAGCTAAACTAGCAACTAGTGTTCTACTTTGCAAAAAAGGAAAACTAAACTAAAGTTGTGATTTGTTTTAACTTATTCTTTAGATGTGAGATTGTTTGAACTTTAAAGCAAATGAAAGAGAACTAAATAGAAAAATGCTCCAAACCACAACATCAACCCCCTTAGGGGGAAACAAAAAGTGAGGCCTCCCTTGGCTCACTTATTTTATTTACTCGGTTACAATGGTCTCTTGGAGAGACTTGGGATCTCTTTAAAAGAGATGTGGATCTTTATAATGATGGATCAATGTTTTTACAATGTATAAAAAGCTTTATGAAGGTATAGGATGCTTCTGGAAGTCCCAAATGCTCCTAATCCGCCAAATTTTGGCAAAATCTCCCCTTGATTATTCAATGACCTGCACAAAACAGCAAACAAAAGAGTACAAAAGATGCCAAAAAACACTTTAAGAGTGTCTTTGGTTATTAGTAGAAAACCCAAAATAAATCTAAGTTAAAATCTACAAAAATATGCAAAAATGAACTAAGGAAATCAAGCTAAAAAGCGTGTTTCCGTGGGGTCTTTTATGGCTGTTATAAAACAGCAAGTTAAAAGCACTTGAATGCTAGATTTGAAGAATGAAAACACTTGGAAAAGATTAACTTTTATCCCTCTAAAAAATTCAGAAAATTACATGTATAAAGGGACTCTTTTCCTATGCTAGAAATAGATCTTTAAGATAGAAACTTTTGAAACAAAAATCAGATCTAAGCTATCACTTGCATGCATGAAAGGAACTAAAAAATTAGCTTTTGAAACTAGATCCAAACTTGCTTGCATATATATGTAAAGTAACCAAGAAAATTTGATTTAGAGAGAAGGAGAAGAGAAACAGCTTGTGCTTCGAATGTCTTGGGCAATGGGGTCCTTCTTTGGTGAATTGAGGAGGGATCCTCTTCAAAAGACTTGGAAAAGAGGAAGAGTCAAGCTAAATCATCCACTTCTCCAAGTTGAGGTATCTACTACTTCAATCACTTGCAAAAAAAGGGTTATAAGATGGTATCACCTACAAAAGATATCTCAAAATACAATATGTTAAATCAAAGATATTGCATATAAAACCTCTTAAATAAATGAATAGTAAGATTACTAATCAAATCAGCTTAGTAATCCTACCCTAGTGAGTAATAGTACTCCTATAAGGCCAAATCAACCACAATATAATGGCAAGAGAAATAGAATAATATCACCTCATACACATAAGCATCCACACACTTGGACAATGCACCAATTTGACCTCCAAAGTCTTATTGTATTCCAATATACAAAGAGTGTTGCAATAACAATGATACAACAAGCTATTCTTCCCAAGCTCCAACTAGCTTAAGCAATGGGAGAATGCTCTTATTTATAGCTCAACGATGAAGATCCTCAAGAGAGGAGGGTGCACCAAGTGGAGGAGAGGGGCGCACCAAGTGTGAGAGAAAGGGAGCCAAGTGGTGGAGTATGGGCTGCCACCTCTCCCATAACCTCAAAAGTAGACAAGTGTGCACAAGGAAGATAGTAGGAGGGCGCCACCTCTCCAAGAGAGGATGGCCTCTCTCTAGAATGTGCCACCTCTCTAAGAGGGGTGCACCTCCTCTTTGGCCACATGCTCAAATGTTAGGTGGATGACCTTTGACTTTAGTCTCTAACCAATAGATGTCTCCCTTTGCTTGCCACATAGCCTTTTAGGCTTTATTTCACTAAAAACATGTTAAAACATGTTTCCGACAACTTTGCTAAAATTTAGCATTTTTTATTTTTTATTTTTTTTGTCTTTTTAGGCTTTTGAGAGCAAAATTATCTTTTAAGTGATTAAAATCAACAATTTCACTCACAAAAGTGGGTACTTAGGTAAAGTGGGTGCTCTAGGTTCAAAAATGAGCACCCCCAAGGCATATAGTGCCTCCTAGTACCACTTTTTTAATACAACTTCAAATTACAATTAAAGAAATTTGTTTTACGAGAAATTTTTTATTAACTGGTAAAAAATAAAAAAATCCTAAACTTAACACATTTCCATAAAACTCTAGGATAATGATTAGCATGGTTATATACATAAGACTCTTAACTTAAAAAACCCCCCAAGTCATATATGCTAGTACAATTACTCCAGCTTTGGAGGTTATAGAGTGAGAAAACTCGAAAATTATATTTCTCTTTAAGAGCAAGATATAATTAGCAAGTAAAAAAAACACTCTAGAGTAAAGTACTAGTGTCTAATCTTTGGGTGGCTAAGCCTTTTGCAAAAAATCACATGCTTAATTCATTTTATTACAATTCCCCATAGGGTATGGAAATGTGGTAAAAAAGTTGAAAAAGGGCCATACCGGCCGACTAAACTTCTGAACTCTGAATTTTGAACAAGTCATTGTTCAATCTTTGGCAGCTCATCTACAAGTCCATCCTAGTGCAACTTGGTGGATAACAAACCCTAAAACCAACTGGCAACTCCACTCTCCTCTTTTCCCCTGTTAATAATGTGCATGGCTAGTCTTTCATCCCTGCCCTTCAATTGCATCTGGTAGTAGGAATACATTCAATCACTACATTTTGGCAACTCCACTAAGACATTTATGTCAAACCTTACCTTTCTCGAGCAAAGGTTCTTGTCTCCCTTCTCTCTTCCTCTTTTCCCTTATCCCTTGAACTGTGGAGTCCTCTTCTCATCATGCCTCTAGCTCCATGCATCTTGGAGCATGCTGTCGTCCTTATACACACTTGCAAACGTGGATGAAGTCCCAATCCACTTAGTGTGTCCTTGGAGGCACAATGCCTAAATCCAAACCCATTGTCACCTCGATTTGTATTTCTTTCGTCTAGGCTTACTCCTAGGGAAGCCAAGGGGGGTAGACCCTAGTTACTATGTGAAATTATAAAGTGATTTCTAGGAGTTAATTTTAGTTTGTTAAAGGTAAGGGGGAGCTAGACTATAGGAGAGGCAGCAAATGCAATGCACACCTTTAATGAAAATCAGCCCTTTCCCTAAGTCAACCATGACTAGTGCCTAAGGTTGGGTAATGGGGTCAATTAAAGTTACAATCAAAAGTTAAGAAATGATCTAAGTACAAAGATAGGATAACTTTACAAATCTACAAATAAATTAAGATTACAACAACTCAATAAAGAATAGTTAGGTGATTACACAACATATACAATTACTTACAAAATTACAAGAGAAAGGAAAGATGCACATGTTAGATCTATTGTACCAATGAACTAACCAATTGATTGATTTTGCAGGTGAGTAAGAAAGAGATAGCTCAAAGTTACATTTACCACAATAGCAACAACCTACAACCCAAGTTTAGGTGCCAAGAGGAAGGATGCACAACTTCAAGGGAGCAATAACTTGAAAGAAAAACCACCAAGATAATTAGTGCGCAACTTCAAGGATAAACCCTTCAACCACAAAGATACTCAACTAAAATGTAAATTGCAATAAGATAAAGCTTCAAAGTAAAGTTGCATGAAGAGTAAAGATTACACAACTCTATTTGATTATGACTTGAAGCATGGGTTGTGTGAATGAGTTTTAAGGTTGAGTTAAGTGAGGTGAAGTTGCAAGCTTAAACTAGGTGACTTCTCCTAGACTCCTACCGCCTTGGTCAAAATGGTTACTGGGTGCTCAAGAAGCAAGGCAAACAAGGCCTTACCCTAGCTCCATAGGTTAACCCGGAAAGTTTGGGCACTCAACAAGGGCAACACCTAGTGCCCTGAGACCATCCATGATCTAGCACCCCAAGTAGCCTCCACAAACTCCCTTTTTGATAACGAAGGTTGTAGCAGTAAAGGATACTCTAATTACTAGATAGATTGATCCTCCTAAAGCTACAAGTTGATTGATTTAGCAATTAAGATTATTTGTGTTGAAAGCTTTAAGGAGATAGTGCTTGAAAATTAGAGTGAATAACAAGTGCTTGTAGATCCAACTTAAAGGAATTGCAAGAAAGAAGAAGTGCTTCCAAGAGCTTACACAAGATATTAACAAATAGAGAAATGAAATGCTTCTAGATCTAACTTGATTAAATTGCAAAAAGGAAAGATTACTTCTACAAAATTGTACAAGTTACTTGACCAAATTAGATATGTATCTAGCTAGATGAAGTATTAAGAATGAGTTTTAAAGGAAACTAAGTGAAATTAGAAGCATAAACCATAAACCATTAAACACCTAAAGCAAGCCTTACGATAAGATATTGCATGGGTGGTTAAGCCAATCCTCTTTGCAAGGTGTAGGCAAAAGAATGAAATAAACAAATAACTTAACTTAACTTTGAAAAGAAAGCCACTAAGCCTAGCCACACAACCTTGCCTTAAGGACAAGTGGGGCAAACTATTAGATGCAACAAAAGGAAAACTAATTACCTAGCCTTACGATTTAGCATGGGTTGGCATATAGCCAAACCTCTTTGCTAGGTGTAGGCACAAATTATTTACAATTATAACAAAACAGAAAAATAGAAATTAGTGAAGAATGCAAGCCCTAGAGACTCTTGGGCTGCTTACAATCAAGAAAATAGATGAGAGAAGTAAGGGGTTTTGTTACCCCAAGTTGGAAGGTGTTTATTTGATGTTTTAGGACCCCAAATGGGCTATACCTCCTCTTTTCTGATGTAGCCCTGCAAAAAACAGCAAGCTAATGCTTGCTGGAAATGCTGCAAAAAGACTTGGAATTGCTTGGAAATTTCTTTTAGTATAAAACAAAAATTTATATGTGAAAATCTGAACAATAGATGTATATCTTAGAATTTAACCTTCAACAAGTAGAACAATATCCAATTGCCAAACAATGTTTCTAGGCAAGTTTTGCCACAATACTAAGTAAATATTCAGCAAAATACACAAGCCCTAATGGTTGTAACATTCATTTATGACAGCAGCAAGATTATCAATGATTCTTCAAAGCATTAGAGTGCAATCGATTTGCCAATGATGTCATAAATCTAAACTAAGAGAGAGTTTTGATATTGTTGAGAGTATTGTGTTTGCAAACACTTGTAGATAACTAGACTAGCACCGTTTTTCTCTTTCCTTGGGAAAATGTGTTAAAATATTTGATGTGTTCATTTTAACCATAGATAATATCATTATTGTCACCGAACCATAGGCATGTAGCCACCCCCGAGCACCTTAACCTTTGCTAGATAGAATGATTCCGGAAAGCCACACTAGAACCAACAAATAAACCCTGACTACAGCAGTAGCACAAGATGGAACCAGAAAACACCATCCAACTGCAGCAACAACACAAGACAAGGAGAGTGCACCTCCTCCAAGCGTAGCACACAAGAGAGAGAGTCTCCACAACCACAAAACAAGAACAATACTCAACTACAACAGTTGTAGTTGCACTGCTTCCCCAAATTTGCACCTTCAAGAAATCTACTAATATACTCCAGTATGTCACCAAGAATATCACCAAGAGATACTAGAAGGTAGGGCGCATATCTTAGGCTAGATAGCGTTAGAGAGAGAGAGAGACCAAGAATCACCCTAAAAGATACACCTTCCTTTCTTGCAACTGCAGCTCCAAACTTGCGCTATACTTTACTGAGAGAGTGAGTGAAGTGAGTGTGTACAAATGACCTCAAGCACCTCCTATTTATAGTGGTTCTTATCACCTGTTTGGGCCAACTTGTCCTTCTAGAAGCTAATACATTAATATTAATTATTTTACTGAGCCGACTTTTTTTCTGGGGTTTTTACATATCCATTTAGGATTTCTCTGGCTTCTGGAATATTCTATTCTAGTCAGAGGTTACACATGGAGGTTGATACCTCCCGCAGCTACCATAATATCAACACTCCCTCCTAGCTAGGGAGGTATTAACTATAATGGTCTCAAACACATCCATCCATTTCACATGGTATGGGCAAGGCTCACATAGTCTTGCAAACCATTCTACAAGTAGCATCATCATAGCCACACAGGTCGTCTCATGATCACACATATCAAGTCACTGTTGATATTACGGTAGCTGCGGGAGGTATTAACCTCTAAGTGTAACCTTTGAAGAGACTAGAATATTCCAGGAAGCAAGAGAAACCCTAAAACATTGGATAATAGCCCTAGAAGACAAGTCATCTCAAGAGAATAATTAATATTAAGTTATTAGCCTCCAGGAAGAGAAATCGACCCAGTTAGGTAACTTGGAGCAGTATAAATAGAGGGCGCTAGAGCTCATTTGTACTCACTCACTCTCATGACCTCATAAGGAGTAGTGGTGCGCATGACTGGAGGAGAATTGCAATTGTTGCAGTAGTGACTTGGTCTTTGGTTATGGTTTGGACTTTCTGCTTGGTACACTAGCTTTGGAGAGAGGTACGCTACCTTGGTTGGCTATTGGTTCTAGGGTTTGCTTCTGGAATTATTTTGTCTGTCAAGGTTAAGGTGCTCGGGGGTGGCCTTCATACCTATGGTTGGGTGACAATATTGAGATATTGTCTACGGTGAAACAAGCACACCTATTATTTTAACAGTGACGAGCAACATCATCACTATCAGTATCATCTGATAGCATCCTGGCATCAAAATATATCATCATTTGCATCATCTCCCGAGGCCATACTCCATCTAAGTAATCGGGCATGATGTTGAATAAGTCATGTGTTGGACTTAGCGCACTCAACAGCGTGTCTCGCATAAGTCACTCACTCAATAGAGTGATATAGGGACCATTCTTCCTATCCTAGTCACTGCCTGTGACACAGAAAGAATGACTGTCCCAGCAGATGTTGAAAGCCACGCCATGGGCTACAAGGACCATTCTTCCCACTCTAGTCACTAGTGTAAACTCATGAAGAATGACTATCCTGTACCATTTTCCCCCCTCTAGCCACTACTGTGAACTCGGGGAAAATGTTCGTCATGTACCAATCTCCCCGCTCTGGCAACTACTGTGAACTCAAGGAGATGGACCATTCTACCTGTCTGGGCAAGGCCCCAAGAGAATAGCTATCCTGGACCATTCTACATGTCCGGGCAAGGCCCCAGCAGAATAGCTATCCTGGACCATTCTACATGTCTAGGCAAGGCCCCAAGAGAATAGTTATCCTAGACCATTCTACCGCTTTCGTACAAGCATCACAAGCTGCAATATACTCTACTTCTGCAATGTTGAGTGCAACAGACTTTTGTTTCATGCTAGCCCATGATATCGTAGCAGAGCCCAAACTGAAACATATACTAGAAGTACTCTTTCTGTCATCTGCACTCCCTGCCCAATCTGAATCAATAAATCCATGCAGTTGTACGTCACTGTTTGAGGCATATCTCAAACTATAATTTAGCGTCCCACGAAGATATTTCAAAATGTGCTTTGCAGCTATCCAATGCTCATGTCTAGGTTCCACCTAGAACTGGCTCAACTTGTTCACAGCAAAGCAAATGTCTAGTCGAGTATTAACCAAGTACATCAATGAGCCAATCAACTGCCGGTACAGGAACGAGTCTACTGGATCAGAATCAGAGTCTCTTAGCTTCTTCAGATCTGTCACCATGGGAGTTGTCATGGATTTGCAATCCATCATCCCAAACTTCTGAAGGATCTTTACAACATACTTCCCTTGCCCCAGGAAGATTTCACCACGCTTCTGCCATACTTCTAGTCCAAAATAATAATGCATGAGACCATGATCCTTCATAGCGAATTCAGAGGCTAACTCCCTCTTACATTGAATAATGAGAGGCTCTACACCTATCAGAAACAAATCATCAACATATAGTAGCAGGATCACAGGAGCATCATTCACAACCTTGTAATAAAGGTTTGGATCAACATAGCTCTTGGAGAATCCAAGTCTCGTTGAGTAACTGTCAATTCGTGCATACCAAGCTCTTGGAGCTTGCTTGAGTCCATACAAGGACTTCTTTAATCTGCATACATGGGTTTCTCTCGAGTGTACCTCAAAACCTTGAGGTTGATCTATGTATACTTCTTCCTCAATTACTCCATTGAGAAAAGAGGTTTTTACATCCATCTGATGTAAACTCCAACTCATGGATGTTGCAAGAGATATGATGGCTCTAATAGAGGTGTATCTGGCAACTGGAGCAAACCTCTCACCATAGTCTTCTCCCTCCTGTTGGGAGAACCCTCTAGCCACGAATCTTGCCTTGCATTTATCGATACTCCCATCAACTGCATGCTTTATCTTGCAAAACCCATTTTGAAGTGACTACAGACTTTCCTTCAGGTCTAGGCACAATTTCCCATACATCATTTTTCATGATGGATTGATATTCTTCCATCATAGCTTCCTTCCATTCTTGCTTCTTCAAAGGTGGAAGGTTCGGTATTGACAAGACTTGTCATGAGTACCGCATAACTAGAGAATCTTTTGGGCCTCTTTCTTTCCCTGAAGATGCCACTGGGAGCTTTATGTTTTTCTGCTTCTTGTAGGGTGGATTCGAGCCATGTTGGTCGTTTTCTAGTCTCAGGTACAATAATTGATTCCACAGGTTCAAGTGGTTGTTCTGGTTCTTCATTGGGATGTTTTGGAGAACATGTAGTTTCTTCCTTGGGACCTCCATGTTCTTCTTCATCGTTGGAATCCATGGAATCTTCTATAGATTTCTTGAAGGCAATCTTTTCATCAAAAGTCACATCTCTGCTGATTTCAACCTTTTGTTGACCTGGAACATAGATTCTGTAAGCTTTTGATGACTCGCCATATCCAACGAATATGCTCTTCTTTCCTGAAGGTTCCAACTTCTTTCTTTTGTCCTTGGGAACATGAATATAGATAGGTCAGCCAAAGATCCTCAAGTGTTCAACACTTGGCTTCTTTCCAGAGAAGGCTTCTTCTAGAGTCATGTTCTTCAATAGACCATGAGGACTTCTATTCTAAACATATACGGTTGTCATAGTTGCTTCTCCCCATAGAAACATGAATAGATTATGATCATTCATCATTGCCTTAACAGATTTTTCAATGGATCGGTTCTTTCTTTCTTCTACACCATTATGCTGAGGATTGTAGAGAGTAGTGAGCTCCCTCTTAATCTCGACCTCTCTGCACAATGTCTTGAAGTCATCCGCTTAGTGATGAGGTTGACATTGGTCCACACACATCTGAGTGAACGATGTCCAAAACTCCTTTTGCTTTACATGCTTCCTTTAGAATTGATACTTGGTGAGATCACCTGCCTCACCACTTGATGGAGTCATCTGCTCTATGTTTACCACTGTCATTGTAGCTCCTTCTCAGAGCTATCGCCTGTGACCTGCCCAGAACAAGAACAATAAGAGCAAAAGTATTTCAAATAGCATTTTCATAAAAGCAGTCTATGGTAACAAGGATGGTAGTCATCATAGAATTACCAAGGTGACATTCCCAAGAGCAAAACAAGAAATATCTCCTAGAGGAGATGTTAGTTCATTTTGCAAACAAGTACAATAAGCATCTATATCAATAGTACTTACATGCAACCAAGTATACCTAGTAGTAATAGAGCCTTTCAAAGATTGTTGTGACAACTATAGTGTTTACTTGTACTGTAGCAACTATCAAACTTGATATGTGCAAATTGAAACTTAACAATTTGATCAATCAAACCTGGAACCTGGAGCCTCAACTACTAGGAAGGGTGTGCTTGTTCTTCTGAATGTACTAAATCCAAGATCATTGCTTGGACAAGGTCTCTTGTACATCCCTTGCAAACACACTGATGCTTTGCTAGATGATATAACTTGAAAAGCATATACAAGTGCATACCTTTGAAATTTGTAGCATCGTTCAGCTTGTCTTCTAATCTGAAACTAGACACCATCTTGACAAAAAGAGGTTAGAAACTGAATCAAAAAGATTCAATGATTAGAACAAGCTAGAAACCCTGAAATTTCAACTTTGACCACAAAAATCAATTTTTACCAAAAGTCAACCTTTGACTTTGACCAAACAACCTTTGACTTTGACTTTGACCAAGAACTCAAACTTGACGTGTTTGTTGGTTGAGGGCACCAAAGTGTGCGCTAGGCTAGGGTGCACTAGGATACCCAAAAATTAGGTCCAACGCTTCACTAAAAGTGCCCAAGAATTTAGGTTAGGGTTTGTTGTTGCTGCAAGCTCAAAAACCCTAGTTGCAACTGCAACTGGTGCTATAACAAGCTTGACAAAGAACTGTCAATCTTCCTTCCAGTGGTTAGACTGTTCTGAAGGTAGTGTGGGCCCATAACCTGTTAAAATATTCGATGTGCTTGTTTTAACCATAGATAATATCACTATTGTCACCCAACCATAGGCATGCAACCACCCCCCAAGCACCTTAACCTTTTATAGTGGTTCTTGTCACCTATCTGGGCCAACTTGTCCTTCTAGAAGATAATACTTTAATATTAATTATTTTACTGAGCCAACTTTTCTTCTAGGGTTTTTACACTTTCGTTTAGGATTTCTCTGGCTTCTGAAATATTCTATTCTAGTCAAAGGTTACACATGGAGGTTAATACCTCACGTAGCTACCATAATATCAACAAAATGAAGTCAATGCCCAACTTGAAGATCAAGTTAGAAGGAAAAAAATATGTGAGAGAGAGAAATCCTAGGACTATACCCTCATAGGCCTAGGACATCTCCTTCCTTCTAAGATCTCTAGCTTAGATAAACAAGAGAAACTAAGTTTAAAACCCTAGGGGGATAAACATTCTTAATCCCTAGAATCAAACCCTAGCCAAAACAAACCTTAGGGGGATACACAATCCTAACCCCTAAGACAAGCCTTGAATGCTTCAACTAAAACAAGGGGGACGATTTGAAGAAGGGGATAAACAATCTTAACCCTTCTAGGGTTTCTTCCAAACAATAAAACAAATCAAGATAACATGCAATTATTAACCATCTAATATAGCATTTCACCAAGATAAACCATGAAAATGAAGAAATTTGGGATACTAAAGGACTGCCCAACAAGTCTGTCTTTAACCTACTGTTGGGCTCTAAGTTCAAGGTTCTTCAAATTGTTACTCTGTTATTTTTAGGACAGTCACAGAGTCTGAAATTTCTGCCAAGAATTTTTGCCCTTAGTCTTGTGATTGCATGCTCTTTTAAGGCTTCTCTTGCATGGGTTTAATTATTAGTTTTGTTGTCCAATATTAGCACAGGCATTTACCTTAAAACATACAATATGTTGCATTGGTTTTCGGGACGAGAGAACGACACGGACGGGGGGGCACATCCCCGGGACGGCTAGAGCACACCCCCAAATTTTTCAGGGGACGGTGGGTTGGGGACAG